>JAYEPQ010000010.1:15187859-15532859 GCA_036321105.1 Dracaena cambodiana
AACTTTTCGGTCTTGTAATCTAAATTCTATCGATGTTAATGGTAATAGTAATCAATTTTAGTATCAATAGTCAGTGTCCATGATTAATAATAGTACAAAAACTTTTAACCAATCACCATTTACACTATTCATTTCTATTTAACAGCTTTCAAGTATAATCACTATCTTTCGAATTTTGATTGATATAACTTTTGCATCAAAATAAATAAAAATGATTTGTGAACTTTATTACATGCCAATTACAGTTATTTAATCTAATGTAATTTACAATCATTAGGAATCATTAAATGGTTAATGAATCAGCCCAAAACACCCTATATAATGTCCTAGAACACTACCCTATCAGTAGCCCTACTGGTAAGTCCTCCAGGACACTCTCGGCTGGTAGATTTTTTAAGCTATTGGTAGATCTATTGGTAGCCCTACCGATAGATCTAGTGAAGCTAATGCTCTTGGGTACTTAATATAAGAACAAAGAGTTCCAATCTTTTTATCAGTTAATAATTTCGATAAAAATTCATTGTTTTGGCACTTTTTGAGATAATATTCACCACACATGATTGATAATATAATTCCATGCAACAAAAATAATTTTAAACAAATTTTAAACCAGTAATCAACCACAATCCCATCTTCCATATAAATTTTAGCAACCAATTTAATTTGGAAAAATACATTTAATTTCTCAATAATAAAGCATGTATATCAGTGATATAAATCTTGAAATAACAATAATATGAATCTTAAAATACAGTCAGAATCATGATTTTAATAAGTCACAGACATTGTTTCTTAAGTTTGTTGGCTTTATTTAAATCTTTCTGTGAAATCAATTAAAATTTAGAAAAGCTAATTAAAAATCGTAACTTTAAAAAATCATAACTCTTTTAGTTGAAACTAGATGAAACTATCAATATATTAACATTATCAATTACAAGAGATCAAAATGACTAAAAATTTTAACTTTAATAATTAAATTAGTCATAACAATTAAAATCATGTCTTTATTACTTTAAAAGTAGGTAGCATATTCTAGAAGTGAATTGAGAACTCACCTAAATTTGGAGATGAAAAATCTAAGATTCCATGCATTGAGTAGCTTTCGAAAAAGTTTAGATCCACTATTTTCGGATTATCTCCTCTCTCTCTCTCCCCTCTCTCTCTCTCTCCCTCTCTCTCTCTCTCTCCATTTCTTTTTTTTTTTCCTTTGCATGAGGGGAGGCTGGCCATGGGATTGGGGTCAATTTATTGGGATTAGGGTGCTTCCATATTGTAGGAATCCTTAATAAGAATCCTTATTTGATTATATTATCTAGTTGAATGAAAAATCCTATTAGTTAAGGAGTTCATACTCAACTTAAATTTGTTTAAAATTAAGCTATTAGTTTAATTTAATTAGTTTAATCTAGGTTGAAATTCTAATCAATGGAAAATCCTATAAATCAAAGGATTTTATCTCAATTAAATTATCCTTTCTAATGGAAAGTCCAAATAATGAAGGAATTCTATTTCAAATTGAATTGGACAAATAAATAAGATTTTAGAATTACTTAATTGAATAATTTCCTTAAAAATCTTAATCAATTAATTTAACCTAGTAGTTTAGGTATGGATTAGGTTCTGATTGGCTAATGTTTCAAATCATTATAAAACCAATTAATAAAAATATGAATTAATTCAATACTTTATCTTTTATTTTTCTATTCTTGAAAATATTTTTTAAATTTCAAACTATTATTTTTAAAATTTAAAAAATTAGGAAAGGAAAAGTTGGTATACATATTAATTTACTAGTAGATGTGTGTGTGATTACTATAATAAGCTGCTAATGCAGAAAACTTATGTGCGCTGTTAGCTATAAACAATAATCCTATTATTTTAAAAAAAAAATTGATTATAATCATCACCTCTATATATTCTCTAAGATCAAATTTTATGAGTTTAGAGTTCATTTACTGTTTCATTAAGTGAATGTCAGTAATATATTCACTAAAAATTGTTAATTATTTTGCCTATTTTACAAAAGTCATATTGAAACTAAAACACATAAAGTTATATATGTGTAAAGAAGATTGTGATCATAATCATAAAATAAAAAAATTGAGATAATGAAAATGGACTGCCAATATAAGAAATTTTCTACTAGTACTTCATTCATTACACTAATATATAAATGAATAGCAATGTAAATTTTTTTTGAGATGGAAAAATGGTATAATTAAAATTTTTTACTTGTTTATAGAACAAAAAATAGAGTAGCTATTGAGTTCTTTAAACGTGTAAAAGTTATTTGGTGCAAGAGGAATAATATATATTTAGAGATAAACCATATATAAAATCACACATGTTAAGTCCTGCCCTATAGGACTATGAATAACTTGTTATAGATCATATATATTTGGCAGCAGATTCGAAACCCAGACAATAGGATGAGAATTGATGCGTCCAAGGGCCTGTAATTGGCCCGTCCTATTCAAATCCTTTGGATCTATCCATTCTCATATATACCAGCTAGTTAAATTTAGATGAAATCTTTGTACTTTCTTGGAATGAGGTCTAGAGTTATGTGATTTACTAATCCACATAAATTAACAGCTAGATTTCTTATAATTAGATAATGGCAAATGAATATTTGATAAACAACCTGACAAACAGAGCTATACATTTGTTTTGATTAAGATATGCAAAAGGCCATGGACTAAAGCATGAGTGCTAGTGCATAGCTTTTAATTTGTGCTCCAAAAGAGATGCCAATGCACATCACATGTGACAAAAATATTTCATCTCCAGAGATTCTACAAAAGGCCACAAATATATCTCTACAAGACAAATATGTTCATCAATATAAGGAAGAAATTGTACCTATAGTGTCAATATAGAGAGTTGTATATAATGACGTCTCTTAGTTTCAATATAGAGGGTTTATATGCATAATCCAAACTATTAGTTGTGGTTTCTATTTTCAGAAATGATGATTAAAAAAATATACATTTTTTATATACTATGAATGTATATTGGTTATGTACGAAATGAACGGTTTTCCAACAATAAAACAAATAAAATCGTATTGATCAATAATAAAAAGTATTTAAATCATATGATTTTTTATATATTATGCACCACATATTTAGAATATGGAGATTATAACTAACGATTTGGTTTGTTTATTTATATTCTCTATATTGTAACTTAAGGACATCTCTATAAACAACTCTCTACAGAGACACCCTAAATACATCATGTTCTCCATATAGATAGCTTAAGTTTTACTTTACTGGCAAAATTAATAAATAAGTATTTATCTATACCCAAATGTTTTGCAAGGTGCATGGTCACAATAGGCGGCCATCTCTTAACTGATCCCGACAATAGGACGGTGTTCGACATTTGGTAGCTGTGGGGGTGCAAAAAAGAAGCCTCATTGAGGGCCCACAAAAGGTCATACAATTATTCTCACAACTCATCATATTAAGCATGAACAATGTTTTTCATATATATATATATATATATATATATATATATATATATATATATATATATATATATATATTTAAACTTTCATGCTTTCTATTAAACAATATTTCAATCTTTTGGAGTTTAGGCAGTTCATTCGTTGAGGTTGCGGTGATGTTTATAGAATATTGGCTGGTACGTGAGAGCCTTCACTGCCTAGATTTGAGGCACTAGCCAGTAATTTTTGACAATGATAGTTTGTTGTACATTTTTGTTTTCTTTTGTATGTAAATTAGCAAAACTCTATTTCTTAAAGGGGGAAGATAAAATAAGTATTTCTACAGTAGTATGTATAAACTTGGCTTAAAAAAGGAAAATAGAGGGATGGTACGGTATTGAAGGCAAAAATTTAAAATGTGTTTAAAACTATTTTCGAAATTTTTGTCGTCTTTGAAAGATAATTTATATTGATTTTTGCATTGACTTTCCGAGCATTATATACTTTCGTGTTAACATAAAAAATCATACTATTTCGGAAATAGCAACCTAGTTTATGTTCGACTTTAACATGCATATACAATCATACAATTAAAAAAGAAAAAAGCAACTTAAATTATCGGTGTCCATAAATATATATATTCGTAATTAGTCAACTAGATTAGATACTATAACATGTATTATTTTATATTTTAAAAGAGTTAGTCTATAACTTTTATTTTCTCCTCATTTATGAAAAATAGTCCATATGTATCGGGTTTATTTCAACGATATGCTAAACTTCTTTTTTAAGTAAAAGCTACTGCTGGTTAAAAAAAAAGAAGGAACACTTAAAAGGAACTAAATTACACACTATATCATACCATAGCAAAAACTATATAATAAATCCATCTTAAAACTAGCAAATCGATTCCACGATTTTAGAGTGGCAAGTGGGCCAGTTGTACATGATCCGTACCTCGACACATAGATGCTTTGAGCGGTCTGCACTTGGCATAGTCCACTGGGGGCCCTAGCAGACGGCCGGTCTAAGCATGGCCCAGTGCTCTAAGGGCTGGTTCGGGTATGGCTCAGCAGCCCATCCTTATTTTCAGAAAAAACTAGGGATCTTTCCATTGCCATTGAGAAAAAATTGTGGTTACAGAAATTTCTCTTTGATCGATTACAATGAAAAGATTTAAGGAAAAAAACAGACGAGATAACTTATAAAATACATCGCTCTTTTTTATAGATAATCGTGGAATCGAGCCAGCTATGAGGATTGATCCGTTTCTCGTTAACGATCCGATGTCGATGGTTAGAGGCGGTGAAGATTTCTTGAGCTCGTTCTTTTCTTCTGATTTTAGAAGAAGCTCCGACTCTTGCACGAGAGAGATCTGGCCAAAGATCTTTTTGAGTCCCTCTGGAGGGGTATTTATAGGTTTCAAGTTATTGAGAGTGTTTCTATGTAGATAGAAACAGAATCTTGCTGTAATCTTGATAAGATATTTGAATTTCCTTTTGATTAGATTTGTTTTAAAATTCATTGTATCTGGTCTTAATTCTGCACCCAAAAATCAATCAGAGTCTGATTAAAATTTATAAAATATACAAAATAGTTAGGGACAGAGCCCACTTTTTATTGTGAACGGGACAGAGACCGGCAGTGCTGTGCTAAATGAGCAACCGACCTCGCCTTGCTCGAGGCTAGCTGGCCAGCCTCGCGCACGCAAGGCGGGCTGGCCAGCCTCACGCCCGCGAGGTGAGACCAAGTCCCTTTTTTTTTTGGCATGGAATTTGGATCAATGTAGGGTTAATTTTTCTCGTTCTATAAGACTCCCTCCAAAATTTTTAAAATTTTGTTTCTTCTGAAAAATTTGAAATACTTTGGATTCCTATTCAAGATTGGTGTCATAATTTTGGACTATTTACTTCAAACCCCACTATTTAAGGTGCCAAAGACCCTTCGTTTTCTCTCTATCTTTTTTGTAAGAGTCCAAGAAACCTCCTCTTTTCTCTAGATCCTCTCGGATTCTTCTCAATTTTTTCGATCCAATGGCTTCTCAATGATTTTCCTCAAGCCACAACATTGATCTCTCTGCGCCAGAGCCGTCGTTAATTGGAATTTCACTATCGATTCGAGGTAAGAGTAGAAAAAAAGATTTTTGATGTGTGTGGCCACTGCGTGTCACGAGGTTAGGGAGGTTGACCAGTCTTGTTTGCGACTCAACAATTTTCTTGAGCTTCTCTTCTTTTTTTATTTTGGATTTTTCTGACTCTTTCCTCTTTTGTTTTTGACAGCCAATCACTCCAATGGCATCGCTCCCTAAGCGTAATTACTTTGGCTATTGAGGTGGCCTGACAATTCCGTCGGGTTTCGGTTTTTGAAGAACCGGTACCAATCTTTGCTCTAGACAGTTCCAAGGAGCGTGTTTAAAGACTCTCTGAAGGCAGTCAGGCAACTCTCAGGGAGTTGGCTACCGATGCACCTTTAGAAGGGACAAGCCGTCGTTCTTGGGAGAAGCCTAGGTTTTTGTTTAGAGATATAGTTACAGTTCTGGATGAGCTTCTATGTGTGAAAGAGCATAAGTGGATTCGGCAAGCGGAAAGAGTTCGGATGTTTCTTCAACGGCCAGAAGTTATCTGCTAGTATATTTCCAAAAATTATCAGTCCCGCGCATTATGAGTGGGCATGTGACTAAAGAGCAGGATGTGGTAGCTGTCGGCAAATTTGGCAATATAAGTGTTTATCAGAATGACCCTAACAGACTCGTCATTGACCTTCTCCTTAACAGATTTAATAAGGATCGCCCCTGGTGAGACTTCTCGAAGAGCCAACACTTTCTTGAACAAGTTCTTATTCAGAAGAGGACAGTACCCATCTCATAATTTTAGGACTCTTGGCTGGATTTATTCGACCGGGAATATATGATGGAACAGGATGGTGGATTTCTTACTCATCACCTTTGGAAATATTCCGAGAGAAATTGGCCTCTTTAGCGCTATCAGGAATGTCCAATTTAGCCTCCCTCATAGTGTATATCACCTATATAGTATATTTGATATGTTCAATCCACACTCGGGTTCTCTCTTTACTCCGGTGAGTGAACTTGACTTCGGCCTCCATGAAATATTTGAGGTTTCATTGCTGGCCATGGGAGAGCTGTCATATAAACAGTATGTGGCCATTTCAGAAGAGCTAGATCTACTAAAGGAGCGGAATAGGTCTGCATACAAGATGTATTGGGAGATGTGGTGCCATTTCAGAATTTGTGCTGATATTTCTCGCACAAATCCAAAGAGTTGGGCAAAAGACGTGGGCATTCTACGTATTCCGCAATTTGGACCAATCCCAAAGTAAGGTATACAGACATGAGGGGCTCAACGATGAAGCCATCCAAGAAAAGATTTTGGTTTTGCGGCCGCTTCTCATAATGCTGAACCGATGAAGATGGATTTAAGGTCGATACGCAGTTCAAGAGCTTCCATCACCAGGCCAAGTATCGGATTTCTGACAGAGGGCTTTTTGCTTGTTTCTTGATGTTATGGCTCAAGTGGTGCATTGTTCCCTCGCTTCCGAAGGAGGCCATAGCTATTGACGTGGTGTATCCAGCGGTGCTCCTTGCCATGGCCAGTCTCTTGGACTTCTTACTGCCATGGTTGCAACATGTTGGCTGGTTTTAGAGAGCTTCATACCGAATTTGCCAAGGTGAAGGCTATTGTTAATACTGAGGGAGAGACAATATACAAAACTCAAAACCCCTGAATCGAGTTACCATACACGTATCTGATGGATTGGCTCATCTTCACTGTCCAAGTTTGATGATAGCTCATACTTAAGAGGATCCAACTTTCCTGCCTTACGTGCATCGTTATGAAAACTCTGACTGGACAAGCTATTACATGTCTTCTGTTCGCAAAGCTCTTCGGAGTCATCAGAGTTACCAAATATGTCGCAGCTTCCTTGAGTTTCCTGACGGCAATTATGATGATAGCTTTAGGGATGTCCATGGGCCGGATGGTTATACCATTCTGTCTTTTGGCTGTTTTTGGTGGTTGGTAAATATTCGTTCATGCCACTTAGTGTATCATCAGGGGATGACTTGCCATTTGAAGCCTTATCTTCCTAGTCGATTTGTCCGTCAGTTCGGCTATATCCAGTTATATGAAGGGAACCCGAATCTGAAGTTTGGCTTTCAAGTGAATCTTTTCGAGAGAGCCTGTACTTGATATCATTTTTGTGCTGGAGATACTGGTACCCAGTTTGCTCTTCCTCACAAGGTGCCTAATCTACTCTCTTCTCTGAGCTTCTGTACTTGGTATCATGCTGCCAATACTATCAAGGATTTTCGCGTGAGTCGTGACTGCATGAGGATGATTGAAGCTTATTACTCTCAGTAGAAGGGTGATAAGAAGACTCGTTTTAGGGGCATGAACGAGTTTCTTAATTTGAATGACGATGATGAAGCTGACGACGAGGAAGGAGTTGCCAAGGTTACAGTTGAGGCAGCAGTTAGAGAGGGTAATGTTTCAAGGCAGGGCATGAAGGCCAGAGTTGCAAATCAGGTAGCTGAGGTTCATGGTACAAAAACTTCCGTTAGTGTCTCCGCTAGGGACACTACTCGAAAGAGACTCCAAGTCAGTGAAACTGATCCTTTGAAAGGGAGTAAGACAAAAAAAAGTTTCAATCTATTCCTACTCCTTTATAACCATTAATGATGACCTAATACTTGAGATAGCGGCACCAGTGCAAGAGGCAGTACCCCAGTAATGGAGTCGACATATCAAGTGCCGGTGAGTGCTAATCAAGCACATGGGATGGGTGTGTCGGAGCCAGCCACCGTGGTCCCTCCTAATCATGATACATTGCCAGCCATCGCGAATGCTCCCATAGGGCCAGTACTTGTGTTGCGAGCGGCTAACATCCCTACTTCTCTGCCAGCTTTGGTGCCACCTTCTTCAACGCCGCCTCGCAGTTTGATTACTAGGCTAGCTTCTCCTGGTAATGAAGTTCATCAAAAAATTTTGTTTTAGCAATTTTATTATAACTTGGCCTCATATTCTTCTTTTCTTGATACTTCAGTGGTCAACTCTTCTTGGATATGCTCGACCTCGCACCCATTGAGCCCATATAAACCTCCATATCCACTTGATTCAAGTTTGTGCAGTCCAGATCGTAGTGGCTATAGCGATGTGATTTCGTATGGCACTGATTACTTTGAGCCTTCTGCCGGCAAGCTGAGTTATTCTCGCCCTGGAAATACCGACCCAGCAGGATAGGGACACATCTCTGCTCAAAATGGCACCATAAGAGGTATTCACTTAATTATTGGTGTGCATCCCCTGTCGTTTTGTTCCATCAACATACTGGTTTCCTTAAAAGGTTCTATTGTCTTTGTAGATATGGTGGCTGTTAGTTTGCTTTCACCGGCACCGTCTTCCTCCGCTAAAGCAAGTGATTCGTCGGGGACGTTTCCTGTTCCTCTGCCAGCCCCTCCAGCAACTGCAATTATGACTTCATTTACAATTATAAATACTATTATGGGGAAGGAAACGTAGTGGAGCCGCGGGTCGCATCCATGCATCCTCTCGATTATCTCTAATCTTCATTCGAGGGTACTTCTGATGTAAGGAATATTTTGGGAAAAAGTCTATTATCTGAGACGGTGCCCATTGGGACTAATGTTGCTATAGCACCTATCATCGATCGTTCTTCTATCGGTATCCTCCTTCAGACCTTGGCTCCCCATCTGACAGGGTTTTTGCCTCCATCCTCTGCTTCTTAGTCGCCTCCAATTGTGCCTCCGACTGTTGTTCTTCGCTTTTAGCATGCCTGAATGATTTTATGGAGGATTTCTTGCAGCATTTCACCAGTGGATTCCACTAGTTGTTTGGTTGTTATGTGTCTTTAATTCTGGTTGGGCGGGACTCCTGTAACTTAAGTTATCTGATGCTGCTGAATTATACTGAGAATATCGAGAGGATTGGCGGTCCTGATCAGGCTTCTTTTTACCAGGGACAACTACATATGCTAGACTAGCATCTGGAGAACTTGAACAATATGCACTAGGCCAATATATCTTCTGTTATTGACATTAAAGTTGCCCGAGTTTGTGCTAAACTGCATCTTCTCCAAGAAAAGCTGAAGGAGAAAGAGAAGTTATGTGCACGAGAGTTTCAGGACTTAGCCAATGTTCACAATGGAATTGGTAATGAGCTTGAGTGAACAGAGCTTGAGATGGAGGTCATGCAGAGTACTATCTCCCGTGATGATGAAGCCATTGCTATTGCTCTGGCGGTTCTTCAGACTGAAGAGCTGAAGTTTGAAGAGATCATGAAGCACCGTGAGGCTCTAATCCACCAGCAGGCACAAGTACAGCAGGAGGTGGCTATGCAAGGCAAGGTTTTGGAAGACGTCCGCATTGAGCTAGCACAACGTCTTATTGTTGATAAAGATGAGCTACGTCATCAAGCCTCTGCCGCTGCTAAAGAAGCTCGGTCCAAGAACCTGCAAGAAGCAGAAGAGAGATTAAAAATTCTGACAAACTTTTGATATCTCCTCTTCATATCTCTCTTTTTTCTCTTTTTATTATATATACACTTTGTATTTTTCGTATGTAAAGGAATATTATTACTTATCCTTTTCCATCTTATTGTCTGGTTTTCAATCTTTGCAACATATGGTACAAGATGATGACATGGATTGAACATTGTGGGGACCAGATTTGTTGAATGGATTGTCAAGTGGATTAACAAATGGATTTTGTTTTGGGAATGGTGGATGGATTTTCATAGAAGATGGAACTTGCTAAGGGTGTGGAAGTATCTTAGCAAGCTGAGCATTTTTTGAGTATGATTTGAGCCGTTTGAATTGACAAATAGAGCACCTGACAAATAGACAGAACCAGTGATTATTGGATTGGGATTGATGAACCATGAGCAGAGGTGTCCAGAAAATGCACCCATGGGACTTTGTCAGAGGTGTACTGTTAAATATACTAAGATTGTTTGGTATGTTTAATATGATACCTCTTCCCTTTACCTTTTTTTGGCATCAGGCTGTTTCTACCCCCAGTATGATAAGACTGGTCTAGAATTTTAGCTACCTCTTACCCTTACCTCAAGGGCGCTGGGCTGTTTGCACATTTTTTCTTATCATAATAGGTATATGTTTAATAGATTGTTCTAATATGACTAGGTGAGAGTCGAAAAACTATGGGCAGAAGTGTTCAAAAAACATATCCATGGGGTCTCCACAGAAGTGTTCAAAAAATGTACCGAGGTGACCGGGTTAAGGTCGGAAGACCATGAGTGGAGATATTCAGAAAACATACCCACAGAGTCTTGGCAGAGGTGTTCAGAAAACGTACCAAAGAGTTTTGGCAAAGCTATACTGTTAAACATACCGATGGGGTCTCAGTAGAGGTGCTCAGAAAACGTACTGAGGTGACCAGGTTAGGGTCGGAAAATAATGAGCAGAGATATTCAAAAAACATACCAATGAGGTCTTGACAGAGGTGTTCAGAAAACATATCAAGAGGTTTCAGTAGAGGTGTACTGTTAAACATACCAATGGGATCTCACCAGAGGTATTCAGAAAATATACTGAGGTGACCGGGTTAGCAGAAAACCATGAGTAGAGGTGTTCAGAAAACGTATCAATGGGGTCTTGGCATGTTCAGAAAACGTACCAAAAGATTTCGATAGAGGTGTACTATTAAACATACTAAGGTAATTGGATTTAAATTATAGAGTTATTCGCCTAGCTAACAGATGGAGCTGGTGACTCGCCTGGCTGATAGACAGAGCCGGTGACCGTGTTGGGATCATAGGGTACATTATTTGTGTGATTGTTCAAATCTCACTGTCAGAGGTAAAATCTTAAAATGACAGGTTCGGTTGTTTTTTTGAGATGAGATAGTTTGAATCTCGCTGTCAGAGGTATGAGCTTAACATGACAGGTTTGCTTGTATTGAGATGAGATGGTTTGAATTTTGCTATCAGAGGTAAGAGCTTAATGTGACATATTCACAAAATTTTTAGCAAATCTCCTGCTATTAACGGATTTGACATGCCTTTACCAATCGTCATTTGCATTGGGCTAGCCATACTATTCCTCTCAGCGTGATAAGTTGTCAAGCGTTTTGAATTCCTCTACCCTTTGCCTTAGTGGCTATGGATTTATTGTGATAAGTTTGTCGTGGATTTTAAGCAAACCCTCAGTTATAAATGGATTTGGCATGTCTTTACCAATCGTTGTTTACGTTAGGCTAGCCATGTTATTTTCCTCAGCATGATGAGTTGTCGAGGGTTTTGTTTGGTCTTAAATGCTAAATATTTCATCTTCCCTTTACCTTTTTGGCATTGGATTACTTCTACCCCCAGTATAATAGGGTTGGCGAGAAATTTTTGATTTCTATTCATGTTGGTTTTGATAGCATTGGGCGGTTGACTTATTAGCCATCCCATCCATTTTTTTTACTTTTATTTTTATTTTTTTGAAGGTGGTTATATGTAGTAATTTTTTAAGAACTTGCCGTTAATAGGCATCATTATCATATCGCCGTCTTGATTGATTATGCAATAGGCTCCATTTGAGTAGACAGTTTCTACTACAAAAGATCCTTCCCACTTGGTTTCAAATTTTTCCTTAATCTTGTAGATCATGATTCTCGGTCTGTTGACAGCTAAAACCAAGTCTCCCTCTTTGAAAGTTTTTCGTTTAACTTTCTTGTTAAATACTCTCGAGATACGTGCTGGGCACAACTCAATCTGTTTCTTCGCGTTCAAGCGTTTCTCATCCAAGGCTTCTAATTCTCGAAGCCAATATTTTTCTTCAATCGTCATCTTTGTAACCAGTGCTACTCACAAGGATGGGATTTGAATTTCTAGTGGCAACACGGCTTCGCAACATATACCAAAGAAAAAGGCATAGTTTTAGTCGGGGTTCGCACCGTAGTACGGTAAACCCACAAACACTCGCCTAACTTTTTTATCATAATAGCGACAACTCGAAGAAACAAACTTTCATAGAAACTTTACAATAGTCTTGTTGAATTCCTCGACCAATCCGTTGGCTACCGGATTATAACGCGGTGAAACCACATCTTGAATCCTGAATTTGCTGCAGAATTGCATGAAGCCTTGACTAATAAATTAAGGCCCATTGTCATGGATGGTCTGTCAAGGCACACCGAAGCGGTAAATTATGTGGTGTTTGATAAATTTGACCACATCCACTGTCTTTACTTTTCTCATTGGCATAGCTTCTATCCATTTGGACAAGTAGTCGGTTATTACTAATATAAATCTATGCCCTTTGGAAGATGGCGGAGTGATTGGCCCAACAATATCCATACTCCATGTCTCGAATGACCAATTGAAAGGTGATGTATACAAGTATTCTAGAGGTTGGAGTATGAAATTAGAATGCACCTGACAAGCATGACAACGCTTTGCATATGCCACTGCGTCTGTGATTATCTTGGGTCAGAACTATTCCAATCTCCTAATGCGGTCCCAGAGTTTTGATCCAGACTGGTGGGCCTCACAGGTTCCATCATGGATTTCCTTAACCACTTCCTGGGCTTCGATTCTTGACAAGCAGCAAAGTAGAATGCCATCATGAGATCTTCGATACAGAGTTTGGAGCATGGCGTTGTAATAAAATCTTGTTGCCTTGTTTCTTATGGAAGCGGTTTCTTTAGGGTCCTCCGGGAGGATGTTGTGCAATGCGTAGATCACAAATGGAAAATGCCAGTCTCGTGACTTAAATTTTATTCCAACTTGGTTCGCTTCATTTACTTCCATGATTGTTTCTGGATGTAGAAGCTCAAAGCTTCCAATGGTAACATATTTAGTTAATCCGCTTGGTTCATCTAAGGTTGCAGCCAATGATGCAAGGGCATTGGCGTATGTGTTCTCATATCTCGGCACATGGTTAATGTAAAATTCTTCGAACTTGTTTGCTAATCGCATTACTACTTGATGATACGATATGGGGATTTCATGGTTTACCTCATATTCCTTGGTCATTAGGTTAATGACTAGTTTTGAATCGCCATAAGTTTCGAGATGCCTTACCCCCAGTTACTATGTTATTTGGAGGCTAGTGATAAGGGTATTGTACTCTGCCACATTATTTATGCAGGGCCTGATTAGTGAGTATTTTTTAGGCACCATGTGCTTGTGAGGAGATACCAAGACGACCCCACGTCGGCAGCATCTCTTCTTACTGCCCCATCAAAGAACAGTTGCCACATCTGTTCTTCTGAGATTACATTAACTTCCGCGACTTCATCTGGGATGTCAGCCTAGAGTTTGGAGTTTTCTATAACAGGGTGCTCAGCGAGAAAATCCGCTATGGCTTGGCCTTTCGTCGCTTTCTGAGGCATGAAATGCATGTTGCAGGGAGACAATAATAGCGTCCAATTGGTGAGTGCCGGTTAGTGATCCTGGCTTAGTCATGAGCAATTTCAATAGGGAAATGACATGTATCGTCTAGCCCACTAGGTAGTATCACATATTTTGAACCGTGAACACTAGTGCAAGCCATTATTTTTCGATGGACTGTACCGACGCTCCGCATCAATAATTATCAAGTTCAAATAGTAGATTGCCTACTCCTGATCTTGATCATTATGTTGAGCCAATAGGGCCCCTAAGGCGTGCTCCATTGCTCGCACATAGATCAAAAAAGGCTTCCCTGAAATAGGTGTCATTAACACAGACGGCTTTGTGAGGTAGTTTTTAATATCCTCTAAAGCTCGTTGACAATCTTTATTCCAGACGAATGAGACTCTTTTCTTCATTAACCTCGAGAATGGCTGGCACCTACCTGACAAATTTGCGATGAACTGTCGGATATATGTCAGCTTGTCTTGCAACCCCTGAGTTCCCTCAAGTTCTGCAGTGGCTGCATTTATTTTATTATCTTGACCTTGTCAGGGTCAAGGTGGATTCATTTTGAAGTTACCACAAATGCTAAGAACTTCCCACTTGATACTATGAGAAAGGACTTGGTAGGATTCATCTTCAATTGATGTTTCCTCATGATATCGAACACATTCTCAAGTCCTGCAGGTGATCTTCTTTCTTCTTACTCTTAACAGCGAGGTCATCCACATAACACTCGATGGTTTTATGTAAATGCTCTTGAAAGATGACACTCATAGCTCGTCGGTAAGTAGCACCGGCATTCTTCAATCCAAAGGGTATTACTGTGTAGCAATATATTGCAAGTGGCATCCTAAATGCCATATATTTCTCGTCCTTCGAATACATTTTAATCTAGTTGTATCCTGAGAAACCGTCCATAAAGGACATCCACTCGAACCCGCACGTGTTATCGATCATAACATCCGTGATGGGGAGCAGGAATTCATCCTTTGGATATACAGCATTGAGATCTCAAAAGTCTATGCATATTCTTATCTTGTCGTTTTTCTTAAGCACTGACACCGCATTTACTATCCAGTCAAGATGTTGCTCTTCGAGGATGAATCCTGAGTGTATTAGCTTTTTCACTTCATACTCTATGGCTTCCATCAATTCGGGCTTGAAACGTCTTTACTGTTACTTTACAGGTTTAACATCTGGCTTAATATTGAGTTGGTGCATGGCAACCTGTGGGTCCAACCCGAGCATGTCTTTGTAGTACCATGCGAAGACATTGATGTAATCTCTTATAAAGGATACGAGATTCTCTTTCTCATGAGGAGTTAGACTCTCGCTGATGAGTGCCATATATTATATATTTATAACCTTCATATTATCTATTTTCTATATAAATAATTCTACTCGGGTATTTTTAGTGTGTTTTTCAGGTAAACATATTCCTACAAGAAAATGATATAAACTCATAACTAAATTGGAAACCAAGTCCAGAAAAGAGTTAAAAGTGAGCAAAGCTACAGTATCATGAAACTGTAGAGACCCAAACATCATTACAGTCATTCAGATCAAAGGCAAAGGATTAGAAACTCATTCAAAAGAAAAATGGGGCCAAGACTCACAATTTGGCGGCATTTGCCGCCATTTGGCGGCTCCGTGGGGCCCACTTTGGATGAGTTTTCTACGGGGTCTTCGATATAATTTTGTTATTACTCACTTATATTCATAATAGGGTTTGGTTCTCCTAAGCCTATATATTGGCCGTGTACTTGTAACTAGGGCTTTTTATGCAATTTTGTACTCGAAAATTGTTTAATAAAATTAGGGTTTCCGAAGGGGGGACGGCTACAATACCGTGCGCCATTGTTCATAAGTGTGTTCTTGTAAGTCTAATTATTTTATTTGCATTCTAGGCAAATTTAACTGCTTTCTAGTATAGATTCTTTATAAATTTCATAGAAAAATAAATTTTTTAATGCATTCGAATAATCAAAATATGATCTTGCTAATTAGAACTATGAGTAGTTAATTTAATTTAGCTCTAGGATGTAGATGTAACTTAGAATCAACCACATAGTTGTTCTCTAGTATTTTCTTTCTAAATAAAATAGTAAAGGTAAGATTTTTCAATGAAAATATTAAAATATAACAACTCGTAAATTAATGGTTCAATAGGTTATACTTGAATTAAATTTCTTGATAGCCTATATTTAGCTAAGATTTGGAGTTGTTACTTTCATCTTTGTCATAAAATTATCTAATAATTTAGTTTATTTTTATGAAAAGTTGTATCTTTGATGCATTATGCTTGCACACCACTTAATAACACATACTTAGAACACTTAAAGTAAAGATTAAAACTAAAAGATCAATTATTTATTATATGAAGAAAATAATAAAAAGTAATAAATGACTTGAAACTAGTGGATTCTATATCCTAGGCTAATTAGAATAACTCTCATTCATCTTAGAATCCTTAGTTAATTCGTTAGGACTAAGGAATTAGTAAGAACGCAAAAATATTTTAAATTCTCGTGGGAACTATCTATTTGCGCTACAACCGATATTGTGAGCTTGCTGTAGATTTTTCACATCAAGTTTTGGCTCCGTTGCCAGGGATCAATAGTATTTTTTGCTTTTTCTAATATTTAACGGGTTAACAATATGTGTTGAGTGTATAGAGACCAGAAAGTGCAGATATAGAAAGGCAAAAGAGATAAGAAGAGTTTCAGAGTTGCGTAGTAGAAACTAGAGAGAAAATCGCTCTGGTTCTGCTGCTAATTGGCGGCAAGAACCGCCAAATAGCGGCAGCCTTGGTGAGATCTGACCCCAATTTCTCTTCAGTTCTGTATTTTGTTTCTCTGGTTTTGCAAAAAAATAAATAAAAATAAAAAAGTAGGAACAATAGGAATCACATCTTTTTATAATCATATCTCTTCTACCATTTTATCTTCACCATACCTCACTTCTTCCATTAGTTTAGGAAACTCACGCATCCACTCACGGTTGCTGGTTCATGCCACATTGGACCCATGATTAATTTGGTTGACTAGTGAGATCAGATTTGTTCATGGGAGACAAGATAGACCAACCGATCCTGATCCTTTATGATTGATATTACCCATTGCACACATCACTACTGTCATGCATCAAACTCTCACACGCAGTAGGTAATCACTATGAACTGAAAGTATAGTACATCAGTATGCTTCCTAAATTTACTGGTTCTGATTCTGAGGATGAATATCTCTTTATCAGTGAACTTCAAGAAGTGCGCGTGATGATTAAACTGCAACACTTATTGGAAGATGGAATTAAGGTTCGCTTCATTCCATTTGTTCTTAAAGATAATGTAAATAAGTGGTTGTACAGTATATCCACTAATTCAATCACTACTTGGGATGAATTCATTACACTTTTTCTTAAGAAGTATTATCCTACGCACAAAACGGCAAAAATTCGAAATCAAATTAACTAATTCCGTCAAGTGCTGGGAGAACCCTTCTAGAAATACTTGGAACAATTTAAAGATTTGTTAGCTCAGTGCTTCCACCATGCGATAGAAAAGTGGCAGTTGTGTCAAATCATGTACAAAGAACTTGATTACACATCCGAAACTCTTCTTGAGTCCATGTGTTAGGGGGAGTTCATGAGAAAGAATGTGGATGAAGCGTGGGACTTCCTTGAAAACCTATTGTGAAAAGGTATACAGTAAGAGAGTCCCGCTGAGAAACCTAATGTATCAATTTCTGCGTATAAGGGTAGGATCCATAGCGTCGATAGCTCTATAGCTACCGAAGCTAAGATTGCAGAACTTATAAGAAGAATTATGGTATTGGAGACTCCTAGCGCTCTACCGGTGGATCAGGTAAATCAAATTTAAATTCCCACATGCTTTAACTGCGAAACTTTGAATCATGTTATGGAGGAGTGTGTATTATTAATGAATTAATAGGTCCAACACATGAGTAGGCTAACATTTTATATCAATAGCCTATGAACAATTCTTACACTCCTACATATAATCTGGATTGAAGGAATTACCCAAATCTCTCATGGGGTAAAGGACAATATTAGGGAGCTCCCAATCCTAACATACAGCCTCAACCTAATAGTCAGTTCTCGAAACCTAACGTGGGTGTATATCAACACCCAAATACTACGAATCAAGAGAACAAGCAGAATAGACCACCTGCGAATAATCAATCATATCAACAGTAGGGGTCTAACAATGATTATGATAGATGACTAACGACACTTGAAAGGAATGTGGAGAACCTTTTCTAGACAACGTCCAATTTAGACACACAAATGCAAAATTTAATGAAAGTGTCTACTGATTTTATACAATGGTCCGACCAACAATTTCTTGCAAGTTCACAGTCGATCAAAAATATAGAGTAATAGGCTAGACAGTTAGCCACATAGCTGAGTGAGCGGAGGCCAGGTACCTTTCCGAGCCAACCAATAATGAACCCCAACTCTAATTCATTTCAGTCTGTTTTATTCCATATTCACTAATGCAATGCCATTCACACACTCAGATCTGGCAAGCAAATAGACAATAATGTAGTCATACTCCTTGGTCTCACTCCTACTATTCTGTAGGCTACACCATCTTTTCCATCTCTTTCTCCACGTCTATCTCCATCACCTCTATTATCATCACATGCTTGTTTGGAAGAATCTGTTCCTAAGCCGAAAGCACTATATCTCAATCGGCTTAGGAAGCCTTCACCGCAAGTAGAGAAGTTTCTTAAAATATTTCAGTAGGCGAAAGTTAATGTTACATTCCTTAATATTATACAACAGGTTCCTACTATGCCAAGTTTCTCAAATATTTGTGTACCAAGAAACTAGTAAGAAATATTTCTGAGAAAATCTTTCTTACTGTAAATATATCACAAATCCTCTCTAACTCCTTACCTGTCAAATACAAAGATCTAGGTTCTCCCACAATCTCATGCACCATTGGGAACACTATATTTGATAGGGCGTTGCTTGATCTAGGGGTAAGTGTCAACTTACTTCTTTACACTGTTTATCAGCAACTGGGGTTAGAAAAACTTCAGTCTACCAAAGTCACATTACAACTAGCTGATCATTCGATCAAGAGACCACTTGGTATGGTTGAAGATGTATTCATTAAGGTCGGCGAGTTTATCTTTATTGTAGACTTTGTTGTCTTAGAAATTGAGCCGATTTTTAATCTACGAAATCAAATTTTTGTTATCTTGGACAGACCATTCCTTGCAACTTCAAATGCATTAATTGATTATAGGAGTGGCCTCAAGAAGCTATTATTTAGGAATATGATTGTGGCATTGAACATATTCAATCTGGATAAACACACAATGAGCTCCCTCATTGAGGTAAACATGGTTCACAGTTTGTACTCTCATACTACCTCTTGTGCTAATGATGAACTCTCATTTGAGCAATTTTTTGAATATGAGCTCATATTATAAGATAAATTGGAATATACTGATTCTACGTATGATGACACTTGTGCAAGTATGTCATTTATTTATGAGCAAAACTTTTGAGGATTTGTTCGCAGAGGAACTCGCATTATTTTATGAGTTAGAAGAGCCACCACCACACTTCACAGTTAGTTCAGTTGATCATGTTACACTCTTCTCACCTCATGATATTCCTACATGTGTGTCTATTACTAGCGATGATTGACAGGTTTATAATGAAGAATTTTTTAACCTAATTATTAGTATTTACATGTGGACAAAGAAAAAGCGAGGACAGCATAAGAAACAGACAGATAATTTCATGACTTGTAGGAGAATAATGAGATACAGTAATGCACCCACTTCACGTTTGAAACACACACAATATGAAACTAGGAAGCGATCGAGAGGTCATAACCACTTTTAATGTGTAACTAGGGTGACCATATTAAAATCGTGGCCTTTTACGGTTAGTATTTGTACAATAATTTTCATCTTTATTTTACCACCCTTGATTTGTGTATGAGAGCATATACAAGTTTAGGTGTGGGGGGAGTGGGTTAGGAACTTTTTGTATTTTTCTAGGATTTTTAGTTTTTTTCTAAGATTTTTTTATTTTGTAGGGTTTCTTTAGTTTTTTTTTCTTTCTAGGGTTTTTATTTTATTTTTAGATTTTTGAGTTTCTTTATTTTACACTTTGGGTAGTTTTTAGGGTAACTAAAAAATTAAAAAAATAAAAAAATGGTAAAAAATATACAAAAATATTTTCTTCAATAAATCAACCTAATTATAAATAAAAGAATAAATTTAGATTTGAAGTTTAATAAGAGAGTAGATTGGATAATACACTTAGAATTTTTTGAAAAAAATAAAAATTCATAAAATAAATACCTCTAATACTAATTTTGAAGTAAGTATATATCTATTTTTCACTTCACAATAGCTTATTAGGCTAAAGATAAAGATGATAATGATTAAGTAGTGTTCTCTCTCTAAACAAGAAAAAAAAAAGGGATAAGCCTGGTATTAAGGTAATAATTCTTGAGAAATGAAAAGAAAAAAATGAAAAAAAAGAAGGTGAGCCGGGTATTAAGGCAATAATCCTTTAGAAATAAAAAAAACAGAGTATGATTCGAGTAATCGAGTACTTTGCGCCTAAAAAAGTATGAATATTCACATGAAAGGTGAAATATTCACAAAAAAAGAGTATGATCTGAGTAATCAGGTACTTTGTGCCTAAGCAAGCGTGAATATTCGCATAAAAGGTGAAATATATGCAAAAAAATAGAAAAAATTATTTAGAGAGAAGAGATGAATCATGAGTTAGAGTTTGAGTCTAAAACCGAAGAAGACTATTACACGTGCACGTAGATGTATAGAAGCCAATGAATTATCTATTAGTGGGTATTGAAAGATAAGATTTGATTTTTTGATTAAAATGATAGGTGTATTGTCCTAAGCAAGTATGAATATTCGCATAAAAGGTGAAATATTTGCAAAAAAAATAGAAAAAAAAATATTTAGAGAGAAGAGATGAATCATGAGTTAGAGTTTGAGTCTAAAACCGAAGTAGACTACTACACGTGCACGTAGATGTATAGAAGCCAATGAATCATCTATTAGTGGGTATTAACAGATAGGATTTGAATTTTTGATTAAAATGATAGGTGTATTTGTTATGATATTTGACTTGAAAACTGATAATCTAAATGCGTTCTTGAGTTTGTATATTAGTGAGATTAATTGTAGAAAATATAAAAAAAGATTTTTCTTTTGTATAAAATTTTTGCTTTTTGCTTATTCTTATTTTTCTTTACTTTATTTCTTAATATACCATCTTCACGAATTTTGTTGGTATATTTATTACAAACCCTCACGAGACACAACTCCTCCACTAGGGTAACCTAGGGGTTTAACGGCTTGTTATACATGCTAAGTGCAATCATAATTCCTATGAAAGTGAGTTAAGATTTTTCGTTTTAGGTCTAGATTTTACTCGAGAACTAGCAAAAGATAGGTATGGGAGTGTGATGAGTGCCATATATTGAATATTTATAACCTCCATATTATCTATTTTTATATATAAATAATACAATTCGGGTATTTTTAGTATATTTTTTAGATAAACCTATCCTACAAGGAGATGGCATAAACTCATAAATGGATTAGGAAAACAAGTCTATAAAGGAGTTAAAAGTGAATAAAGCTACAGGATCATAAAGCTGTAGAGACCCAAACTTCATTACAGTCATTCAGATCAAAGGCAAAGGATTGGAAACTCATGCATAAGAAAAATGGGGCCAAGACTTCACAATTTGGCCACTCGCCATTTGGCGGCTCCATGGGGCCTACTTTAGATGAATTCTCTACGGGGTGTTCGATATAATTTTATAGTTACTCACACTTATATTAGGGTTTGGTTCTCCTAAATCTATATATTGGTCGTGTATTTGTAACTTAGGTTTTTTATGCAATTTTATACTCGAAAATTATTAATAAAATTAGGGTTTGTTGAAGAGGTGACGACCACAATACCGTGCTCTAGATGTGTACCATTGTTCAGAAGTGTGTTCTTGTAAGTATAATTATTTTATTTGCTTTTTAGGCATATTTAATTGCTTTCTATCCTCTGACTCATCTTGACCGACTACTCGGCCATATGAGCCATTTTTCTCCCATACCAGGAGGAAGTATGTGACCGCGACGTTGCTATGGCCGAATGGTCGCTAACTTCTTCATCTTCATCATCCGAACCCCCTGCTAATTTTTTGTAGTCACGGGGAGCCGTTACACCTGATCTAAGGCGCATGTGATGATATGCCCCTTCTGCCTCCGTGTCAGAGGCATACCCTCCGACGACTGACTTATTACCTTTATTCACCATATTTGATGTGAAAGCAGACAATTCTTGATCTGAGTCAGAGTCTCATCTTCGCAGTCATCTTCTCTTCTGAATACTAGATTCCAGTGCTGATAGTCGGCTGGAAACAAATAGTCTTGGTGCTTCACAGTAACAACGAGTCAAAACTACGACGATTAATTTTTCGCAGTAGCATGACCTATGGGGCTTTGCAGCTCTTCTTTTGTTTGAGAGATATCTTCGTAAATCTGGAGTTTCTTCTTGTTGTGCTGATATAACCATCTTTTGGGGACAGCCCGCTTCTCGCGCGAAGTCTATTTGTCCAGACAGGTGGCTCCGAGAAATTATGAAATTTATATTTGTCAACCCCCAGATTGTTTCGATGTCCAGCATTAGTTTTGAGATGTCTTGTATAAAATTGCTGGGCAGCCTTGCATTCTTTTGTTCTTATGCGAGGCTAAAACTTAACTCTAGCCTCGCGCACTGGATGATCCTCATTCACTGGACGAGCCTCTCACACTGGACGATCCTGTCATACTGATTTAACCTTGCACACTGGCTTAGTTGAACTAACCCCGCGTTGAACTAACCCCGCGTATTGACTTAGACTTAGTTTGATTTTCAAGTTTACTTATGTCAGACTGGCGCCTAGCCTTGTTCATACTAGGCTGATATGTGCTAGGCTGAGAAGTTCTAGGCTGATATGTGCTAGGCTGATTCTTTTCAGGCTGAGAAGTCCTAGGCTGATTTTTTCCAAGCTCAGATGTGCTAGACTAATTTTTGCCAAGCTGATTTTTGCTAGGCTGACTTTTGCTAGGTCGACTTTTATCAGGCTGATCTTTGCCAAGCTAATTGGTGCTCGGCTAATTTTGAGCTTGATATCCTTCTTGATTTGTGCTAGCCTAATTTTGACCTTGGCATCTTTCTTGATTTGTGCTAGACTGATTTTGAGCCTAGCATCCTTCTTGATTTGTGCTAGGCTGATTTTGAGCCTAGCGTGCAAAACAGGCTCTGAGTGCCCTATAGCGTGCCCTCCAATTCTGGTTGCGAATTCGGGTCCGTCTTTGCACTGAAATAAGTTCTCCTTTGGCACCGAACGTAACAAACTCCCTGAATATTGGAAGGGACACTGTTTGTTTTGATGGACCAGAGTTTGGAAATCCAAGTGGCTATTGATGGATCAATACCTTATTGTCATCCAAGATCCTCATGTCATCTTTTTATTCAGGTGATTTATAACGTTCTGAGTTCATCACCTTTTTGTGTCTTTACCATGTGGATCTCTTGTTGCATGGACTCGATGAGTCCAAAGATATGTAATCTTCGTATTTTTGTTGGTCGACTTCGATCACTAACATTTCCACCGTTTCTCCAATTTTGTGACATCAGATTGGACCACCATCTCTTCTTCAGTATAGGAGATTTCTCCCTCTGTGGTCGCCAGTCTGTTTTTGAGAAAAACTAGAAATCTTTTCATTGCCATTGAGAAAAAATTATGGTTACAGAAATTTCTCTTTGATTGATCACAATGAAAAGATTTAAGAAAAGAAAAACAGACGAGAGGACTTATAAAACAGGTCGCTCTCTTTCATAGAAAATCGTGTGATCAAGATAGTTATGAGAATTGATCTGTTCTTTATTGATGATCCGACGTCGATGGTTGGAGGCGGTAGAGATTTCTTGAGCTCGTTCTTCTCTTCTAATCTTGGAAGAAGCTCGGACTCTTATGCGAGAGAGAGAGAGATCTAACCAAAGATCCTTTTTGAGTCCCTCTGGAGGGGTATTTATAAGCTCTAGGTTGTTGAGTGAGTTTTCATATACATAGAAATAGAATCTTGTTGTAATCTTGATAAGATATTTGAATTTCCTTTTGATTAGATTTGCTCTAAGATTCGTTGTATCTGCTCTTGATCCTGCACCCAAAAACCAATTAGAGTCAGATTAGAATTTGTAAAATACACAAAATAGTCCGGAACAGAGCCCACTTTTTATTGTGCGTGGGACAGAGACTAGCAGCACTGCACGAGGGGGGGACTGGCCTCGCCTCGTGCAAGGTGGGTTGGCCAGCCTCGCACCCGCAAGGCGAGACCGAGTCCCTTTTTTTTGTGGGATTTGGATCAATGTGAGGTTAATTTTTCTTTTTCGACAATCCTAAGTGAGCAAAGATAAACCGTGTCATGCTAGGCCAGGCCGACCCGCTATTTTAAAGAAAAAATTCATTTTTAAACACATATAAATTATCAAAAAAATCTTAAAGAAAGCATATTAGCGAGTATAAATTCATTTAAATAATCTTAAAAATCAAAAATTTTTTGAAAATACTAAAAAATAGAAAATTAGGAAAGAAGATTCAATTTAGGCTATTTAGCATTATAAATGGGACAAATTGTTATAATGATCAAATTTAATTAAATAGACATTTTTCACTGCATGAAAATTTTACAAATAATATAATTTAACATTGTAAGAACTCATTAGAATATAATATGAAGCCCAAAGAGAAAAGAGGAGATTCTAGTTGTCACGCTCAACTTGTTCTCCATATTGATTTGTAGAGTCTTATGAATCATGAGTGAGATACACAGAAAATAAAAATTACAATTTGTTATGACATCTCAATTCATACACTGGAGTCTTTGACCTTCATTCATTATCTGAATTTTTTTCACTATTTGACTAATTTCATTAAAAGTACATTTTGATGCTACTATAAACACCAACGGAGTTAGTATATTATGCACTATAATAAAAAGTACGTGATAAGTTTTTATCTATGATTTCCACAATGAAAAAAATATCAAAATCCTCATATTTTTTCTTCCTCATTTATAGGAGTTCTAGAATGATCAATGAAATAGAGAAGCTTATTAAATGATGTGGGAGATCTTTAATTTTAATGCTGACAATAAACAAGAAATAATATATTTTTCATACTTGTACCCTTAAATGTAGTAGTTTGAGATGTTGAGATTGGAATTTTATTTTTGTATATATTTCATATAAAAAGTATATAGTATCTAAATTTGTCTTAATATTATAAAGTAAAATTAAAACATCATTTTCATAATTTATATTGCTATGAAATTCTTAAATAAAAACTCAAGTCCTGCTAACTTGCAATGAAATCCATAAATTCTAGATAAAAAAGATAATGAAAATTTTGAAAATACTTATTAAATTTAGTTTCCATGAAACCAATAATATCCGGAAGGAATTTATTTTCTATAGATTTTGAAAATAATTCACTTATTTTAGTTAAAATATAAGTGCTAATGAATTGTTGAATAATAAGTTCCAAAGACTATTTTTGTTTCATTATCAAAACATGCCAAAAAATGACAATACATGCTATAAGTTTCCATCATAATCATTGATAGAGCACATTGATAATTTAATATTAGTAAACAATTGAATTACGTGTTAGTAAGAAAGGACATAACTTAGCATATGTTATGTTGAGTTTCAACGAGACAAAGCATCCTAAAATAAAACCATGGGATTCAGTTAATGCTTGAACAAAGTACTTTAAATATTTTCTTTATTGGGCGTTAACTCTCATGAAAGATAAAATATTTTTATGTTCTATGACAGAATTACTAATTACTTTTAATCAATTTTGCATGCACAAGTTTATATATGGAATATGAAATAACTTTCTATCCAAAAAAAATCTTATATAATTTTCAAATCCTATAAATTGATTTAGTATTCTCATTAGTATTATCAGACAAAACATATTTTTCTTTCCCAATTTCGGAAGTAGTAAAAATAGTCATATTTGATTCGCTATGATTTGAAGCATTATGTAGACAATTAAATTTTATTAAACTTGTAACACCCCATTTCCCTTTACAATATTTTTGTATTTATTTATTTTTAAATGTATTATCATAAATACTAAATTGATTATTTATATAATATTATTTAACAATGTTATCTTTTATCTACTTTATGATTTGAGTTTATCTAAAACACTTGTTAGTTTAATTGTAACAAATCTGACTAAATTTGGATTGAATTAGCAAGATCTATTATATATCTAAATCTATCCTAAACTAACCTAAAATTGTAAATATTTATAAAAAAATAAAAACAAGAAACGGGAACTAAAAACACGTTTTTCTCTTTCACCGCAGGGCAGAAGAGAACAAAAGAAAAAAAGAAATTAAAAAGCACGTTTTTCTCTTCCGCCACAGGGCAAAAGAGAACAAAATAGTGAAGAAGAAAAAAGGAGAGAAGAAAAGAGAGAGAGAGAGAGAGAGAGAGAGAGAGAGAGAGAGGGAGAGAGGAAAGACAAAGGAAAGAAAAAGGGAGAGAAGATAATCCGATCCGAATCATTAGCAGTCAATTTTCAAAGTGGAGTCTTTTTTTAGACAAGTGCTTTTCTTCTATTTTTCACTTTTCTATAATTATTTGAATTTTTAGCCTCACTTCTTTTCATCTATTTCATTAATATGAGAATCTGATGAGATTAATATTTTCTTAGTTTTATGATGATTAATATATCTAGAGTATGCTTAATTATTTTAATCCTGATTATTTACTATTTTTTCTTTTATCATTTTTTAGTCTTGCTAGATATTTCTTGTTGATGACTTTAAAAAGAATATATATATATATATATATATATATATATATATATATATATATATATATATATATATATATATATATATATATTAAATTAGAAATTATGAAATTCCTTCGAAACATTAGCTAGATTTTTCTTCTTTCTTATTTAAATCTCATCTAATCATACCATAATAATTTAGATTCAAGTTTAAGACCCAACTATGTGAACATTTATTATTTGTTGGTTTCTTTTTTTAAAATAAAATTCATGGTTCCAGCCATGAAGAAAAAAAAAAGAAAAAAAAGAAACTTTCTTCGTGTCTCTCTTGTCTCCCTTTAATTTAGACTTTCTATTTTCCAGCCATAGAAAAATGTTTCTTTTCTCTATATATTTAAACATATGTACATTGTACAATTATTAAACTACTCCCAGCAGCATATAGTGTATGCTAACTGCATTTATATGTGAAACAATATTCTCTTAAACAGACTTCATTAGAAATTATAATAAGTTTGTTTATCTACTAGAATATCGCAAGGAAAATCAAACAAAACTTTATTTATTATCCCAACACATGGGTCTTCAAATGAATATTGAGAAAGCTTAAGATTGATTTAATGTGAATTTCTCGATTTTTGTTTCATAATTATTTGTTTAGATTTAAATTAAAAATTTAACGTTGATCATCAAAAAAAAGTTACATCTTGAAAGTGTAAATTTCATCCAACTAAAAGATATGGATTGCTCGATATTGATGTTGGCAAAAACTGCAAATTCAAAAAAAAATTAATTAATTAATTAATTTGTCTTAATATTTCAACTCATTGTGTCAAGATTGGAACCCATATGTACAGTTTTATTGTTTATTAATAGGTCTGATATTCATTATTTTAATGGCTCTATATAATTTTCTTTTTTAAATTTCTTGAGGAACCACATACTTGTTTATTCTGTGATAGGTTATTATTTTCTATAATCTTAAAAAAAATTTAATAATTTTATCTTGTATAATTTTCTAATATATATTGTTTCTGAATTACCTTAGCTATTTAGAACTTCTATTACTGACCATTATTTGTATTCAAGCTAATTAACTAACATTTTCTCTATATCATCATGATGATAATTCTGTCATTTCAAAATATGCAAATACTTTTTCTTTAATCTGATTTTTTTAATACTTTCATTGACCTATTAAGCATAAGCATTTCTTATATGTGTGTGTGTGTGTGTGTGTGTGTGTGTGTGTGTGTGTGTGTGTGTGTGTGTGTGTGTATATATATATATATGGATATTTGGTCTATCATCCCTTTTATTGATAAAAAGGATTCTAAATATATATATATATATATATATATATATATATATATATATATATATATATATATATATATATATATATATATATATATATATATATATATCTTTAAAAGGACTTGTATGCTTCTTCATAAGAAAAGACACAAACACACACAAAATACATATGTGCGCTTGCACACATACACAAAATTTATAATATTATATGTCCATTGTACTTGATTTGAATTTTCAAATTTTGATGGATTAAATTGATCCTTTACATCTTTGTACTAAGTTCATTGTGTGACATTTTTCCCCATAAGTGACACCAATATATATACGTGTACGTATTTATTTTACATTGTCATTTACATGCTTGTTTATAGATTGTTATTCTTAGAATATGAAACAAAATTGTGGGATTATGGAAAAACTCGAAGAAAAACTGTACACATGTTTTATGAGTATTACATTCTTAAGGTTGTACAACCGACCTTAGGGACCCAACCATTGGGATTCTGGGTGATTACTGGATCACCATCAGTATATAGAGCGGCACACCTGGAGCTTAGGCTCATTAGAGTTCATATTTATTAGTATTTAGCGGTACGTTCTGAGGCAGTACTAGGAATCATGGTCTTGGTCTTGAATATGCACAGGATACTCATATAACATGTGGCAAACTATTTCTGTTAGTTCTAAATAAATTAACCAAAAAAATATAATATGATGTAATATTTCACATGCATGTTTATTTGTTATATATATCTCTGCTACAATGTTATCAATGACATATGTACACAGATATACCCCTGACTATTATCATCCTCAAGACAACTGCAAATTAACTCATATTCACTTCTTCCGATAGATTTATATTTTGTATGCATTCATAATTTTACAGTTTATATAAATTTTACCACTCAAAATATATTTCCACTATTACTGGTTGATTTATTATTAATTTAATATAATTTAAATTCATATTTCATATTCTTTTCAACAGTTAGTTTTAAAGTTTTGATACTATCATGATTTTATTTAGTTTTATATTTTATTTTTATGCACATAGCGTGCCTATGTATTATTATTTCTTCTCTTATAGTACTTCCTAGGTCGTTCTAACGATCCTGATTTGGCACGCCCAAATACTAATTTGCAGGTTCACGAGGAGAAAGACTCATCACAGCTAGAATCGTATTTCAAGGAGTTAGCAGATTCTCAATTAGTGCATTTGCTACAGGAGAAATATGATAGAGACTATTCTACTTTGTTTTCTTTTTGTAGAAACTTCATTATTCACTTTTTCTTTATTCACTTAAACTTTTTGATGATAAAACAAAGATTGTTTGGCTCCCTTATACACTTGTATTGATCATTATTTATGAAAAAAAATATTGTTTTAATTCTATATTATTATCTTATCGTATATGTGTATGTATTTATGACAGTTGTGCATATATATTTATGTGTTTTAGGCTTGGCATATTTTTTTATGATACATCGCCGAACGCTATCCGTATCTTGAGAGGCGAGTTGTTACAGTTGGTATCAGAGTCTAGGTTCGGCTTTGGACTTTGTCTAAAATCTCTATTTTGAATTACTGCCACATATACGCATATGTATATACCTACTTATTTGGTCTCTATCCTATCAATTGATTCCAAAAATTTATTCCATCCATCACTATTGATTCTTTACCAAATCTAATATTACTTGTGATTCAGTTCTTTGAAAATTAACCTTCCATTTTTATCCTATTATTTGATATCAGAGTATGTAGTGAAAATTGTGGATCCTTATCCGTATAATATCTTACGTAATTAATATCCATATGGTCATTTCACTTTAAATTAAATTTCGAGGACAAAATTTTCTTTTAAGATGGGCAGATTGTAACACCCTGTTTCCCAACACAATATATTTATGTTTATTTATTTTTAAATGCATTATCATAAATACTAAAGTCATTATTTATATAATATTATTTAACAATATTATCTTTTATCTACTTTATGATTTGAGTTTATCTAAAATACTTGTTAGTTTAATCGTAACAAATCTGACTGAATTTGGATTGAATTAAGAAAATCTATCATATATCTAAATCTATCCTAAACTAACCTAAATTTATAAATATTTATCAAAAAAAAACAAGAAACGGGAACTAAAAACACGTTTTTCTCTTCCACCACAGGGCAGAAGAGAACAAAAGAAAAAAAAAATAGTGAATAAAATAATGAAGAAAAGAAGAGAGAGAGAGAGAGAGAGAGAGAGGAGAGGAGAGAGAGAGAGAGAGAGAAAAGATAATCCGATCCAAATCATTAGCGGTCAATTTTCAAAGTGGAGTCTTTGTTTTTTTGGTAAGTGCTTTTCTCCTACTTTCACTTTTCTATAATTATTTGAATTTTTAACTTTACTTCTTTTCATCTATTTCATTAATATGAGAATTTGATGAGATTAATATTTTCTTAGGTTTGGGATGGTTAATATATCAGAGTATGCTTAATTATTTTAATTCTTATTATTTAATATTATTTTTTTTTTTATCATTTCTTAGTCTTGCTTAATATTTCTTATTGATGATATTAAAAAGAATATATATATATATTAAATTGAAAATTATGAAATTCGGTCGAAACATTAGCTAGATTTTTTTTTTCTTTCTTATTTGAATCTCATCTAATCATACCATAATAACTTAGATTCAAGTTTAAGACCCAACTATGTGATTATTTATTATTTGTTGGTTTCTTTTTTTAAAAAAAAATTCAAGGTTCCAGCCATGAAAAAAATAAAAGAAAAAAGAAGAAACTTTCTTCGGGTCTCTCTTTTCTCTCTCCAATTTAAGCTTTCTATTTTTCAGCCACAGAAAAATGTTTCTTTTCTCTATATATTTAAACATATGTACATTGTACAATTATTAAACTACTCCCAGTAGCATATAGTGTATGTTAACTACATTTATATGTCAAACAATATGCTCTTAGAAATTATAATAAGTTTGTTTATCTACTGGAATATCGCAAGAAAAATCAAAAAAAACTTTATTTATTATCTCAACACATGGGTCTTTAACTGAATTATTGAGAAGACTTAATATTGATTTAATGTGAATTTTTCTATTTTTTTCATAATTTTTTGTTTAGATTTGAATTAAAATCTAACGCTGACCATCAAGAAAAATTTACATCTTGAAAGTATAAATTTCATCCAACTAAAAGATTTAGATTGCTCTATATTGATGTTGGCAAAAACTACAAATTCAAAAAAATATTAATTAATTAATTAATTTTTTTAATATTTCTACTCATTGTGTCAAGATAATGGAACCTATGTGTACAGTTTTATTATTTATTAATTGGTCTGACATTCATTATTTTGAGGGCTCTATGTAATTTTTTTTTTAATTTCTTGAGGAACCACGTACTTGCTTACTAGAAGCTTCTGTGATAGGTTATTATTTTCTATAATTATAAAAAAAAATTAATAATTTTATCTTATATAATTTTCTAATATATATTGTTTGCGAATTACCTTAGCTATTTAGGAGTTCTATTACTGGCCATTATTTGTATTCAAGCTAGTTAACTAACATTTTCTCTATAACATCATGATGATAATTCTGTCATTTCAAAATATGCAAATACTTGTTATTTAATCTGATTTGTTTTATACTTTCATTGACCTATTAAGCATAAGCATTACTTATATGTATATATATATATTTGGATATTTTCTCCATCATCCCTTTTATTGATAAAAAGGATTCTAATATATATATATTTCTTTAAAAAAGACATGTATGTTTCTTCATAAGAAAAGACACAAACACACACAAAATACATATGTGCGCTTGCACACATACACAAAAACTTATAATGTTATACGTCCATTTCACTTGATTTGAATTTTAAAATTTTGATGGATTAAATTGATCCTTTATATCTTTGTAATAAGTTCATTGTGTGACATTTTTTCCCATAAGTGAAACAAATATATATACGTGTGCGTGTTTATTTTACATTGTCATTTACATGCTTGTTTATAGAATTGTTATTCATAGAATATGAAACAAAATTGTAGGGTTATGGGAGAACTCGAAGAAAGAACTGTACATATATTTTAGGAGTATTACATTCTTGAAATTGTACAACTGAACTTGGGGACCCAACCATGGGGATTCTTGGTGATTACTGGATCACCATCAGTATATAGGGCTGCGTACATGGAGTTTAGGCTCATCAGAGTTCATATTCATTAGTACTTAGTGGTACGTCCTAGGATAGTACCAGGAATCATGACCGTGGTCCCCGGTACGCACGGAATACTCGTAAAATATGTGGCGCACTATTTCTGACAGTTCCAAATAAATTAACAAAAAAATATAATATGATATTATATTTCACATGCGTGTTCATTTTTTTATATATATCTCTGCTACAAGGTTATCCATGACAAATGTATATAGATGTACCCCTGACCATTATCATTCTCAAGACAACTTCAAATTAACTCATGTTTACTTCTTCCTATAGATTTATATTTTGTATGCATTCATAATTTTACAGTTTCATATAAATTTTACCGTCACGTTAAATTCCAACACCACTCAAGATATATTTTCACTATTACTTGTTGATTTATTATTAGTCTTAGACAAATATAATTTAAATCTATGTTTCATATTTTTTTCAAAAGTTAGTTTTAAAATTTTGATACTATCATTATTTTATGATTTTATTCAGTTTTATATTTTATTTTTATACACATAACATGTCTGTGTATTATTATTTCTCCTCGTATAATACTTGCTTGGTCATTCTAACGACTCTCGTGGCAAGCTTGGGATAGGCTACATGAACCAAAAGAGAATCACGCCGGATCATTCACACTGATAATCCTTCTCCATTCATTCCTATTGAGTAAAATGTCCTTATTTATACCTCTAGAATCCATATATTTCATATTACCTCCATCTATTTTTTTTGGGTCTTCCTTTTACTCTTTCTACTTGTTCTAGGTTGATAAGCTCTACTCATTGAACTGGTACATTTGTATATCTACGTCGCACATGGCCAAATCATCATAACCAATTTTCTCGCATCTTCTCTTCGATAGAGACTACACCTACCTTTGCACAAATATCTTTATTTCTCACTTTATCTCTCCTAGTGTTGCCACACATCCAACGAAGCATGCGCATCTCTATTACACTTATCTTATGTGAATAATATTTCTTTATAGCCAATTATTTCGCACCATACAATAAAGCTGGCCTAATAGCAATCCTATAAAATTTTCTTTTTAGTCTTAACGGAATGTTATGGTTGTATAAAACTCTAATTGTACTTCTCCATTTCAACCAGCCAATTTGGATCCTATGATTGACATCAGTATCAATCTTTCCATCATTTTGAATAATGGTATCCAAATACATAATTTAACTGCTCATTTGTATTTCTTGTCCATTTAGTTTCACAACACTATATTCTTGGGTCCGTCGTTTACTAAATTTACATTTATATACTCTGTTTTGGACCTACTCAATTTAAAACCTCTAGATTCTAATATTTGTCTCCATAACTTGGTATTCACCTATGTTCTTGTCTCGTCAATTAAGACAATATCGTAAGTAAATAGCATACACCAAGGTACTTATTTAGTACTGAATAGCTCTATTAAGCTCAACCATCACTACGATCCAATTATTTTTTTTACAAATTCTTTTAGGATCATAATCTTTAACTCCTTAGCTTCTTTAGGATCAAATATCATATATTTTGAAGTTTATTTCCATTTCATTAAATGGATACAAAATGTTGTATTCATCGAAAATAGTTAACTTTATGTCTACATGATGGAAGGCCAAACCAAAATTAAAACCCAAGAAATTTAGTATGTGTGAACCCTAGGGGATTTAGATTATAATCCAAAATAATTTTCTAAAAAATTATTAGAGATAGTGAAAATAGACTGCAGCACTGGTAACTTGATATATATATATATATATATATATATATATATATATATATATATATATATATATATATATATATATATATATATATATATATATATATATATATATGAGAATAATTAAAGTAAGCATATAGTTCATGCAAGTTACCTAAGTTACAGTCCATTTTAACTATCTACAATAATTTTTTTTAAAATTTCTTTGGGATTGTGATCTTGACCCCTTAGGTTTCACTCGTGACCAATTTCTTCGGTTTTAATTTTGATTTGGTCTTCCATCAAGTTGACATAAATTTAATATTTTTCGATGAATAAAATATTTTGTACCCATTTAATGAAAGAGTAAATAAACTCTAAAATTCATGAAATTTGATTTTAAAGAAGTTAAAGATATAAAAACCCTAATTCCAAAAAAAATGAAGAAAAACTATTGGATGACTATATTTTTGTTGCTCTCCAACAGTAATCCTTATATATAAATAAATATATATATATATATATATATATATATATATATATATATATATATATATATATATATATATATATATATATATATATATATATATATATATATATATATATATATATATATATATATATATATATATATATATATATATATATATATATATATATATATGGTATTACTGTACGTGAGCCGCCAGTTTAGGAAAAGTTACGTGGGCTAGTGGCAAAACTATAATGATCCAATTATTTTTCTTCGATTTTTTTTTTACAAATATTATCTCTATCTCCTTAACTTCTATCAGATTAAATTTCATAAATTTTGGAGTTCATTTATCCTTTCATCAACTGCACACAAAATATTTTATTTATTGAAAACCATTAATTTTTTGTTAATTTGATGGAGAACTAAATCAAAACTAAAATCCAAGAAATTGAATATGAGTGAACCCTAGGGGTTCGAGATCATAATCCAAAAGAATTTTTTTTAAAAAGATTATTGGAGATATTGGAAATGAACTGCAGCTCAGATAACTTGCGTGAGCTGAGCTGTAGCTCATTTCCATTTCTCTCTCTCTTATTTATATATATATATATATATATATATATATATATATATATATATATATATATATATATATATATATATATATATATACACACACACACACACACATATACATACATATATATGCACACACAAATATATACATACATGTATATACACACATACACATACAAAACTAGTTAGTAAATACATATTAGACAGAAGATAATACGATGGACAAATATCCCAAAAGTCCATGCTCCCACGTGTAATGCGAAAATTAAGCGAGTCTCATCACAATTCACTAATAACTCATACAAAAATACATGATAAAAATGTAGAAAATTACTGATAAACACCCAAGAAAACATCCTTGGCTACCATGCATATTATTTATTTTCCGAATGTTTCACTTAAGAATTTTAAACATGAAGTTATTTCATTTACCCATATGTATGTGTTCTTATTCAAGACCAATACTAAAAGTATCAATAACAAGGCAAGTAATGCTATACTTTTTATGTGTAGTATTGACAAATAGAAACCCTAATTTTGTTGTTTGTGAACCTACGAAACAAATGAAACCTTTGGCATTATACCAATGCATGTCTAAAGTGGCCCATGTCTCTCAAAAACAAGAAGAGAAAGGAGAAAAGCGAAGCCTAGTTTACTCTGATTTAATGGTCATTAGAAAAGGTTGGCATGTGTAGTATATATGTGAGACTATGTGATTTTTTTTTTTTTTTTTTCCGTCTTAATTATTAGGCTTAGTGAATGGCGAGATGATGGGTGGGGGGATCTCAACACATGCAAACTTCCTAAAAGCGTATTCCGCCGGCATTAATCATCCATCCCCAGCCTTCTTGATTCGAATCTAATGATAGCCTCTTAAACTAAGCTCCAAACGAAGAGATGCATCTGCTTTTAACTCACTCATCAATTCATCCTCCCTTTCCTCTCTATGAGTGCGAGAGGGGATCGGGTTCGGGTTGGGGTTGGGTCCGCGATTTGGATCTTCTCGTGTATGGCCCAATTCAACAATTTTAATGCTTATAATTATGAGGACTGTACGATAAATTTGAATGTAGCTAATTAACATCATGGCCTTAGATATTTGTGGTCCTTACACTTTGAATAATACATATGCATGCTGTTTACACTTGTGAAGATTCACAGGACATTGGATTATCAACTTTGTATGGTGGAAATGCGTGAATTTGAATTTATGTCTTAAATATTTTTCTAAAACAAAACTGATAGTCATCGTTATCCCAATAAAGGGTATTACTGCAACCTGGATCCACTTACTGCCCTACTTCTTAGTTCTTATATATAAACATTTCTTTCTCGGCATATTCAGATTATTATTTTTTTTTCCCTTTCTTACTTCCCTTCTCTTTTTGTTGCTTTGCCCTAATGTGATTTTGGATTGGAGTAAATCTTTAACTTATTAATCGACCGGGTCATGATTTGGTGCACCGCCAGAGCACGTTAGTTACTTTAGAAATGGGTCCCCTGTTGTTGTTAAAGGGTAAAGCTAAAGGCAACTGATCCCGACAAGGATGATCTATGCTCGCCTGAAGCAATTTATGCTACAAGTGCTAGTTGCCAGGACCACACATTAAACCACTTCCTTGCTCTCTTTCATTTGTCCATTTTATTTCTATTTCTTTTTCTCTATTTACAAATGTTTTGAATTGTGCACATATATCAAATTTTAATTGTTAATGCAAGTTATTTATTTTCTTCTGTGATTTGAATTTCTTGACAAACTAGTTTCACAAGAAAAAATAGTTATAAAAATTGATGTAGAGGAAACTAATATCTACTTGAAATTAAAAAAAATTTATGTTATTAGTTGAAAGAGTATGATATGTACATGAAAAAAAAAGAAAAAAAGAAAAAAAAAAAGATAAAATATTGCATTTTTTAAAACACATTCGATAACAAAAACAACAGCAGTTCACCTTTTCATCCATAATTTTCATATCACCTGCAAATATTGATAAGACAATCCTTTTACAAATACTCGAATCAGCAATTTGACCTTTTTCACTTCTAAATATTTATTTTTTCCATCAATCAAATAATTATTGATTTAACTTAATTTCAAACTGTATTTATTTAACTTTGCTATCAGCCAACAATGCAAGGCCAATGAATGCAACTCTCATTTTTTATCTTGGTTTGAGAAAGACGTCAAATACTATGTACTCAGCATACTAATCACGGCGTTGAACCCAGAAGTTACCAAAAAAAGTAGTTATTGCAGGAAAGATTACATAATATGAAGAATTATAGTACAAACATGAACAAACAAAGAAAATATTTGTTTGCTTGTTTGTTTTCTTAGTTACACATGAAATTCGATATGCTCTTGATTTCCATTAAGCTAAATAATTTGACAGCTGACCTCAGAACTAATTAAAGGCTGCCATTGTCAAAGTTGAGTAATAGGAAATCCCATTTTTAAAAGTTAATTATTAAGTAAATGCATGGGTAAACTAAGAAGACAAAATTATGGATCTATAATCACTGGTATATTTCCTCTCCACAGTTACTTGAACATGAAGCATGCACCCATGCACTCAAAATAATTAAGTGGGTTGTCATAATCTAATACTATAGGATGTCGCCATCTCAGATTGGCAATTTTTATGCATTGCATATATTCTCAATTGTGCAGTTAACCCCCATGAGGATGCGAGTGTGATGCAAACATGGCAGCCAACCAGAGCTTGGACTGTGTCACTGTCTAGGCAATTATTTTGTCACGTCTCTAGACATAATAGCTTTATCGGTTTATTTTTCTAAATAACCATTAAGCTAGTTATTTCAAAAAAAAAAAAAAAAAGCTATTCGCTAAGCTAAGTATTGTTCGTGAGGTCAATTTTTATAGGGACCAAGCGGTGATTTTTATAGGGACCAAGTGGTGATGTATCAACACATCACTTCAGGACCAAATTTGCATATTTATTATTTTATCCAGGAAATTTTGTTCTTATTAGTACTTTTATTTAAAGTATATCTTGGATTACATCAGGTTCTAATTTTCTATACGTATGTATTTTATAACTAGAACTAATAATAAATAAACTATGCATGCATATACGCCTGAGCAAATCATTTGCTTAGTTAAGTTTGAACTGTAAAAAACTTGTACTGATATGTCTTTTTCAGGCTAACTATTCCTGTCCAAAACTAATAAAAATCTTGAAAGTTGTTGCCACATCATCTTAATTATTTTAACATTAGCAATATAATATTATCCATTTATCGGTAGATTGTTCAGACCAAATGACATACATTATAACGTGCAATTAGAGTCACATTTTAGCTATAGCCTTACCAACATCACAACCCGACATAAAACGTTCAGTAGTTTAAGATAAATCTCATGAGTGGGTGTCAATCACTTTCCTAGCGACTAAAGGAAAAAAGAAAGATTTAGAACAACAAAAAGAGCTTTTTCTTTTCTAAGAAGAGTTAAAAAATGAGGAAAAAGGTATAAGCAAGCTAAGCCAACATAACTTTTTAAAAGAGAGGGGGAAGCCAGCAAGAACTTTCTCCGAACTTTCTCTTCGTTTGTTCCCATTCTTTGTATCAGTTGGATTATCTCCCTACAATGCCAAAAAGCTACGTATATGTACAGAGATCTATAGATCGGTTGTGTCCTTAATCTTTGTACTATAATTAATTTATACCAACCTGCAGTGTACTGACACTGATACAGCTGTTGTCCTACACTCTTCCTGCGTTCCATCACAACAGCCAGCTGAAGCTCCATTTCCCCGTGCAGCAGTCCCCAATTCTAGGGCTACAATAGAGTTCAAGGACTCAAATTGAAGGAGGGAGAACATAATAGGAGGCGTGCTTGCAGTGTGCAACAGTACACTGAATGAGAATAAATTGCTTATAGACAGATATCTGCCTTTAACGTTTTACCACTTGCATTATGCCTTGGTGGTACTACGGTATTAGTATTTGTTTTATTTTCTAAAGAAGATTTGATCCACTAATATCGAAATAGTTAGAATAACGACTTTCATTCGCATGGTAGCAAGTTTTGTTAAGTTCAAAATAAATTTTATATTGTATGTAAGGTGAGTTGGGGAGAGAGCCCGGGTTGCTTCCTCACTTCTCACCTCCATTTCCTTCTTACAAACAAAAAAATTACCAAAAGTCATAGAAATTAGATGATTAGGATTTGTTTGGCTCAAGTCACGTGGTTGCACCCAAGTTAAATTTCGTAGCGTGTGAAGATAATGTTTGCCGGTCTGCCTTTGACGTAAGGCTGATGGGTGGTTTCAACTGATCGAGCTGGTTTATGGGCCTAATCATAGCCAACAACGGCCAGAGTTTTGAAAGGAAATAGAAGGTATCAAGAATAGGAGTAATATCCCATGGGTTATCACTGACTCAGCAGCAAAAGATGGTATATGCACATTTTAAGAAGAACCAAGTGATAATGCTGGATCCGCAGAAAGAGTAAGGTCATTCGAGGAGGCCGAGGATGGATCGTCAAAAGAGCTGATATCACCTGCAAAAGAGTTAGCAGACTCGGAAAACAGAGGGATCAGTGAAGACAAAAAAATGACTAGAGTGAAGTGAGGGAAAGGAGGAAAGAGTGGTGGAGAACTTATGTTCCCAAAACTCTACGTGACGAGAGCTAAGAAGGCGGTGTCTAGAATATCACTGTTTTTACGCTCTATTTGACCATTTTGTTGTGATGTATATGGACAAGAGCAATGGGAGAGAGTGCCATTTTGTTGCAAAAACTCAATGAAGGATTTTTCATTGTACTCAAGAGCATTATCAGAGCGAAAAACCTTGATAGCATGAGAAAACTGAGTAAGTACTATTTGGTGAAAGCGTTTGTAAATTGCAAACAACTCAGAATGCTTATGCATAAGATAAATTCATGTATAACGCAAAAAATCATCCACAAATATGACAAACTAGCGGGAACCCCTTTCGGTAGAAATTGGAGAAGGGCCCCAGATATCATAATGAACAAGATTATAAGGAATACAAGAAAAAGAGTCACTAGTATTAAAAGGTAAATGGGTTTGTTTTCCAAGTTGATAAGAAAAACAATCAAACTTATCAAAAGTGACGGAGCCAAGGAGACTACTAGAAACTAACTGTTGAATATGAAGTAAAAAAGTATGACCGAGACGAGAATGCCAAACACTAAAAGTGATGGTAAAGGCAGCCGAAGGTGTAGTGAAATGTATCTACAAGTTTACCATTTCAAACATACATCCAACTTTACGGCCTATCCCAATGACCTTACCCGTCCGAGAATCCTGCACATCAACACTATGAAAAGAAAAGTGAAGCTCAAAACCTAACTCAACAAGTTGTCCAACAGAGAGGAGATTCGATGATAATTTAGGAACTAAAGGTATTACCGACGGAGATGTTGGAAGTAGAAATAGAACCAATATGGCTAACAGGCATTACAGAACCATCGGCAGTATAAATAATAAGGTTAGGATCTAGAGCAGATTTAGTGAAAAAATAGTGGGATCAGAAGTCATATGATTACAACAAGCAGAATCCAAAAATCAAGAAAAAAGTATCTTGAGTGACAGATAGTGCAGTAGATGAACAAGACAGAACTTGATAGACTAAAGCCTCAATGTCAGCAGTAGCGAGTGAAGTAGACAGAGAAGAAGACTCAAGGGTAGAGGGATAAGTGGAGACAACTGCAGCAGCCTGTTGGAGGGACCTCGAGAGTCTCGAGTCTTTTTTTTGCTGCAACTTGAAACAATTAGTAATCAAGTGGCTGCTTTTCTTGTAATACCGACAAAATAACTTCTTGGAAGAGGATTGTGATTGTGGACTAGAACGTTGGGAGGAAGGCGAAGAGACAACTGCCAAAACAAGATCGGGAGATTATATCTTCATAATAAAGTAACGATGCTCCTCGAAAATTAACTCAGCAACAATAAGATCCATGGTAGGAAGTGGCGTACAATGAAAAAGAGCTGTCTGAGTGGACTCAAAGTCATCGCGAAGAGCCATCATAAAATGCATGAACTTGCGACGGTCCCGATACTTGGCAAAGAGCTCGATATCTGCAGCACAATGAAGTTGGAGTTCGGCAGTAGTCAACTGATCCCAAAGAAGAACGACTTGAGAATAAATCTCAGTGATGGACTGATCGGGTTCTTGACACATCAGGTAAAGTTTTGTTTCAATCTAAAACTAAAGAGAAGTATCATTGCAGCAATCGTACCGAGCAGCCGAGAAATTCCATGCAGTTTTAGCATTCTCAAGTCTGGGTAGAAGACTGTTAATAGATGAAATTGATATGTTAACAATCCACTGTAGAATCTTGCTATAAATAATCTCCCAGTTATCCAAGCGAGTACCGTAATCAACAGCAGACTCATCCTTAGCACGAACAGGCTTAAAAGAATTCTCAAAAACATAACGCCACAAATTTCTTCCTTTGAGAAAAAGTTTCATATTGGAAGCCCAAAAGCTATACTTGGTTCCATCCAAAAAATATCAAGTGGACGAATAATATCACGAACAACATCATTTTAGGAAGATATTTTGGAAAGAATATACTAAAATTAACTCCCGAAAAATCAACCAAAAAATCAGCGTCTGAAAAAGTCAAACCTGATTGTAGAACAGAATTGACTAGGGTGAGTGGGGCTCACACGTTGGAGAAGAGAGGTATATGAAAACCACTTGCAGAGACTTCACATTGTATGTGGAAGAGCTTATCAAGTCCGATGGAGTTGAAATTTTGACAGAAGGAGATCGAAGCGAGACGAACAATATGAAGGTAGAAAATTGTCGAGATCTGACTTAAAAATGGCCAAAACGGGCACAAAAAGTTTCAGGATGTGTGGGGACAAAGAAAAAAACTCACTTAGGATGGTTTATGCACTCACAAAAGAAAATAAAAGAAACACCAGAATTCCGATGGCTCTAATACCATGTAAAAGAAAATGGAGCGAAAGTGGAATGAAAAAATTTCTATATATTTTCTTATTGTGAACTGTACAATGAGCCATTTTTTTATAGGTAAAGGAGGTAAGAAAAAGAATAATTACAGAATCTGTAATTGATACTAATTATTTAAAATATTCTATTAGTCTAATCAGAGATTTGTTAACTATCCTAAATTAGTCTAATCAGAGATTTGTCAATTGTCCTAATTTAGAAAAATTCTCAACATCTAATAGGAATGTATCTTAAAATATCTCAGCAATATAATCATATCTCATCATATCTCAATAATATCTCAAAACTATGGACTTCAATGTGTTAAAAATACAAAATAACTTTATTAAAGTGTCACTATAATTTCGGAGTTTTAGCGTAGTGAAAAGAATATCAATATAGTATCAGAGTAACCCAGCTTCAATTCCTACCAGGCGCGCATTTAATTGCGGATAAAAAAATACCGCTATGTAAAATCCAAGTTCTGTCCAAAAATGGGCTTTCAACCTGTGGTTGCGTGTTTAAATACAAAATAACTTTTCTCAACTCTCACCATAATTTCGGAGTTTTGGAGCAGTGGAAAGAACTTCAACAGTTTGATCCACCAATGAGTACACGGGTAGGAATTGATAGAGATCTTTCAATGATCATATTGGGCGCCTTGGACATTTACAGGTTTCCTTCTCCGATCGTATATTCACTAGGTATAATATGAGAGATGACCTTTATCAAACGAAGTTAGATAGAGTTTTTATCTCAGATTTGGGAGAGATCATAGCCTAACTAGGACAACAATCCGGAAACATACTTTGGATAATGTCTGTGATGCCCCAAATCATACTGGTGGGTCTGACTGCATGTCCCATAATGGACAAGATGTCACTGACGAGCACTATCAATACCAGAGTGCATGAGGCCATTATTTTTTTTCGTACAAATACAATCACATGCAAGAGATATAGAAGCGCGCAAATATGATATATACTACAGGTCTGCTACAACATCATATGCATGAATATAGCAATATAAAAAATTAGATATATGGAAACGATAAGCAATATCTACATCAAAATTTTGCTTAGGTAGAGTCAAGTACAGTATAAGAATAGAGTAACATAAGTACTGAATATATACAAGAGTGTCCAGATACCACATAGAGAACTACAAAGTGGGATACATATACACATACAAGTCCAAATGATATATATACATAAAAGGGATGGAGATCTTCCGAGAAGTGGCTATTGGCACTCTAACTATCCCTGGAAGTAGTGATTCTCGAGAGATGTGTCCTCTTCTCAGTACCACAGTCGCGACTACTAGATCTGAGGTGTGATAATTTTAAGGGCTAAAACCCAAATAAGAATACAAATATAAACTCATGCAATACTAAAGAAACCATATAAAAGTGTGTGTGGTATGCTAGTAACACTACAAGAATATAGGTTTTCTGTGACAACAAAAGTCGTCACTAAACTTCTTCAAGTTGTGACTGAAAATATTCAGTGATGAATTTAGTGGCAACTAAGTGTTGTAGCTTATGTGGCTATCACTAAAATTTTTTGTGACGACTTTTATTGCCGTCACCGAAAAAAGTTTTTAGTGACAACTATGACTTGTCACAAAACACTAATTAGATTGTCACTATAACGTTTCTTTTTGTGATAACTGTTATCGTTGCTAATTAATATTTGTGACAATAGTACTTGTCATAGAAAAGTTACTATATAGTCGCTACTATGACTCTTCAGTGACGATTTTCAACATCACTAAATCGTATTTGTGACAGTAATACTTGTTACAGAAAAGTTATTACAGTCACTGTTATGACTCTTTAGTGACGACTTTCATCATCACTGAATCGTATTTGTGATACTAATACTTGCCACGGAAAAATTATCATATAGTTTCTATTGCAACTCTTTAGTGACGATATTAACTGTCACTAAAACTAACTTGTGATAATAAAATACGTCAAAGAAGACATGACTATTTGTGACTATATGTATATAAAATATTATATAATGATATTATCTACAAAATTAGTGATGACAAATATTGTAATAAATAAGTAATTATTAGTGAAAAGTTTTAAATATGTCACTGAAAGTTACAATTTGCAACAATGTTTATTGTCACTAAAACACCAATTCTGTGACACTATTAGTTGTCACAAATACATTTATCAGTGATGATTTATTCATATCGTACTGCATCGTACAAATCGCTAATACAAATAACTGTTACAAATATAGTATATGCAATTATTAATATCTTCAAACACCATATTCATAAGAGATGTTTTATAGTTATTTGATACATATATCAATCATATACAATAGAAAAATAAAATTCATTACATAAATATGCTAAAATATTCATAGGATATACGATCATGTCTTGCACAAATTTTAACTTGTTTTTATTCAAAGCAAAGTATTAAATCCATATAAACACATAAAAATTAATTTTTTTATTGCGATATAGAACCAAAAAAGGAAGCCATCTGCTCTTGAAACACGAACTCGAATTCAGCTTGCATATCAACTATAATTTCAACTCATTCCTTTTGTAGCTTTGTCTTGAATATCTCATCCGTCTCAGCTAGTTGTATCTTCAATTTCTCATCCGACTCAGTCTGAACTTCTTCTCTAATTTTTTAAACTACTTCAACCATCATTGTCTCCCTGGCATCACTTATACCCTTTTGTACTTACTCCTAAGCATCCTATCGAGTTCTTTTACTCGGAGGCCTTTTCACTACTCTTTTTCTTGAAAATATCCTGATTCTCACCAAGCACATGAAGCAATATGTTATTACGAGACATCCGAGATTTGTCATCTTGTGTTTGTCTCATGACAAACTAGTGTAGTTTTTTCTGCAATTAAATAAAAATAATTAAAGGCATTAGCAACAAAGGACAAAACAAACTCTAAAAACAGAATACTAAATTTAGGTTAGAGATCAAAATCTCAACTAATTAATGTAAAATTTTTATAAAAGTTTCATAACATACTCTAAAAATAGAATAAAAAATTTTATAGTAATTTATGATGATTTCATATAATTTCTACTCAATATATGCATAGCTCACGCATCAGACCGATATCGGCACAGCTGAGAAAAATATTTAATTTGAGCTCAAAATCTCAGCCAATAATATAAAATTTTTATTAGAGTGTCAAAATATACTCCTAAAATAGAATATAAAATTTTGAAGTTATCAATGATAATTTGATACAATTTCTACTCAATATAGTGCACTACTCATGTACTCGATGGATACTAGCACAGCTGAGAAAAATATTTAATTTGAGGTTAAAATATCAACCAATTATGTGAAATTTTTATGAGACTATAAAACATACTCCTGAACCAGAATATAAAATTTTAAAGTAATCCATGGTGATTTGATATAATTTCTATTCAATCTAGTGCACAACTCACATAGGAGATTGATACCGGTATAGCTACGAAAAATATTTAGTCTAATATCAAAATATCAACCAATTGTGAAGTTTTTATGAGAGTGTTAAAACATACTCCTGAAACATAATATACAATTTTAAAGTTATCTATGGTGATTTGATACAATTTTTGTTCTATATAATCTACAGCTCACACACTAAACTAATACCGACAGCTGACAAAATTATTTAGTTTTATATCAAAATATTAACCAAATAATGTGAAATTTTTATGAGAGTATAAAAACATACTTCTAAAACAAAATATAAAATTTTAAGACAATCCATGGTGATTTGATACAATTTTGAAAAAATAGATGTTGGATAAAAAAAAGTTATTTAGCCATGTAGTCATATAAACCCCCAAATTGGTGAACATCGCTTCATGCTTAAGAATAGCATATCATGAAGTTTCAAACTATTTCATTTGAGGTTAGTGATATAGTCCGAAAGGTAATTAATCCAGAATATGTCTCCCCACTATATACTAGTTTGTGGTATGTATTTTGTAGTATGCACATGAAACATAAATAACTATGTGAAATTGAAAAGACAAATTAGCTTAAACAATGCAGAATGTTTGAAATTTTTTTTTGTACTACATCATTTTATGTGAGCGTTTTGTTTAGCTAGTTGGCTAGTGCATTTCAATATAACTGTGTGGGACCTCATGCATTTATCTATATAGAAAACTGCTCCCTCTCTCTGTCTCATGGTCCGTATTCCAAAGGCCAAATACACACTCAACCTCTAGCATTAAATATTAAAGATATTAACAATAACTAGTTTTATTATTACCAATTCAATGTGTATTGTATTTAGAGGTCATTTCTTCCAATATAGGCCTAATTAGTTCATGCTCTTGTCATTATATTTTACTAATCAAATGTATGCAATAACGGTAACCCCTTAAAGATATAACTTAAACAAGTTAGATTAATTAAATAGATATTTTTCCCAATTTTCCATCTCCTTTGAATGAGTATTTAATTTCTATATATGAAGCAAGGACACAGATATAAGATATGGGTACAATACGATATGGACATTGCTATTGAAGAGAAATAAATTCTATATAAACATCTTATATATATAATCTATTTCTCTTTATACTTTATATTAAATACGATATAGAAAACATCAGAATTTTCCTTTTCATAGGTTGCATGTTTGTGTATAATAAATTCAAGGTATTATATGATTTCATCATAAGAATTTTCATAGGCATTTTTATAGTGTGATTGCTTGTCTATGTTACTCTTCTCAATACTTTGTACTATTACTAGTTAAACATCATGCTTGTATTATAGAATTTACCTTTTCTGGGTTATCACTTTTTAATTAGCTGCAATATTTTATTCACTTATGAAAAGTTGTATAAAATTCTTCAGTGCACCTATTGACTTGTTTCATATAGCTTGCTATTCATACAAAGAAACTTGATTCTAAAGTTTCTTTTATGACTCCCTTCTTAAAACTCGTCTCTTCTCTATATTCATTTATTATCACAAGCTAAAATTTCAGAACATGGTCATGATGCCAAATTTGAAAATGTATTAAGTATCCGTGATGCCTATGATGGGATAGTTTCTGTTCTGATGTATGAGTTTTTCCAGCCACAATTGTGAACTATCAAGAATATAAATATTAAGTTCTTTCCAAAATAAATATAATATAAATTTAATATATTTAAATTAAAGAATAAGTATATTTCACTGTTGGAAGTTGTTGAGCGAGATTAAGCAACACATTTGTGGCTTGGCGGGGTTTGGTAGTGCAGCGTACAGGACGTTGGGGCTGGATCGGTTTGCAGGTGCGGGTCTATAGTGAGGGGGGAGCTGCAAGGTGGGGTTGCGGGTAGGGGTCTGCGAGGACAGGGGGCGGGACTATGGGGTTGCATGGGGGCTACGGGATGAAGGGCTACAAAGACAGCGGGGGCTAACTAAGGGGCACGGATGCGGGGCTGGGGCAGTGAGCGAAACTGTGGCAGAGCAGCAAGAGGGTTCAAGCAAAAAGCATCTAGGTCTTGAACATTGGGGAATGCAGGATCAGGGCTAGGGCAACGATCGAGACGGAGCAGCAAGCGGAACGTGGGAAGGGGTGAGGGAGATCTCTACAAATTTTAACTGCAAACTACAGCTGGGCATTAGGTTTTATATATGTATTTTAATTATAATAGATTAAGGAGTTATTTTATCATAGGACTTAGATAGACGGCCAAGATGAGGTTTAAGTTATATATATATATATATATATATATATATATATATATATATATATATATATATATATATATATATATAATAATTCTATTTGTATTATAATTATAATAGATCAAGGAGTTATTTTATCATAGGATCTGGATAGATGACCGAGATAACATTTAGATTAAATATATATATATATATATATATATATATATATAGAGAGAGAGAGAGAGAGGGAGAGAGAGAGAGAGAGAGAGAGAGAGAGAGAGAGAGGAAATTCACTAGTAGTGAAGGAAGTTCATTCACTAGTGCTGAGGTGGTCTTATAAAATAATGACATGTGGTGCCACTCAAAATAACAAATCTAAATCAAATCTTTTCTCTCCCCTCATAACTACTTTCATCTTTTATTTGTTACATTGAGTGGCCCTACGTGTTATTATTTTATTTGGTCACCTCAGTACTAGTGAAGGAATTCCCTTCACCGCCAGTGAATTTCCTGTTTTCTCATATATATATATATATATATATATATTTGGTTAGAAATTATAATTCTATTTGTATTATAATTATAAGAGATCAAAGAGTTATTGTATCATAGGATTTGAATAAACGATCCAGATAAGGTGTAAAAAAACTAATTTTATATAATACGTATGATGAAAAGTTAAAGGCTCATGGTTATTGTAAGTTGATAATTTTATAGAAGTAATTAAAAATTAAAAATAATTTTTGTGACAATATAATCCCTAACAAAAGATGTATGTGATAACTAAAAATAGTTGTAATTGATTTCCATGTTTTAGTGGCAACTCTTTTTCACTGTAACTGAAATATTTGTGTTTTAGTTACAATATTTAATTTTCGTCACTGAAAACTCAATTTTAGTGACAAGTTTATTAGTTGCTACTAAAAAATTTATGTTTTAAAGACAGTATTTAGTTTTCATTACTAAACACTCAGTTTATTGACAAGTTTTTTAGTTGTCACAGAAACAATTTATATTTTAGTGATGATATTTAGTTTTCATCACTGAACACTTAGTTTTAGCAACAATTATTCTAATCGTCACATAAAAAATTTATGTTTTAGTGACGATATTTAGTGTTCATTACTTAATACTTAGTTTTAGTGACATGTTTTTAGTTGTCATAGGAAAAATTTATGTTTTAGTAACGATATATAGTTTTTATAACTGAATACTCAGTTTTAGTGACAACTTTTTTAGTTGTCATATACAAAATTTATGTTTTAGTGACAGTTTGTAACCCTCATTATTGAAAATTATGTTTGGTGACAATTTTTCTTAGTTGTTCCTGTAATATTTATGTTTTAGCAGCAAATTTTAGTTAGCATCATTGAAAACTATATTTTAGTTACAAGTTTTTATCGTCGTAACTAGAAAATTTATATTTTAGTAGAAATATTTAGGTCTCATTAATAAAAACTATGTTTTTGTGACTAGTTTTTTTGGTTGTCACAAAAAATTATGTTTCCATGATAATTATTTATCTCCGTCACTGAAAACATAGTATTTGTGACAACTTTTAATTTGTGTCATAAATACTCATTTTCAGTGACAATTTTAACACTTGTTTGTAAGAAATCGTCACTATAGATCCTAATGCTTGTAGTGTAGGAAACAATATAGAATATATATGCATCTAAAACATGAAGTATATGATATGCATAATATAACATGAGTAATAAAGAATACAACAACAACAACTAAGCCTTTTATCCCAAGTATTTGGGGTAGGCTACATGAACCAAAAAAGGATTACGCCGGATCGATCACTTTGATATTCATTCTCCATTCATTTCTATCAAGTAATATCTCCTTATTTAAACCTCTAGACTCCATATTTTTGCGTATCACTTCCATCCATATTTTCTTTGGTCTTCCCTTCGTTATTTTAACTTGTTCTACATTGATAAATTCTCCTCTTCGAATTGGTGCACTTGCAGGCCTACGTTGCACATGACCAAACCATCGTAAAAGATTTTCTTGCATCTTCTCATCGATGGGAGTTATACCTAATTTAGTACGAATATCTTCATTTCTCACATTATCTCTCCTAGTATTGCCGTACATCCACGGAGCATGCGCATCTCTGCTACACTTATCTTCTATGAATGACATGAGTAATAAAGAATATGGTATATATAATAGGATATGATCATGCATATGAATCATGAAGTATGCGACATGAGCAAGTATAACACATCATCATGAAATATCGGATTCTAGAAATGACTCCATGGATTCTAGAGATAGCTCATATGGATTCCATAGGTGCCCCCACTCTTTATGTGACACTTTGTTCCGAGTAGCACTTAGTTTTATGTGTCATCTAGTTCTGTACAATTCTGACTAGTATCCGGCTATTGGGCAATGTTGGATTCTAAAGGTGACCCTCACGGATTCAAGAGATAGCCTCCACTTTCTATGTGGTACTTTATTTTGTGTAGCACTTAGTTTTATGTGTCACTTAGTTCCACACAATCTTGATGTCGGATTCTAGAGGTGACCTCCATGGATTCTAGAGGTAGTATCCACGGATTCAAGAGGTGCCCCCAACTCTTTGTGTGGCATTTTATTCCTAGTAGTACTTAGTTCTGTGTCACTTAGTTCTACACAATTTTGATGCAGAATTCTAGAGACGTTCCCTATGGATTCTAGAGATAGCTCACATGGATTCAAGAGGTACCCTCTAATCTTTGTGTGGTACTTTATTTTGAGTAGTACTTAGTTTCATGTGACACTTAGTTCCACAACAAATTTGTAACAATGTTATGTATGAAATAACATGCACGGTGATATTGACAAGCACAGGAGTTATGAAACATGTTTATAGAAGTATCATTTCTATGTAAGAATAATATATACAAGTAATAACATGCTTAATTAAATATGTATACATGTATATCGTATTATATATTAAGTGGTATATGCACAAATATGGAATGTATACAGAGACATTAGTTATGAAAGGTCTGAAATCAACATATGCAGGTAATAATAAGAGTAATTAAATATATGCATGTGTATATCATATCATTAATCAAGCAGTATATGCATGGTCATGATATATGTGCTTATGTTGTTATAACTCAGTGGACATGTCAGATTTCTAGGCCTTGTTTGACAGTGAAAAATGGAATTAAAGGTGAAGATTTTGTACAGTTGTAGAAAATTCAATTATCTATCTAATAAATTTTGAATAAACTTAATTAGACTTCTAAGCAAAAGTTATAGTTATTTTATGATGGATCTGCTGCATAGACCTGGTACAATAGTAAGAGAGAATTTTCAGATTTGATTTGAACAGGATAAAATTTAAATTGGAGCCTAAAATTTATAATAGTTATAAATAACTAAATTAGCTTCCCAATGAAACTTGAATATCCTTAATTAGAGTTCTAGAGTAAAACTTATAGTCATTTTAATATAACTAGCTATTACTGAGCTGCTAATCTTGGACAGCAGTAAAGAAGCATCTTTTAAGTTATTTTTAGTTAGGTAAATAACTAAATTAGGATCCGCTGTAGTTGGATGAATTGTAGATTAGTGAATTTTCTTTCTAATGGTATTAGAGTGTGGTCAAGCGAAATTAAGATGCAAAAATGATAAAAGTTCTAATATGAACTGCTATGTATGTTTGGGCAGTGATATGATTTGTGCACCTATGACATGCATAGTGTGATATATGCAATGAAACTCAATATAAATGCAAGCTAAAGCATGTATAATCTAGAAATTAGGTTAAAATTAAATTTAATAACATATTTTAGGAGATTTAATCAAAAAATTATAAGTTAAAGGATTTGAGAGTGTATTCTTCCTTTATATTATACCTGAATCGGAAAAAAACAGATATTAATGTGATTGATCTTCAAAAATGGAGAAATTTCCTAAGAATCACAATAGGAACTAAGAATAGATACTGGAGAGGTTTTTTTCTACAATGATGGATAAGTTTAGAGCTACTTTGAAGAAGAAAAATACAAGAACAAGTTCATGTGGTTATTTTGTAGATTTTCAGTCCACTCTTAAACTGAATATTTATCAATTTATTTGAGGGAGTTTGAGATGGGATTAGGGTTTGAGATCTGAAGAAAAAATGAAGAAGAGAATGTGATGAAGAATTTTGATTTTTCTTAGATTTTTTGAATTTTTTAGATGGTCAACAACTGCTATAAGATGCGTATACTGCTATGTTAAAAATGCTTAAATTTCATTTTAATTACAAATTTATTATTGAGTTAATTCTTATTCAAATTTGGTCAAGGATGATAACTGGGCTTCTGGAGATAAATTTGAAGTTTGTAGGAGATTAAAATTGGAATTCATAATTTAATTTAATTACTTTAATCACATATTTGCACGAAAATTGGCTGATATGGACTAATTCAAGAAAAATATGAAAAAATACAAAATAATAATATATGAGATCCTTACTCTACCAAATTTAAAATTGAAAACTACATTGAAAAATATATCTTAATACTTAGTATCCGCTCGTATTAGTATCGGATTTCCGAGTTAATGTAGATGATATGGAATTAATCAATAGACGGGCTTAAGAATTAGGGGCGTTACAGTCTACCCACCTAACAAAAAATTTCATCCTCGAAATTTAGATAAAGAAAAAAAGGCAACAGTGAGAGAACTAGAGGCGTATTGATGGAAATTTATTGAATTTAAATGGCAGGATATTATTGGAATAGATGTGGATATATCTCTCATTAATCTCGATAACTTTCTAGTCCGATTCCAAACAAAATATGTCAACATCCACTGTCAAACCTATAGATCTCTATAACTAAAATTAGAAAACCTTAAATAAACATATAATATTAATGAAAATAATGACAAAACTCTACTCCAAATCTATAGTGTCAGCTAGGTGATTTATTATTATTTTTTAGCGCTTAAGGGCAACATTATTTATCACGTAAGCCAAATATTCATTTTCATCGAGTTCAATAATTTTTTAGGTATCTCCAATAGTCATCAAATTTTTTAGGCATATAGAAATTCAAGCTTCATCATAGAAAAGGATATTCATAATCACCCTTAAACATCAAAATAAATATCTGAATATCAATCTCATCGATCTCATACGTATCTTACTAAATCTCATCAATCTAATCACTTGAACATTTGTTATGTATAAAATATAGAAGTATCAATTCAAAATAAAAGGATAAGTCACATGGCGTTGGGTCTATGATCCAGAATAGTTAGTAACATCAAAAAAGATTTTAATATAATATGAAATCCAAAATCAAAACAGTAATGACTAAATAGATGACATAGGTCCACCAAATAGATCACAATCAAACCATTCCATTACTAATTAAATGAACAATTGAGTAATATCAAATAACTCCTATCGTTATGATCCTTTATTTTAAATAGCAAAACTTGATTAATAAATAAAGATCATCTCAATATAGTTTTTTTTGTAACTACAATAGAATATATCTTAAAGACACCAAAATCTTAATCCCAGGTCTCCCAAGTTAACAATTTGGAATCTACATATTTCACAGATAGATCCAATAAACATCCATCACATAGTACTTTTCTCATTCAATGTTAGTTCTATACATACTGCACTTTAGCCACCCTTATTTGGTCAGTCATTCTGTCATCGACTACACCAAATGAGGTCTCATTGAATCAAATGTCACACTAAGACCATTTCTATGCAAATCAAGTCAACTACCACAATAGTTTGAATTCTTGTATCTCTTCAAGAAATAAATCCGTGGCATATTCACCTTTTCAAAGATCAATATGTATCTCAATTCATCGTATTGATTTGATTTTTCAACATAATATTAATGATCAATGTGCCACCTTATAGGTCCTCGATGTCCTACTTTCACTAACTGAAACCTCAAAATTTTCATAACTTGACAATATTTTCCTATTCTATCTCAACAAAATTTAACTGTATCTATATCATATCAAGATAGATTCTTTCTATATATAGTCTCATAATCATGTATACATATTGATTGTGAGAAGTCATTTCTCTAAAAATAAAAGGACAATGATGGAATCAGGACCAGAAACAAAGATTTGGGTATAGAATAAGATAACAAGGAGATATTAATTGATATTGTTTGCATGTATGTGGCAAAATTTTAAGGTCATAGATCAAATGATAAAAAAAATAGCTACGCTACCACTCTGTGATGCCCTCCGATCACACTTGTGGTCATGAGTGTGTGTTCTAATAATGGATAGGATATTACTGGTAGGCACTCTCAATACCAAAATGCATGAGGCTATTATTTTTTTCACACAAATACAATCACAGGAAAGAGATATGGAAGCACATAAATATGATATACACACACACACACACACACACACCACATATTTGAATCTACCGGCCATAATATCATAGGTATAAATAAAGCAATATCCAAAAATAGATATATGAAAATGATAAGTAATCTGTACATCAAAAGGTTACTCAGATAGAGTCAAGTACAGTTTCAAAACAAAAAAATATAAATATTGAATATATACAAGAGTGTCCGGATACTACAGATAAAAGTAGAAAGTAGAATACATATACACATACAAGCCCAAATAATACACACACACACACACACACACACACTAAAGATATGGAGATCCTATAAGAAGCATGCTACTAGCTCTCGGCCTGCCCCTGGAAGTAGGGATTCTCGAGAGGCGGGTCCTCTCCTCAGGTACCACAGTTGCGGCTGCTAGATTTGAGATGTGATGATCTCTAGGGCTAGAACACAAACAAGAATATAAATCCAAGCTCGTGCAATACTAAAGAAACTATATAAAAATGTGTGTAGCATGTTAGTACAAAACAATGTAGAATATGTATGCATATAAAATGTGAAGTATATGACATGCATAATATAACATGAGTCATGAAATATATGCTATATATAATAGGATATAATCATGCATATAAATCATGAAGTACACGACATGAATAAGGAAACATGATCAAGCAAGTATAACACTTCATCATGCAATGTTAGATTCTAGAGGCGATCCCACGAATTCTAGAGATAGCTCACACGGATTCAAGAGTTCCCCCATTCTTTGTGTGGCACTTTATTCTGAGCAGCACTTAGTTTCATGTGCCACTTAGTTCTGTACACTTCTGCCTAGTATCTAACTATTAGGAGATGTTGGATTCTAGAGGTGACCTCATGGATCCTAAAAGTATTTCCCATGGATTCAAGAGGTAGCCTCTACTTTCTATGTGGCAGTTTATTCCATGTAGCACTTAGTTTCATATGTCACTTAGTTCCATACAATCTTGATATCGGATTCTAGAGGTGACCTCTTGAAATCTAGAGGCTACTCCCATGGATTCAAGATGTGCCACCACTCTTTGTGTGGCATTTTGTTCTGACTAGTGTTTAGTTCCATACATCACTTAGTTTTACAAAATCTTGATGCCAGATTATAGAGGTGACCCCATAGATTCTAGAGATAGCTCACACAGATTCAAGAGGTGCCCCCACTCTTTGTGTGATATTTTGTTCTAAGTAGTACTTAGTTTCATATACTACTTAGTTCCGTACACTTCTGACTGGTATCTGGCTATGAGAAACTGTTGGATTCTAGATATGACCCTCATAGATTCTAGAGGTGTCTCCCATAGATTCAAGAGGTAGTCCCAACTTTTGGTATGTCATTTTGTTCCGTGTAGCACATAGTTCCTGTGCCACTTAGTTTCGCACAATCTTGATGTAGAATTCTAGAAGTAACTCTTTTGAATTCTAGAGGTGGCTCTTACGGATTCAAGAGATGTCCCCACTTTTGTGTCAAATATTATTCCGAGTAGTACTTTGTTCCATGTGCCATTTAGTTCCACACAATCTTGATGTTGAATTCTAGAGGTGCTCCTCCCATGGATTCAATAAGTAGCTCACATAGATTCAAGAGGCATCCCCACTCTTTGTGTGACACTTTGTTCCAAGTATTACTTAGTTTTATTCAGCACCTAGTTCCAAACCAAACATGTATCATAAGCTATATGAGTATGAAATGACATGCATGATGATACTAGTAAGCACAAGAGTTACGGAATATATTTACATAAATGAAATATCATTTCCAAGTAGGAATAGCATGTACAAGTAATAATATGTTTAACTAAACATGTGTGCATATATATCATATATGTATCAAGTGGCATATGCTGAAAATTGAATGTATGCTAAGAAATGAGCTATGACTGGTCTGAAATCAACATATATAGGTAATAATATGAGTGATTGATTATATGCACATATATCATATCATTAATTAAGCAGTATATGCACGAGTATGATATATGTGCTTATATTGCTACAACTCAGTAGTTATGTCAGGCATTCAGATCTTGTTTGACTAGTGCAAAGTGGAATTAGAGGTTAAAATTTTGTAAAATTCAATTATTTTTCTAATAAATTTTAAATGAGCTTAATATGGGGTTCTAAAACAAAAGTAATAGTTATTTTACTATGGAAGTGTTGCATAGACATGGTATAGCAATAAGAGAGAACATCCAAATTTGATTTGACTAGAATAAATCTAAATTGGATCATAAGATTTATAATAATTGTAGATAATTAAATCAACTTCCTAATAAAACTTGAATGAGCTCAATTGGAGTTCTAGAGTAAAAATTATAGTCATTTTATAATGGCTTACTACTGCTAAGTTGTTGATGTAGGACAATAGCAAGTAAGCATTTCTAGGCTATTTTTGCTTAGGTAAATAATTAAACTAAGATCCACTATAGTTGGATGAATTGTAGATTAGTGAATCTTCTATCTAATGGTATTGGAATGAGGTTAATCAGAGTTAAAATGTAAAAGTTATAGAAATTCTAAAATGGACTGTTGTGTATGCCTGGACAATGATATGATTATGACATGTATAGTGTGATACATGCAATAAAACTCAATATAAATGCAAGTTAGAGCATGTATACTCTAGAAATTTGTTTAATATTACATTTAATAACATGCATGTTTGAGGATATTTAATTAAGAAATCTTAAATTTAAAGGATTTGAGAGTGTATTCTTATCTCTTGTTAAACCTAAATAAAAAAAGAATTGATATTGATGCGATTACTCTTCAAAAGTGGAGAAAATTTTCAAGAATTATAATAAAGTCAAGGACAAATGCTGGAGAGGTATTTTCCACATTGATAGACAAGTTTAGAGTTGATTTGAAGAAGGAAAATTCAAGAACAAACTCATATGATTATTTTGTGGATTTTTAAGCCCATTCTTAAACTGAATATTTTGATGATTTATTTGAGAGAATTTGGAATGGAATTAGGGTTCGAAATATAAAGAGAAAATAAAGAAGAAAACAAGAGAAAGAGGCTTGATTTTTCTCAGATATTTCTAAACTTGTTTATGGAATCAAACAGCTACTGGAAAATAAGTATGCTGCTATGTTAAAAACCCTTAAGCTTTATCTTAAAAATCCTTAAGCTTTATCTTAAATACAAATTTACCATTGGATAAATTCCTATTCAAATTTGGTTATGGATGGCTGCTAGATTTCTAGAGATAAATTTGAAGTTATTAGGAGATTAAAATTGAAACTTATGATTTAATTTGATTTTCAAAAATCGGCCGATCTGAAATAATTCAAGAGAAATATGAAAAAATTCAAAATAATAAGATAAGTGATTTCCACTCTACAGAATTTGAAATTAAGGACTAAATTGAAAGATATAATTTAATTTACTCAGTATCCATCCATATCCATATCCAGGTTCTCAAGTTGATACGAATGGTACATAATCAATCTATAGATGTACTTACGGATTAGGGGTATTACAATGTCCCCATATGATTGCATTATGGGGAAGTGCGCTAGATGAAAATGCACATTTCATGCTTGAGAAATAGTAGGTGGAACATAAGGTGGTTAGCCAACTTATCAGAGAAAGCTGAGTTTAATTTATTTGCCTCATACGCTGCAGTGCTCTCTATATTAAACTCAGATACATTAGAAGAGCTCTTCTGAAATGGGTGAATCTCTATCTCGGAGTTGAAAAACTCTGCAAATTTGAACTCCTACAGATGATGGAAGATTTTGAACAGCAAGAAGAAGTGACAACTCTGCATCATTTTGAGAGTCGTTTTTAGCTCAGAGTTGAAAGAAGATACTAGAAATCTACAAGAGAGTGAATATTATGTGACTCCAACATACATGTCACAAGTAGGAAGACGATGCAAACACTGCTTTCTTTTATAAGTTGATGAATATGAGAAGGTGATAAACACAATTTCTTTCTCATCTCAGATAATTGCCATATTTAGGATGTAGGAAGTATCAAATCTCACATCTTAGCTCACATTGAGGACCTCCTTGGCCAACATTGCTCAGTTCGACTAGGGATTCCACCCAGAGCTTGGAATACTAAGGTGGTCCTTAGCAATCTGGATAGAGATTTCACAGAGGAAGAGTTTGAATGAGGGCTAGAGCAGGACAACTCATTACCATATGGTTTCTTGCTTCTTTCATATCTTTTTTTTTTTTGGAAGAGATGAAAACTAAACTATCTATATTCATAGAGAGGTGGAGGGAGGAACAACTAGATTATAATGCTCCAAATTATACCCTAAAAGTTTTGATAATGTATCTCATTTCTGAATAAAGTATTAACGATGGACACCAAAAAATGGGTGTACAAGACATTTCATGATATAGAACCCACATTCAGGATACAAGCTGGAAGGATTTACTTTGCTATAAACTATAAATATTACATTGCATTATCGATAAAAATCTTTAATGATTACACAATAGATGATTATAAGAATGCGTTGCCCAATATAAATTACATTACAAAAAATGAAGAGTATCTCTCTGAACGATAGGAATATTGGATAAAACCAAATACAATGGTTGCAAAATAAAAAATAATTATATCAAGATAGAAGGCTTCAATGATCTCCTAGGGATGTACTTATTCCTAAAAGTATTATTCCTCGTTCGACAAATTCTCCTCAAGGTCTTACACTGTAATGTCTTCAACACCTAGGCATTTGAGAGTAGGGGTTAGACCTGGTAAGAAATAATTTGAGCATGAGCAAAAACAATTCAAGAAATATATATAAGACAAATCACATATTTAAAGGAGCAAGATCAAGAAAGTTTCAGGTAGCAAACAAGTAAAACATATGTACTAGTTATCAAGCGTGATTTCAAGTTTAGCTTTGAAGTCTTGTATTTTAATTATTTTATTTGGAATTAAATAATGAAAAATTCGTGTATCAAGGGAGTATCTTATAAATCTGGGACTACAAATATGTCGAGGACAGAGCTAAAAAATGGTCAATGGCAGAACTAGAATGGTCATAGTTGTAGATTAGACTTAATAGCAATACGAGACTGTCAGTTGGTCAAACTTTTAGTATCTCTCTTTAATACATTACATATTCATTAATTGTTCCCCCTATAAACCTCAATTATCAAGTTAAGGAATAGTACACGTTCCAAATAAAATCAAGTACAACAATTCTTGAATCATGTTATATCACACTATAAACAATATCGTAGTGTCATTTTCATGGTAGCATAGCACGCATGTCAAGTTACATCTGAAAACGAAGTATCATAAGTCATGATTCAAGTATATGTGCAAACAAGACGAGAGACACACCCTGTGATATGACTCTACATTTATTAGAATTATGATTATCATGTAAGTATATAGTTATCACGAGTTCGAGTGATTAAATAACAATTCAATAATCCAAACAATATCAAAATCTTAGAAATAAAATAAAAGATGGAGTTCACAGATGCTCTCATTATTTTACTTCATTGCAATATCATACTGACTATAGGAGATAAAAAAAAATTAGATTGGAACTCATAAATAAGGTCAACAATTATAGAAGTTAAGTTTGATAAAGTATGTGTAGCAATGTCGACTTCAACCCTAGATACAAGCCAAATTGAAAAAAAATCTTTGTTGAAAAAAATAGAAGAGCTTTGAGTTCTCTCTATAATGGTTTTTGAATCATCTAGATTAAACTCTGGAAGCTAAAGTTATAAGTCATTAAAAGTGGATTGCCTGCTAAGCTAAGGGAACCATTGATGGCTGACCTTGCTATCAATGGCCAACCTTGCCATTAATGGCAGGCCAACTCCTGCACACCATTTGGTATAGGGTTTTGTAGCCCCATACATAGTGGGCCATCGATCACCGAACCTTGCCAATAGATGGCTGCCCAATCTACATAGACCCTTCACAACAGGGTATCAAGCTGCCATCGATATCTAGCCATCAATGTGTGTTCCTGCAGATGATGGCCTAACGGAGTGAAAACCAAATGTAGGCATTCAACACAGATTTTGATGTGTTGATGTGGAAAAACTCATCCTTCTTTTCGTTAGAGATGCTTTCTTTCTACCATATCCAGGACTTCTTAAATGACTATGATTAACATTGGATTGATCCAAACATTGTGATTAATTGAAGAATTTGAAAATATATGGAAACCTATAAGCACCCTATGGTTTCAATATTGAGAGGCTCCAAATCTTTGAAAAGATTCTAATAGATTTAAATACCTGAAGAACTCATGAGAGAGCCATTCATCTTCTTTAAGAGTTAGGTCTTTATGCCAAAATCTTAGCTTTCTTCTCCACCAATCTCCATAACTGCATCCAATGGAGAGAGCATTCTACGTTAAAACCTGTAAAAAAGAAGGTTCCAAATACTGTCAAGGGCTTCCTTGCTATATTACCACAGTATATCTCTAGCAAGTAAGACTTCTTTCTTCCGCTTTTGATCTCTCTCATCAATCTCTGTATTAAGATAATTATGATATTGTCAATAGACTAAAGATCTTCTTTGGTTTGGTACTCATCAATGTAGGTTCCCAAACTATAAGAGGGAAATTATGATTTTTATCAACTAGTTATAATAGTTAAACTATGTTTATCTATTTTGAAAATTGTATTCTATCTATTGTAATCCTTGATTACATATAGTCACTACCTTTTCCCATCTTGATCATTTTTTATTTCTTTAAGAAAATCAAGATGGAAACTCTACTAGGACTACCTCCATTATTGATGAGGCTGTGCCACAATTCGATAGTATGATACCGAACACTAACATTGAGACACTTATCATTTAATTTGACCAAGTACAAGGAGTACCTCTACCAGGAACTGCGTTCCAACAGAGCGTTGCCCAAGTGCATGCCTTACCATGGGGCCCCATTGGTCACCAAGCCATCTTTCTACAAGATTGTGACAAGGAGGTCAATCAAGTAGCAAGAGAAGGGAACATGTCTAGCGCATATGGAACCACACTTGGCCACAACATGCTTCAGGTTTTACACCTCTATTCTTTCGCAAGATATTATGGAGAATACTCTGCCCATCAAGGCTACTGTAGGATAGCCCCTGGGTACTAACTATGAGCAAAAGATGACTTTCTTTATGACAATTATGGACAAGCATGCCACAAAGAGAAAGGCTATCAATTAGGTGAAACCAAATGATGATATCAGTGCCACCATCTCCACTTCTGACAAGTTTGAAATAGGAGCCCTAGAGAGGGGTGCAGGCAACCATCATGGATTGTTCCTTTGACAGAATGATCGTGAGATTCATATGTGGGCAAATCTTCTCAAAGAAATCCCTTAAGTAATACAATGGACGCATCTAACTTGATGTACTATTCACAACACCCATGCTACATGCAAACAATACCTGAATGGCCATCAATCTTCAACAAGTTATTTAGTGCACTGCCACTTTGAGATTGGTAGTTATTGTTCAAAAAAAGTCCCAATACTCTACGAGAAGATGCCATTTGGAGATTGTCAACATGGCTGGTCATGGGAATACCACTAAGACACTAGGGATTAGCATACTAACATCGTCAAGTATTGCGCTTGATCCCAATTACTTCCTAGGTCTCAAATGTCTTATTGTAAAGGATGATGACATGTATCACAACATTAGAGCCCAGGCTCATATCAGTGATGTCACCATACCTTATGATTATAATGCTTCATCTAGTCCTCATGAGGAGTTGTTATTGGATAAAGACAACATTATTTCCATACGTGCTTCAGTGGACATAGTGAGCTCCTCCCAACCTTACCAGTTTACTATGTATATAACTAGAAATGGAAACAATGACCTTTGAAAGAAGTTTGAAATCCAAGATCAAACTCCCAAACAACAGCAGGTCACCCTAAGGGTATTCAGGCCCTCCTCACTCAACTTCTGAAAAATCGACTGAATAGGAGTACGGGTAACCACACTGTCACCCACAATATATGAAGCAAAGGACGACCGTCGCTCCACTTATAAGAAGGAGGAGGCAACCGACTATACAACTCCAACGTCAGTGACAAGCTCTTAGAGGATTCTAATCTTAGCTGCATACCTTGAATGACAAAGAGGATCTCTAATAAGTGGGCATCGTATGGCCATATCCTATTGAATAGAATTTGGTACCTTATCCTTCTAAATTCAAGCTCCCAACTCTACATCATTTCAATGCTAAAGGGATGTCCAACCAAGCTATTGACTCTGCACTACTTCCAATTTCTCACTAGTAACATGATTGATAGTAATCTTATTCGCATATGGTTGTTCATCAACACTCTATGTAAGGTCGCCTTCAAATGGTTTCAGAAGCTTCCTCCATACTCTACCAAGTTATGTAGTGAGTTAGAGACTCAGTTTCTCACTCATTTCTATGAGGATGACACCAAGGGAATGAAGCCTACTCTTATTGTTGTGAAGCAGAACTAGAGCAGGTCCATAAAAGACTTCATTAAGAGGTTCAAAAACCTATCCCTTAGATATGCTGGTGGTATGCAATAAGTATTATATTTCGTATATTTATATCCCGCATTCATCTAGTTTTGTACATAAATAAGTGCTACTCTGGTATGTGTCAATGTGTTCTCTAGTTATAGGTGATTGAAGCAAAGAGGCAACCAAATCAATGAAAAGAAGGTGCAACCCAAGATTCATAGTGCTAACAAATGAAGATATAGTAATTAGCTTGACTTAGAGCACCACAGTGAAGTTTAAACTAGTCCAGAAGATAACCAAAGAAAAAAATCAAAGATAAAATGCCCGAAGACAAAGTTAGGAGTTTGACCGCTACCTGGCAGTCAACATTGCAGGGTAATGGTCTAACTTTGTCAATGAGGGGTCAAGTTTTGCTGGTCGATTTTGATGTGGATTTGGAGTCTTTTTAGTGACATGGGCTACTGCTACCTAGCAATCAACACAGCTACTTGGCGGTCAACCAACTAAGTCGGAAGCTATTTCTTCTCTAGAAGATTTCTAAAATATTGAAGACTTTTCTAGGGTTTCGATATGTACTAAGGGTCTCTGTATTATAAATAGAAATTGTAATATTTATAAACAAATATCTTATGGTTTTGATTAGTAAAATAATTTGGAGGACTTGCTTGCGAGGGTTAATGGTCATAATGCCTATTCTGTTTTTGGCTTTCTTCTTCTTTCTCAACTAATGTATCTTCTTTAGGTAATTTTATTTGCATTTTTGAGTATATTTTTATGATTTCATGATAAATATAGTTCTTATATACTATAATCTAGTATATAATTTTTGGTATGTATAACGATTGCTAATTATCTAAGATGTACATGAAGCTAGAGATATTAAATTGTGAATCTTATCTTCTCTCCATGTTTATTTTGATAATTATCTAGTATGTTGAAATTGAAATTAATTTGTAAATCTCAATGTTTTATTGGTTACACATAAGTAATTTTGATATCCTATACCTACTAAGGGATTGAAGTTGGAATTTGGCTTAATAAACTAATAATCTACATTATTTTGATTTAATTAAGTGGTTTTTGTTTTCTTTGATGATTTATATTTCGGTTGTTCTCTTGATATTTCATATTAAATAAATGATAAGTTGGTTACAAATAAAAAAGATCATTTTCTTATATGTCATATGACTGCTCATAATAAAAAAGAGAGAAGAAAAAGGACCATAATTATATCTTTAGTCTAGTGGATTTTAATTCTTAGATTTTGCTTTTTAAATTCTTAGATTTTGCTTTTTAGATAGTTAACTAAATCTTCCATAAAACTAATATTTTCCTTATTTCATTAAATACAACTATAGTGAGAACTACAAAAATGCTTAAAATCCCTATGGGATGACCTACTAAGTGCTACAATACATGTATGGTTACAGTAGAAGTAAATCCACATCAAGTTTTTCACACTGTTAATAGAGATTGATAGTGTTTTTCTTGTTATTTAAGTGTTGAGTGTACATGTAGGTGAATAAGAGATTTAGGAATTCCAAAGGACACTAGGGTGGAACAAACGTTACTGGCTCAAACCCGAGAGTCAAAATCTTAGGCTTGATTGTAAAGAAAGCAGGAGTTATATCTTACTCGCTACCCGAGAGTCAAAACGTTACTGACCAATACCATCATTTTCCTATTTCTTTACAATCATTTTCCTATTTCTTTATCTTAGCTTCTTGATTTTTTGAAATATAACTATAAAAAAGAGTCTAAGTCAATGTTTTGGTAGAGAATAATAAGGGTCTGCATTGTATTTTATTTTTCTTTGTTGGTGATTACTGGAAAAATGTATGTGTCACATATATTATTGGATTGTTGCATTTGATTACATTATTACTTGTACTAGTTGAAGAGCTCTCCATAACTGAATCAAATAAGGTATGGATGAGAAAATTTATCTGCCTATATCAATCCTCCAGGATTGTTGTTACGCAATGCACACTTTATTGGCATCTTGCATTAAGCTATCATTAGTTGCAAGTAACAATTACAAACTCGAGCTACATGCTTTAAAAATTCACTAGATCTGATTCCAAATATGCATGTCTGTTTATTAATGAGTTTCAGAAAGTGCATGTGACGGTCAATTTGTAACACTTATCTGAGAATGCAATTAAATCCAGATTTATTCCCTTTGTCTCAGGAATAATACCAAGAAGTGGTTATGTAGCATGCCCACTGACTTTATCACTTCTTGGAACAAATTCATTACAATATTTCATAAAAAGTATTATCCTACCCATAAGATGACCAAGATTCGACATACAATCAATCATTTCCGTCTAATGGCAGGAGAACCTTTTTCGAAGTATTTGGAATGGTTCAAAGACCTCTTAGCTAATGCTCCTGCCATGTGATAGAAAAGTGGAACTTAGGTTAGATCATATATGAAGGTCTCAACTACACATCCAAAACTCTTTTTTAGTCTATATGTCAGGGAGAGTTTATGGGGAAGAAAGAGGAAAAAAGTGTTGGAGTTTCATAAGGACCTATCTTGGAAGACTATGCAGTAGGAGAACTCCACTGAAAAGTCTAGTGTTTCGACTTCGATAAGTAAGGGTGGCCTCTATAGTCTAGACAGCTTCATAGCTACCGAGTTAAGATTGTTGCCCTTACAAGGAGAAAAGAGGCATTGGAAGTCCATAGTGATGGTTCAAAATTTGTGGCGACTTGCAATCTCATGCTTGCATCTAGATGGAAGTCGTGCATGCTAGCTTTGGACATTTTATTTTGAAAGAGTGTATCACAATTGCCACCATAAACTGCCCCGGGACATGGAGAAAATGTGGGTTGGTTCTATTGAAATGCCTTCATTACTTTCCTTATCTTCTTCACTGAATTCTTCGCAAACCTCATAGAAAAAAACATAGTAAATAAAAGAAAGGAGTTAAAAAATTGCATGTAGTAATTGATTAGAGTAAGAAGTGTAGTTATTTTAGTTTTTTTGTGTATTTGTAGTCCAATTTTGGTGATTAATATAAAAAACTAATAGAAAAATACTTTTATTAATTAAATTCTCCACTATGATATTTTTCTAGTATTTTATAATCTTTTTGCAGGGTTCTATATGCAAAGGAATTGAAGAATCGAAGCGTATATCAAATATTAGTTTAGAATTGTGCATTTATAAGTCTAGCTATCGATAGTTATCTGTTGACTCAATAGCCAACGACTAAGAAGAAACCCGAGGTGACTTGTAGAAGTGGCTTTGAAAAGTTATGGCTACAGATTGATTTTCTGGAGCTATTTATGAGAGAAAATAGAGTTTCTTTATAAATATTGTTAGGGTTTTGTAATGCTATAAATATACGATGTAACTCAAAATTATATATGATTTTGAGGAGATATAATAGATATTAGAAATTTAGTTTTTATTTTCTTTCAATGAAATCAATAAAAAAAATATCTTTTCCTTTATTCATGGTTATAATGAGTATGAGAAACTAAATTCTTGCATTGGATCTGATAAGGTAACAAACCATAGATAATTTTTTGGTATGTGATTTATTTATTTATTATGCTTAATTGATTTACTAAAGTTGATATTTTTTATTCTCTATTATCTTGTTAAGGTTTTAGATATGATTTTGAGTTTTTGATGTTTTATTATTTGATGATATATTCGTTAATTAGTTTTTAATATACATAGGCTCTTTAGACATGGTGTATGCTTAGATTTTGAATATTTATTTTTATTATTCATATTTCATACTTAGATAAACTCAAAATTTCTATAGATTTAATTGGGAAAGTTATTCAAAAATAACAAGTTTACAATTTTGTTTGATTTAAACTTTAAATATATATTTTTCTATTATAGGAAGACCATGTGATCTGTGCAACTAAGATAAACAAGTATAAATACATCTAATAAATTATTCTATGCGGGAGTTAACCCATCTGACCAGCAATTTTATTTTAAGTGATTTAAAATATTTGATTTTTAGTTTTAAATAATAAAAATCTATTCATTCTTTTTAGTTCCGTAATTTATTTTTCTTTAGTATCTAACACAATTATCATAATGATCACCGAGAGAACGATATTGGATTACCACGCTTGTATTACTTGTTTGACCACTTGCATTTGGGAGTATACGATTTAGATCACAGTCAGTAATCTAGACTTAATAAATAAAATATAAAATTAAAATCAGAGTAAAGGACCCTCACTCACAGGGTTATTCCTTTTAGGGGCCGGAGCCATGACCCAAATAAAGGTTGGAAACATACGAGAATTGTTTTAAAATCACTTAAATGATATTTTAAAAAGGTTTAAAGTGATACAGAGTTAAAACACTCATTTTATAGGAAAAAAAATGGTAAAACCAATTTTTTTATCATTAAATTTGAATAAATCCAAATTACGTGACTAAAATATATTAACAAATATGAGAGCGGAGTCTAGAAGTGCTTCTCTAGATTGATAGGATGGTAAATAAGATTTGGGATTGTCCAGGTCCAAGATTACGATTAACAGGCTCTGAAAACACCAAAAAGGCTGTCAAAAATGTTGATTTCACATCTTTAGATTGCCAGAATGGACTCCAAAGGTGCTAGAACGACTACGACATAGATAAGCGATGAAAATATTTTGGTGTACTATAGAATAAGGAATGGACAGATAATTATAGGCAAAAGCCACACGAAATGCGTAAGATCTCCATGGGCAGCCTATGATGGGCTGTCCAAGGCTTTTGGTCAACACCTCGTAGTTAGCCAATACTAGGTAATCCAATGAGGTGGCCCCTGGATGTAGATAAAGATGGGTAATGGTGGTTTTGAACTGAAATTCAATCAATGATAAGGACTTAATCATCCTTAGGTTTTGAAGTCATTTTATAATAAAACAAGGATGAAATATTTGAATCATATGAAATATTTAATATATCTGATGAAATTATTGGTAAATTGTGCAAATCAGGTCAGATTCCTAAGGATATGAACAATCACAGCGATCGTAATTGTTGGTTCTCGATCTTAAATTTGAATGAGCATCACTCTCTCATTTAGAGTCCAAATTATACAAATAGATATATTGAAGAGAAAATCTCTACAAGATGAATCCTATGAAATAAACAGACTGTAAATTTGAGTTCAGATAGACCTTAATCAGAGATGATATTCTCTGGATGACCAATGAGCTTTGGATGGTCTATCATCTAGAACCCTGGGCCCGCCTAACCATTTTTTGAGTTCTTGGATCAATTCATTAAAATCTTATTTACACAACCAACTTACTTGAAGATATTTTAGGCTTGGTAAAAGGATTTGCCTACAAATCGATACACTTTAACGATCGAAAATCATAGAGGAAATTGTTTTGACCACATCTTGCTAATCCGGAGTCATGTATAACAAGTCTATTTAAGGCTACTTATACTAGTAAATCTAATATTGAAATTAGATAGGAGTAATTCAACTTGAATCAAAATATAAAGGTCCAAATATAAAAATCAGTAAGGATCCGAGTGCCCATCAATGAGACATGATTTTGATGAAGTGATAGGGTTTAGAAGATGGAAGAAACAGAAGAAGATAGGCTATAGAATGAAGTTGCAAGCCATTGAAATCAGACAAATTGTAAATCTTACAATGGTGAAATAACTGCGAAAACCCATATCAACAAGATGTCCTTATTTGTTTCATCTAACGAAAGGATTTGAGTGGAGATAAGTAACCAAGGCAAAATGGAATTTCCTCTCTTGAACGATAAAAGATATATTGGCACAAGGAAGGAAAGCTAAAGAATTCAAATCAAAACCAAGACTTATTCGGTGTTGGAATATGGTGTCCAGCGGAAAGGAGAATAAGTGCTCTTAGGTTCAAATGGAGTTTCAGGCACTTATATCGGTACCTTCCAAACAAAAGAATGGTTACATAACTGGTGGCTTAGCCGTGATCCAACATATGCATTGACCTGAAGACTTTAGAGCTAGGAGCCAATGTGTAACGGTGCCAAATTACCTATGCATCGAGAAAAGAGGCTATGTTTGGTTGAAGGCAGCTAAATAATTGATAGAGTAAATTCTTGACTTCAAAATGATGTTTGATAACAAAACTACGATGGTATAATTTCAAATAGATTTTTAAAGTTCATATATAGTTTGTGATATGATTCAACTTGATTAAGATACAAAACTCGATCTTAACCGTATTAGTCCACGATGGGATTGGAAAACTATTGAGAACTTGAGGAATAGATATATGCAAATGCAAGGCTATTGTTTAAAAGTATTTTATGCAGTGCGATATGATTTTGAAGAATGTAGGCTCGATTTTGAAAACAATGATGCAGTTTTTATTTTATTTTAAAGCATAATGCAATATTTGAAATAGGCTATTAATGACCACCCTCTCAATAGGCGATGAGCTGCATGAATAATCGATTAAGATGGTCAAGGTTTTCAAAGAAATGGAATTTTTGAAAGCATCACGTTTATAGAAGTAACCACGATAAAAACTGTTTTCTTTATCTCTCAAGATGGGATTTTAGGAATTATCCCTACTGCTATGAGACCGTATTTTTCGTGTGATGGGACTTTGAAGGTCTCATCATTTTCATGCTTGCTATAGAACTTCTTGATTCAACCCACTTCTTGATTGTCTATATTTAGAGTTCCTAAAACTATAATAAGCGATGGGGTTTTTATTTCTATAATAAAGCCTTTGAGAATTTATTGAAAAAGTACCATAATGCGCATAAAATCTCCACACTACATCATCCACAGCCAAATGGACAAGTTGAATTAGCCAATAGGGAAATTAAACAACTCTTAATGGAAATGGTGAATCCGTCTTGGAAAGATTGGCTGTTTCGACTCGTTGATGCATTATGGACTAACCGCATGGCATACCAGACACTCTTAGGCATGTCTCTATATAAAATAATTTATGGAAAAACTTATTATTTACCTATGGAGATTGAGCATAAATTGTATTGGGCAATTAAAACGGTTAATTTAAACTTAAATTCTGCAAGTCCATTGTGAAAATTGCAAATGAATGAACTGGAATAATTAAGACGTGAAGCATATAACAATTTATGCATTTTTAAGAAAAATATGAAAATATGACACGATCAGCACATTTCACGCCATACGTTTCATTTATCTAATAAAATGCTTTTGTATGATTTACACCCTCATCTATTTCCAAGAAAATTGCGTTTACGTTGGACTTAACCATATATCATTAAAACCATGTATCCTCATGGTGCAATGATATCGAAAATCCTACAAATAGTCATATATTTAAGGTGAATGGTAAATATTTAAAACACTACTTGAAATTTCTTGAGCACATGGAGGAATCTCATGATTTAGTGGATCCTCCAACATCTCCATGATATAGCTTAATGATGACACATTGTATATATATTATGTATATTATTTTACTAATGATTTTTGTTTTGTAGTTGATACATCGTGAGTTGCGAACCGAAATAATATCTAGGCACTTTCGCTTGATTTTTACTTGTTCTTAATGAATTGAATAGAAATAACAATTAATTGAGAACAATGTGCATTTTAAGTTGCGGAATGCTTATGGAATTAACTTTAGTTTTAATAACCACGATGTTTTCAAGTTTTAAAATTTTCTATTTCTTTTTATTTTTTTTCAAAAAGTTTTAAAAATTGTTTCAAAAATAAATTACTAACCTTACTTTTGGTTACTAACTTTAGAAAGTTTTATAAGTTACATTAGTTTAGAAAACTAATAAAAACAAAAAATAAATAATTTTTTGGCTTGACAATTCTTCCCACAGAAGACCGCTGTCAAAACAGCTGTCGACAGTCATTGACTATAGGGAAAAATTTCACCCTGCTCGAAAGTGGCTATCAAAGAAATTATTGATGCAGCTATCGACAATGGTCGACAGCTACCCTCAATTATAAATAGCCCTATGAGCTCTTTTTCTCAAAATGAACTTTAGCCTCCTATTTTCCATAGCAGCCCAAAAGAATTTTTTCCCTTTTTGACAGTGAAACTCAATCCCGCGCAATTTTGTTCAAACTCTTACGAATCTCTAAGTAAGTAGATATTCTTCTCTTTAATTTTTCATGGGTTAATTTCATAAAATGTAGTGTTTTTATTTCAGAAACCTAGACCTACAAATTATGTAACGTAATATGAATAGATTTAAGATGGAAATTAACTTCTTGGTAAAATAGGGATAGTTTGGCAATTTTTCAAGATTTTTTGACAAATTTCTCTAACTATTTGATAACTATTTGATGAAATATGCTAATTTAAGGATAAAATTGAATAAAAATTACAACTTTTTACCATAAAAATTCATGAGTTGCTAGAATACATACCATATGTCAAATTCATACACTGAAAAAAAAGATCAATATAATTGATTTGATATATTGGGGTAAATTGAAAATCATCTTGAAAGATAATTAAAAAATAATTTTAAAAAAGTAACAAAGATTATAGCTTTGATACTATTAGCTAAAAGTTATATTTTGAAATCAATTTCATGATGGGATCGAGAAACGACACAGCTTTGAAGAGATTGCAAGAAGAACCTTAGGTTCATCTCCTCCTTAAAGGCAAAGAACAAGAAGTCGACAAATAAAAAGTTATTGGAAAATTTTGAAGAATACCAGCTATGACCTCGACAAGTGTAATATCATAAAAATAAATAAAAATCCAATATTCAAGCTTTATGCATGATCCAGGATTGGAAGAATACACCTTATACGAGCACACGCCACCTTATAACGAGATAGTGCAAGAATTCTACGCGCATGTTCAACCGTAGATGGGTAATCAATTTGCATACTCAATAGTCAAGGGCAAGGAGATACCATTTACAAGAGCTGAAATATATTGTGCTTCTGTTGTAAGCTTATTATGTTATACAACTGAATGTTTCGCATACCATAGATGCATAAGGATTTGCTAGATCATAACTGAATTCATGTTTTCCTGATGGCAGGACCGATTCTGCACTGGACAATTTATGTGACTATTTTCTGGGTTTGTACAAGAGATAATCGAAATAATAGTATTCAGTCAGTTAACTTTTCCAATTACATGACATCCTAGGTAAATACGCTATTATTATAAATCTAATTATACTAGATTATATTTGATTTGACCAATAACCATTAATATTGTTACATATTAATAGTACTACTTTCTAGAACTTATAATATTTCATGAGTGGGACATATATAGTCGTTATTACTATATTATATTTTCTTTCCACTATTTCTATATATTCTTTTGGTCGCTCGTGGATTCGCATATCCAAACTTGGAGATGGATCTGATCGAACAGACTAATGATCTAGTGTACTTTAAGGAGCATGCCGAAGCCTAATTGAAAAATGAAGTTATATTATTTCCTCTTATTTTAGTTTTATTATATTCTGTTATTTTTTAAACTATATCTAAACTTTATTATAACTAATGAAAAGTCTTGTTAAATTTTTCAATCATAATTCTTGAGTATTATTATAATAAATTTAGGTTTAATTACACTCAGACCCCTTATAATATGAGAGGTGTATAATTTATCATTTCTAAAATTTAAAACTCTCACTCAAGCCCTCCGGACTGCAGAAAAAAACTGACAGGAAAACTCAAACGAAAATATTTTTTCTGCAGTCCAGCGAGTATAATGAGAGTTTAAAACTTTAGAAATGATAAGTTATATAACTCTATACTAAGGGGGTCTAATTGTAATTAATATATAAATTTATTAATACCGACTAGATAATTTAGCATATTCAAACCAAATATATCCTGAGCGGGCCATGACATTTGTAAACTTGAGTGCACGAATCAAACTCCTCACCCCAGGTTTTGTTCCCCTGCACAAGAGAACAAAGCGTATGAATTTTTTGTCCTCTTCAATTTGTTACCGATTTAACTTTCCCCTCGTCTCACATGACAGCCACAAACAATGAGGTCCCTCTTCTGCCGGGGCAAACTCGAGTGAGGGGTCCATAGGTCCTTCCTGTGGTACACGTGGCAACACCAACATAATGGCATCCGCTTGCAAAAAGATAGATATACCCTCTCTGTGGAGTGAATATGGCTGCCTACTCCGGTGTTCGGGCGAAAAATATTTTCTACATCGGTTGAAGTTTTCTATTGTCAGATCTGATTGTAAAATTCCGGTTTTCGATCAATTTACCAACTGAATGTTCAAAGATGAACTTCACCATCGATTTCGCCCGACTCCGATTAAAATTGGACGGCGATCAGAGTCTTATACTTTCGGATCCGATCGGAAAACTCTGATCTCTGGTTGATCGACCAACTGAACATCCCTACCTCTCATGTCTGGCTCCAATATGCATGCGTGTGTAAGATTCTAACAGCATAATTAACGGCAACAAGAGAGGATATTATTATATTTTTTTCATGAGGGTTTGATTTCTCGGCATGACTAGCATAAGAATACTATAGTACTGGAAAGCAATAACTTAACAAACATGAATTGTCAATGACAATACGTTTAAGTATTTTCTAGCGTTTAACGACACATCCATATAGAATTATCCTTCTCCCATTGTGTTTGATATTGTATTCATGTTTGAATCACATACAGAACCTACTCTGTTTTCAAGATAAATGGAGCTACCTTCCGCTGCAAAATCTGACTAAAGATCATAGCTCATGTGTATGATTGTTATTTTTCATTATAATAGTCTCTCCATAATCGACAAAAAAAAAAAAAACAAGATTTTCAAATAAATCCATGCACCTCTGAGGTATAAATGAACAATGACTCGATCGTTTCTTACGAAGGCTGTTATGCCTGAGTAGCAATTTATTAGGGCAAATACAAATCCATTTAAAGACATGATACGAATAGAGACAATGTTGACCATACCCGATGCATATATATTCCTAAAAAGACCCCGAAAAAATTCATGGGGGCCAAAACTAAACCATATTATATCTCTTTGATGCATGTAGCAGACACTTAAATTATCTAGACAATACTCTTTGACCTTTCATATTGTTAATTTTTAGTTTAGTGAAAGTGGGATAAAAAGTGAAATAAAAGGTGCAGAGAGAGTCAGGATTCCAAAAAATGCTACTTTTCTATGAATTAGTTCATAAAAAGACCACAATGCGTTGTTATATTTGCGTTTGTGGCATGCAAAGTTGAAAGGTCATGAATACAATGTTTTTTATGCTGAATCCGGCTGAAGGTTGCCTTCCCATGTTCTTTACAAAAAATTTTGAGTAGGGGAGGCATTCTCCCTTCTGTTTCTCTCCTTAATTTACATAAACTATTTTCTGTGAATACTTTCTATAATGCAACTAATGGAATGGAAAGAATGAACTAACTTTCCATGACGACTTTTCTTGACAAAATCAAGAAAAATCAAATAATATAAAACATAAAGATCCCAGCAGTCCACTTTCAATATTTCACTTTTCTTAATAGTATTTAAGCAGGTGGAGAAAAGATAATAGTTAGACTTCTATAGAAGGTTTAAGACGACTTTAAATTCATAATAAATTGGAGAATGATTATTTACCTTTTTGGATATAAACTAGTTAGTAGGTATTTACATAGTAAGTTTTACTTCTTCTCATAATTATTGGCATGGGCCCTAAATTTAAATTATACTAAATAAAATTGTTATTAGCTTATTAATTTTAATACATTATGTCTAGTTTGATGACAATAAATATTGTAACGAACAAGAGTTTGCGTGTTATACAAAGCTATACTATTGCATTGATGTACAATGAGGAAATACCTGGCTTAAACATGATGTATCAAATATCAAGAACAAGAATTCTATGCAAATCAATGAACACTGAGAGGAGCTTTTAGCGTATGCATCATGCAAGCAACTAATTAATGAACACGATGAAAGGAGCTCAACGGGCACATCAGTCAAGTTCATGACAAGTACTGCATCAAAGTTCAAGGCAAAGGATTCTACCAATCATCCATCCAGACTTGCGTGTAGAAACCAGTAGAGTTTCACTTTCAAAGCAAAACAACAACTTGATTTCTACCAAATAGAGTATGTAGGTCAACTAACTAGCACGATTGTCCAAGTAGGTTTAACACCCCGCATTCCGAAGTTGGTATCAGAGCTTATACATAAGAGAGAGAAGGCCGAGGGTTTTAGTAATTGTCTCGAAAAACTCTACTTGATTCCAACCTAATCCCCTTTTTCTTCCGTTTTTTTTTTTTTATTTTTTTTCTTTCTCTCTTTGTATTTAATTACGGTATTCCTTTTTGTCTGATGTACTTTCTTTTAACGTGAGAAAAGATTTGGGAAAGGGAAAATAAGTTGTTAGGTAGGTAGGATCAATATTAGTATTATCTTTTAGATTTTCTTTTAGATATATTTATTAGCTAAGATTTGGTGGTTAAATTATTAGGATAAAATAGAATTAGTGATTAAAATTTGACATTATCTTTTAGAATTCTTTTTAAAAAAGAAGTTAAGATTGTGTTATTTTTTGTTTATTATTATTATATTATTTTTTTGGAGATAATATATTTAAAATAAATAAATTCAAGAATATATATAGATAAATATTAAAATTTTGTATAGGGAATTTAGGGTGTTACAGGAGGGATGATAATAGACGTATCGATTGATCAATTTTTTGGTCCGTCTTATATAAAATTCTAAATTAAAATAGAAATTTTATTTTTTTAATTCAAAATTTTATATAGAGTGAGTCAAAAATTAGCTCGTGAACGCATTTATTACCATCCTTACCAGTAGGCTCCCACACAAATACTATTGTGCATCTAACCAGTTGACTCACTAGCCAACCCTACATGATTTTTCAGAGTTGGGGTCTCTGGAGTCAACTCACCAGTCGATTGGCCTGTCAGATGATGAGCCAACTATGTTGAGAATAGATTTGTAATCATAGAGATTGGAATTTCCATTTTTGCATACATTAATTAACATGGAGATTTTATATAATGACTAACTAATATGAAAGATACGAGAATCTTTATATATATGGTAAATTATTTCAAATTATATTTTTAAAGCACCATCCAAGTCACATCTTAATTATTCATTAATATAGTAGATAGTTAAAACATATCCTAAACACACCTCACACCTTGTTGGTCTGATCCATCACGAGCGATTTCTATCGACTGCACCTCCACCACTTTCAATTAGACACTTGCACAACCGATGCCGACTGGGACAAAATCCACCCCGTCAGCATTATTCCTAGATCAACTAAAATCCATTTATTTTCATTGTTATGCTTTAACATGTATTATACACTAGAAACATTCCAGATCACACGCAAGTTTAGTGAATGCCAACAATTTTACCTCAAATGGTCTAGTTAATGTTTCACCTAAGAAAAGATCCGGATCAAATTGGGAAAAATCGAGTCTTGATTATTGTTGTTTTTATTTTCTCCTAACCATTTGAATTTCCGAAGAAGAGAATTGAACCGTATGGAAATCTTTTTGTTCAAAAGGGGAGAGGATTTTGTCTTGGGCCTATTATTAAGTCTTGTTTTATTATTGTTTTGTTCTTTGTCATCTACGTCTTTACTATATGAAGGGGATTGATGTAGTATTTTTCTTTTACCCTTTCGGCCAACTCTGTGCATGAGCTTGTAGGTCTCTTTCATTTGCAAAGATGTGAGGTTTTCATGCGTCAACTTGTGAGTTTTCAATAAGTAGTCTCATTTTCCATCGACAAACTTCATTCTTCAATTATAAAGTCTGTGTGTTTTAAGTTTGTCTTTCTTTCAAATATATTTGCATATTAGTGCTTTCACTTTCTAATCTGTCTATTACAGGACTTATAGCTAGAGAGTGATATTCTCCTGGCTTCAGCATACCACCAAAATGTAAGTGTCTAAAATCATTTGGTTTTAGAGACTGGATAGGCCCAATAAAAGAAACCGGTGTTTTTAATGATGATTGATAACCATTTTTTTTTATTTTTTATATAGAAATACTGCTGCAAAATCTATATACAACGATTTTGTTACAAAAGATAAGAGTAGCAGTTTTCGGAGGCGACTGCAATAGTTATTTTAACTGTTGCATTTACATAAATTTGTTATGGCTATGGGTAAGTATTGCAATAATTTATTTTAATAATTTTGAGAACCATTATACGAAACCATTGCAAACCAATTACAATTGTTACACTAAATTATTACAGTCCTTGTGCAACGGCTACAAGAAACCATTATAAGAATTATATACCATTTACAATGGTTATCATAGAATATTGCAATAATTTCAAACCTATTGCAATACATAAAATCATTACTCATTCTATTGTAACGGTTATGCAAAACTATTGCATAACCTATTGCAGCAATAATTGGTACCCATTGCTAAATATATTACAATATTTACGAGCAATCATTGCTATACATATTTCAACATTGCAATGAGATTTTCTTATATATATACAGAGAGAGATTATTGTAGGTGAGCTGCCATCTCAGGAAAAGTTACGTGAGATAACAGCAAAACTATAATGATCCAATAATTTTTATTCAATTTTTTTAAACAATCACTATCTCTACCTCTTTAACTAATTTCGGATTAAATTTCATAAATTTTGAATTTCATTTACCTTTTAATAAAGTGCATACAAAATGTTTTATTCATTGAAAACCGTTAATTTTGTGTTAGCTTGATGGAGGACCAAATCAAAACTAAAACCCATGAAATTGGATATGAGTAAAGCTTAGGGGGTCGAGATTATAATCCAAAATAAATTTTTTAAAAAATATTATTGGAGATAGTGGAAATAAACTGCAGCTCAGGTAACTTGTGTAAGTTGTCTACTCATTACCATTTATATATATATATATATATATATATATATATATATATAACAATATTTCCTATATAACCATTTCTATGCATAATATTTATCAAATTAAATATATACTAAAAATTTAAATAATTAAAAAAATTAAGTGAACATAATCAAGTTAAATATATTTAATCCATAAAAATTAAAAACAAGTAAAATATAATAAACTTAAATATCAACCACAAAAATAGCTAGGAACAGTCAAATTTTTTATAATCACATATCAAAGGAGATTAAATTTTGATCATGAAAATGATTTACATTGTGTCGTCCACTTCCATGCCTTAAACATCTTCACTGCTTCAATTTCATGATTATCATCATTTTATGCCGTCTACAAAAATAAAATATAAGTACTATTAGAGTAATAAGAAAATCTATAAATTTTAAGTATTTCAAATATATAATAACTATTGCCTTTCATCGACTATACATGAGTATTCAAAAGATATTTTAATTTAACTAATGAAACTTATTCATATTTTTATTGAAATGTTGTGCTAATCTGTAAACTACAATCATGATTAAAAAATTAAATTTCATGCTATAATCTACTTCTTGTAGAATAAAATTAATGTAACTAAAACTACAATAATGGTTAATTCTCAAAATGGAGTCACTGCTAGAGGGAATTGACTGTTTTTCTTTTTCCTAAAATTCTCCAGTATATTAAAAAAATTAAAAAAGAGAAAAAAAGTGAAAAACGTATTCTGGATAGTTTATATCTCCAATTACCTTTTGTTCGTAGCAAAATTGTTGCTTCCTTCCATTGAATACAACTTAGATTACAACGAAAATAAACAAGAAAAGAACAAATGAGAGGATTTATAATCTATCTCTCTCTTTTACAAAATAGTGAGTTCTTGCAGCGATGGGATCTATCTAGTAGCTCCTTTGGACGATCTGACGACGATGATTTTCTTGCTTGAAGATGACGGCCGACTCTTCTTGATCTTCTCTGGTCTTGATTCGTTCAAGGCTATCACGCGTAACTTGAACTTCTTTATGCTCCCAAAAGATCGATGATCTCAAAAAGATTGAAGATCTGATGATCTATTAAAGATTCATGATCTCTAAAGTCTCCTCAAAGAGGTTATTTATAAACTTTAGTACTTATGAGAGTTTCCATAGGAATATGAATAAAAATTTCTATAGGAATAGGAAAAGAAGATTTTTGTATTTATCAAGGATTCTAATCAAATATTTAATATTGATTTAAATCTCTTGATTTGGAATTCTAATTGGACTCAATTTGGGTATTGGATAAGCCCAAATCTCAATCACAATCAATTTGGAATTCTAATGAAATCTGCTCACGCGGAGTTAATGCGGAGCTAAATTCATCAGAACGCGGAGCTATGGATTAGCTCCGCGTTTTGCTCAAACGCGAGGCTAAAATAGCCAAACGCGGAGCTACAGAGTTAGCTCCACGTTCTGTGTGGAAAATTCCTTTTTACTTAGAAATTTTCATTACCAACTGAACCCCCTCCAAAGTTTTCAAAATGGATTAGAACTTAGCAAATTTTGAAATACTTTGGATCTTCAATTTGGTGATCAGGTTAAGATCAAGAAATTCGGCAGAGGTGCCTAATCACACATGCTTGAAACTTTGATGGAGGCGGTTCAAGGATCTCATGCGTAACTTGAACTGCACACGCCAAGATGATCGGGTCATAATCATCAGATTTCGGCGGAGGCGCCAATTGCACACACCAAGATGATCGGGTCAGGATCATCGATTTCAGCAGAGACGCCTAATTGCACATACCTAGAGTTTTGACGGAGGCGCTTAATTGCACACACCAAGATGATCGGGTCAGGATTATCGATTTCAGCAGAGCCGCCTAATTGCATATGCCTAGTCCAAGTGTTCTCACGCGTAACTTGAATGGAGATGAGAATAATCCAAATCATACTGTCAGAGGTAAAAACTTAACATGACAGGTCCACGAGATTTTTAGCAAACCCCCAGTTATAAACGGATTTGGTGTGTCCTTACCAATCACCGTTTGCGTTGGGCTAGCCATGCTATTCCCCTCAGCATGGTGAGTTGTCGAGGAATTGATTTCCTCTCCCATTTACCTTTAACAATATTGGGTAGTTAATTTCATATTTTTACTCCCAGTATGATAGGATTGGCGAGGAACTTGATCTCCTCTTCCCCTTGCTTTGACAGCATTGGGTAATTGATTTCATACTTTTAACCCCAGTATGATAGGGTTGGCGAGAAACTTGATCTCCTCTTCTCGCCGCTTTAACAACGTTGGGCAACAAAAAATTTTATTTATAGCACTCAATTAGCGATTCTAATGGCTAGTAAAAGCAGCGGTAGCAACATAATATTTATCATCGTCAATATTTTCGGTACCCCCAGTCCAATCCGGCTGCTAGCCAATGAGAATGACTTTGTCACGGCTGTGGTTCGGAGCGTACCCAAGGGGCTAGCTTGCTTGTGCGGGCTGCTCGTATTTGGTGTCGATATCAGCTTCCCTACTGGTATAGGGGTCGCTTTGGCAGGGAACTTATTGGTTCCAACTACCAAACTTGCCATATTTGCATAAACTTTATGTTCTTCTTTAAGCTGGAGGACACCGGCTTCTATCAATGCCTGAATTCAGCTCTTAAGAGGATAACAATGCTTAGTTGGGTACCCGATATTCTGATGGTACAGGCAATAGTTAGGATCGTTAGTTTTTCCAGCATCTTCCGGTTGTCGATTCTCCGGAAGCTTCAACATGCCCTTTCTGAGGAGGAGATGGAACAGAGTACCAGTCTACTCAGTCTTGAATGTATAAGTTCTATCTTGTCGGGGTCTATTTTGACCTGCACCTCTTGGATTCTGAGATCTTGGTTTCGGATCTGCAACTGACGCCATCACAGCCTTCCCTTTATTTTTAGAATTCTGTGGATATGGCCTGTTATTCGTAGAGTTTCTCGTGCCACGAGATTTCTCAATTCGGCGAATTATATCTTCCGCCTGCTCTCCCTGCTTCAGTAGATCTTTCCAAGTTTTGGACTTTACAGCTCTCATTCTTATCAGAACGCCAGTCCTGAAATTATACTTGCAGGTTTCTACTAGGGTTTCCTGGGTCATACCGTGTCGTCAATACATGGATTTTTCCCTGAAGCGTTCAATGAAACTCTTGACCGTTTCTTCTTCCCCTTGTTTCGTCGCAAGGAGGGAATGAATCGATATTTCGGTATCATCCTCAAAGAAACGTGCCAAGAACTGTTTCTCGACATCATACCAAGTGTTTATGGTTTCCGGGGGCAACTGTATAAACCATGTAAAGGCAGGCCCTCGCTGAGTGCTGGCAAATACCTTGGTTATTATGGGATCATTTCCCATCAGATGACCCGCTTGCGACAAGAAGTAATATATGTGCTGGCTTGGGGATCTCTTCCCGTCATATGACTCTAATTTGAGCGGTTTGTATTTTTCAGGGTATGGTGCCAGATCCCATTCAGGCGGGTATGGTCTCGAAACCCCCGGTTCCTTCAGTTCCTTCTTGTTCATCAAGGCATCAAGTTGGTTTTATAACTTCTCAATTTTCTCTTTATGAGGGTCATGAAAAGAATACTTATCATCATTCTCATGTGTCGAGTGAGCCTTTTCTTCTTTATCTTCTTCATTCATTTTGTTAAACGGAATTTCTTTTTCATTCTTGGCTTTATCTTTGATAATTTTTTGAGTATTTTCGACCACCTTCAAGAGCATCATTTTAAGATCCTCGATCGTCTTTTGCTGCTCTCGGATCATTTGTTCTTGGGCTTCTAATCTCTTATCAATATCGTCAGATTTATCTGCCATATGTGAGGTCATTTTCTGTAATCTGAATGATGCCGAAGAACGAGGAGAAGCTATGGCCGAATTGTCACTGTCGTCGTCATAAGATCCTTTTACAAGTTTCTTATAATTTCGAGCTGGGAACGCCTGACTTAAGTCGGGTAAAATGATGAGTTTCGTCGTCATTTGATTCCGAATCATCATTCCTTTCTATGATTTTCTTCCCCTTTCCGACCATGTTAGAAGTTACGATTCTCCATTCTTTTTCTCAGGGAGTAGTCTTCGTCTTCTTGGCCGAGTTTTTGTCTGACTCAGTTAGTTGGTCGAACACTAATACTCTGTTCTTGCTGCAACAATAATTATTCATTACAGCAGACACTGCTGTCATAAGCTGCTTGCAATGACAAGTAGGTTCAGATTGAACTTGATTTATACTTATTTTCTTGGTTAGATATTCTCTGAGATCAATGGCCTTAGATATGGAGTCGTGGGGCCCACTCATCCATTGAGAGGGTTCAGGGGCCCACTGGAGCTTCCTGGAACCATTGGTGTCAAGTTCTGGTCCAACAGTGCGATGATCAATCCTGATTTTGTATTCAGGTTGATTTACGCAGAGCTGAGAGGTAGCTTCGCATTTTGATACGCGGGCTGAATAATAGCTCCGCATTTTGGTACGCCAGGCTGAATAATAGCTTCGCGTTTTGGTGCGCTAGCCTCGTGTTTTACGCTGGCTGAGCGTTTATGCAGAAACTTAACTTCTGAAATGTTAGCCCTCTTGCACGCTGGCTTATTTTTGCGTTTGATGCAAGTGATAACTTCGTGTTTAACGCGATTTTTGTGATTAAAGCAAGTCTGCCATTCATCCTCGCAAGTCTTATTGGCTTCGCGTTTATCGTTAGGCTCAGTTTTAGCCTCGCGTGGAAAATCTTCACAGCTAGCTTTATGAGAAGTTCCTCGCGATTTACGCGAGTGTCAGAAATCTTGCGATTAACGCAAGTCTTACTGGCTTCGCGTTTATCGCTAGGCTCAGTTTTAGCTTCGCGTGGAGAATCTTCACACGCTGGTTTTATGAGAAGTTTATCCTCGCGATTTACGCAAGTGTCAGAAATGTTGCGATTAACGCAAGTCTTGCTGGCTTCGCGTTTATCGCTAGGCTCAGTTTTAGCTTCGCGTGGAGAATCTCCACACGCTGGCTTTGTCAACACTTTACCCTCGCGATAGCATAGCCTCGCGTGGAGAATCACACGCTGGCTTGTCCTTTTGATTAACGCAAGTCGCAACTTCGCGTTTATCGCGATATTACCTGGTCTTGCGATTGACGCAAGCCAGTTTGCAATGGACTATAGCCTCGCGTTTTTCTGTGAAATTAGTCTCGCGTTTAACACGAGCTTTGAGGGCCTTTCGCCTATCTCTCCGATTTCTGTTTCGGAGTTGGGTTCTGGTCAATCCAGTTCCCAAGCCTTCTTTGGCAAGAGAGGTCATCCTCGGCTAGAATTTCCTGCCCAAACGACGGCTCTATGGCCGCAGTCTCTAAGGGTCCCCGATTAACGGTGAATTCCCGATTACCCGATTCAAGGGTATTGGAGCGCACGCGACGATAGCGTCGCGTTTCGGTCAGGTTACCTGACTCAGAGGAGAGATACTCCTCGTACTTTTGCTGGTCGATCTCCACGACTAGCATGTTAACGTTGGATTCGATCCTCTCGACGTCAGATTGCGCCACGATCTCTTTTCTGTGAAAAAAACTTCTCCCACTGTGGTCGCCAGTTTGTTCGTAGCAAAAATTTTGCTTCCTTCCATTGAATATAACTTAGATTACAACGAAAGTGAATAAGAAAAGAACAAACGAGAGGATTTATAATCTATCTCTCTCTTTTACAAAATAGTGGGTTCTCGCAGCGATGGGATCTATCTAGTAGCTCTTTTGAATGATCTGACGACGATGATCTTCTTGCTTGAAGATAACAGCCGACTCTTCTTGATTTTCTCTGGTCTTGATTCGTTCAAGGCTCTCACGCGTAACTTGAACTTCTTTATGCTCCCAAAAGATCGATGATCTCAAAAAGATTGAAGATCTGATGATCTATTAAAGATTCATGATCTCTAAAGTCTCCTCAAAGAGGCTATTTATAGACTTTAGTGGTTATGAGAGTTTCCATAGGAATAGGAATAAAGATTTTCATAGGAATAGGAAAGGAAGGTTTTTGTATTCATTAAGGATTCTAATCAAATATTTAATATTGATTTAAATCTCTTGATTTGGAAATTTGATTGGAATCAATTTGGGTATTGGATAAGCCCAAATCTCAATCACAATCAATTTGGAATTCTAATGAAATCTGCTCACGCAGAGTTAATGCGGAGCTAAATTCATCAGAACGCGGAGTTATGAATTAGCTCCGCATTTTGCTCAAACGCGAGGCTACAATAGTCAAACGCGGAGCTACAGAGTTAGCTCCGCGTTCTGTGTGGAAAATTTCTTTTTACTTAGAAATTTTCACTGCCAACACTTGTGACATCCCATCTTAATACTCGATTTTTCTTAAAACATACAGCAACAACAACAACTAAGCCTTTTATCTCAAGTATTTGAGGTAGGCTATACGAACCAAAAAAGAGAATCACGTCGGATCAATTACTTTGATAATCCTTCTCTATTTATTTCTATCAAGTAATATCTCCTCATTTAAATCTTTAAAATCTATATCTTTACGTATCACCTCTATTCATGTTTTCTCCAGTTTTCCCTTCGTTCTTGTAACTTGTGCTAGATTGATAAACTCCCCTTGTCAAACTGGTGCATTTGTAGGCCTACGTTGCATATGAGCAAACCATCTTTAGCGATTTTTTCGCATCTTCTCATCGATGGGAGCTACACCTAACTTAGCACGAATATCTTCATTTCTCACTTTATCTCTCCTAGTTTTGTCGCATATCCAGCAGAGCATGCACATCTCTGTTACACTTATCATCTGTGAATGACGTTTCTGTTAGCAAAAATAGCGGAATAAAACCAATGTAACAACCAGCAGAATCAAATAGTTAACCGAAGAGAAAAAATAGCAGAGACAGAGAACACGCAGATTTAACGTTGTTCGGCAATATGCCTACGTCCACGGGGACACGATCGAAAAACTTCCACTATATCAAAAGAGAATTGCAACTCTCTAATTCTCAACCACAAGAGAAATTAGAAAGAAATCACACAAGAATTGAGATCAAACCTCAACCTCCTTGTTTTGTGTTTTATCCGCTGAACGTCTCCTTGTTCTTCAGTCGCCGAAACGTCTCCTTGTTGTAGCCTCACCACCTTTTGTTTTCCTTTTTTAGCTGAACCAAAACAAAAAAAGGAGCCCACACCTTTTTGTTTTCTTGCTTCAGTCCAACCAAAACAAAAACAACACCTTTTCTTTCTTTTGTTTCTGTCGGCCAGGCAAAGCAGCTGCAGCTTTTTTTTTTCTTTTGGCCGCCACACAGAGAAACCCTTGGCTACAAAATTATTTTGCTCAGCCGCAAAATAATTCCCTGCTTCTGCTGCGCCTAATTGAAACAAAACCTACCCTCTTTATTTATAGCCGGCACAAAATAAATCTCAACGACTTGATTTAATTAGCTGCTACAAAAAAACCTTGTAAAATATAACAAGTTATTTGGGCCTGTTTTGGACCCGTTTTGGCGGACCGAAACCCACTGCAGCAATAGAGCTCCATTAGTAACAATCTCCCACTTGGAGACCTATTGCAAAAATTGTAATCTCTTTACATGATAATCCTAGTGTCTATAGCTTTTATCTCGATCGTTTAAAGTCTCAATTTCAGCATTCAGCACAATTGGGAAAAAGTTGAGCAATAGCTCAACTTTTTCCCATCAATCGGCTTTGTCAACATATCTGCAGGATTCTTACTGTCCTTAATCTTCTCTAACTTCAATTGACCATCCTCCAATAAGGATCTAATGAAGTGATACCTCAAATGAATATGTTTAGTCCGTGAATGATACGTCGAATTCTTAGCAAGATGAATTGCACTCTGACTGTCACTGAATAACCTGCAATCCACTTTTTCAAAACCCAACTCACTCATCAATCGCTGCAACCAAATAAACTCCTTACTTACTTCTGCAGCTGCCACATGCTCAACTTCTGTCGAAAATAAAACAACAATTGATTGTAATCTTGAAATCGAGCGTACCGTTGTCCCTCCTACAGTAAAGACATAACATGTGGTGCTCTTGCCATTGTCTCTACCACCCGCATGGTCCGAATCCACAAAACCTTGAACATCAATGTTATCACCCCCAAAACACAAACAATACTTTAAAGTACCTTTCAAATATCTAAAAATCCACTTCACTGCTTGCCAATGTTCCTTCTCAGGATTCTTCATGAATCTACTCACAATTCCCACTGCATGTGCAATATCTGATCTTGTATTCACCATTGCATACATGAGACTCCCAACGACCGATGAATAAGATACATTCTCCATGTGTCTTATCTCCTCATCTGTCTTAGCACCTTGCTCCTTTGACAGTTTAAACTGACCACCAAGAGCTGTAGTTACCGGTTTTGCATTCTCTATGTTGAATCTCTCCAACACCTTCTTGATGTATCCCTCCTAAGATAATCATAATTTCTTGCTTTTCTTATCTCGAGTAATTTGCATCCTAAGAAGTTGTTTCGCCTCACCCATGTCCTTCATAGAGAATCTCCCTGCCAATTTCCTCTTCAGATCATTAATTTTCTTCATAAATATACTTGCCACAAGCATATCATCTGCATACAAAGTAAGTATAATAAAATTACTATCCTTAAATTTTTGTAGATATACACAATAATCTGAATTGCATCTGGCAAAATCCGAATCCAACATAAACTTGTCGAACTTCAAGTACCATTGCCTCGGCGCTTATTTCAACTCATACAAGTTCCTTTTCAGTCGACATACCCAATTCTCCTTTCTTTTAACTTCATATCCCTCTGGCTGTTTCATGTATATTTCCTCCTCCAAATCATCATGAAGGAAAGCAGTTTTCACATCGAGCTACTCTAAATACAATCTTTTCACAGCCACAATACTCAGTATTGTTCTGATAGAAGTCATCTTGACAATAGGTGCAAATATTTTATTGAAGTCAATACCTTTTCTCTGACCGTATCCCTTCACCACAAGTCTAGCCTTGAACATTTGTGTTCATCCTGCCTCATGTTTCACCCTGTATACCCACTTATTATGCAATACATTTATCTTTTCCGGTCGCTTACCAATTTCCATGTATGATTCTCCTCCAAAGAAGACATCTCAACACACATGGTTTGCTCTCACTTAAGACAAAACTTATCCTGTATAGCCTCTTGGTAACTCTTTGGTTCACCTGTATCAGTATACAAAATATGATATAAAGGAAGACAAAGTTTTTGGGTTGGCTTCTTTATCCTCGTGCTCCTTCTTAAAGTGGGAACACTCTCTGATGAAGTACTGGAACTATCTACTTCAGTCAGTGACTCTCTCTCCTGTTCGGTCTCATTTGAAACTTGTGTATTCTCAGGTGTAGCCATTTCTTCCCCTTCAGATGTAGGTATTTCTTCCTTTCTTTTATCCATGGGATTCATCCCATCCTATGGCTTTTCCAGCTCAAAGTGCTCTTTCTTAACTGTTTTCTCACTTTTATTCTCCATTCGGTCTTTATACATATAGCCCTCATTGAATACTATATCTCTGCTATGAATCACCTTGTTATGCTCATAATCCCATAAGCGATAACCATATTCGTCGCCACCGTATCCAATGAATACACACTTCTGAGATTTAGAATCAAGCTTTTTTCTCATCTCATGATCCACATATGCATATGCTATACAACCAAATACTTTTAAGAATGAATTATTCACAGTCTTATCAGACCCCACCTCCTCTGAAATTTCTCCATCTAAAATACTAGCTGTTCTCCTGTTGATCAGATATACTGCCGTATCTACAGCGGCTCTCCAAAGTTGTAAAGGCAAACCTGCATGTAGTTTTATACTCCGAGCTCGCTCCAAAATAGTTCTATTCATCATCTCAGCCACGCTATTTTGCTGCGGTGTCCTCGATACAGTTTTCACTCTCCTGATCCCGTGGGTAGAGCAATAGTCATCGAACTCTCTATTGTAAAATTCCTCACCATTATCTGACAACAGACATTTTACTTTCAAACTTGCTTCATTCTCAACAAGAACTTTCCATTCCTTGAAGATCTTGAAGACATCGGATTTCTGCTTAAGTGCAAACACCCATATTTTCCTGCTTGCATCATCTATGAAAGTGACAAAATAAAAATTATCTCCAAGAGACTTCGCCGAAGAAGGCCCCCATACATCTGTATGCACCAACTCCAATGTCTCGGTTTTCTTCTCCTTGTCATTCTTCATAAAACTAACTCCTTTCTGCTTTCCAAATACACAGTTTTCACAGAAATTAAAGTTAGCATCTTTCATATCTGTCAACATACCTCTAGATTGCAACACCCTCATGTCGCTCTCGCTCAAGTGACCGAGCCTCTGATGCCATAAGGTAGCCTTCTCATTCTTCACGGTGGCCAAAAAAATAACGTGATCCATCGAGTTTGAAAGTAAATATAGAGTTTCCACTCTCTCACCCTTGACTACTATTATTGCTCGTTTGCTAATCTTCCACTGTTTCTTCTCAAATGAGATTTGATAACCTTTGCCATCTAGCTTGCTAACATGTATCAAATTATTTTTCAAATCTGGTATGTGCCTGACCTCTTGTAAAAGCAGCTTTCCACCATTGTGTAACTTCAACTGAATTGTCCCCTTACCGATAATCTTACATTCCTTCCCATTACCAACAGCCACATGCCCAAATTCACCTTAGACATAATTATCAAACCATTCTCTGCGAACAGTGCAATGGAACGAAGCCCCTGAATCTACAAACCACAGATCTGACCTTGATTCTGTATGAGTAGACAAGCACAAATCATCATACTGCTTACTTGGATTCACCACATTCGATCTTTCCTTATCTTTATTTGGACAATCCTTCTTTATATGACCATCTGTTTTACATTTTCAACACACTAACTTTTTCTTGAATTTTTCCTTAGATTTTGATCTCCCTCTTTGCTTCGACTCCCTACTTAAATTTCGACCTCTTTCCTTCCTTCTATCATTATCAACAGACAGAGCAGTACTTGTAGAAAATGTGCTCTCACCCATGCTCTTTTTCATCAATTCATCATTCATGATTGTACTCATAACATTATCAAATTTAAGAGCAGTATTGGAAGCATTGTTGATGGCCATAACAATATTACTCCAACTATCCGGTAACGAATACATAAACATCAAAGATTTAATGTCATCAGCAAAGACAAAATCAAAGGATTCAAGTTGTGTCCATAATGTGTTAAATTCATTCAAATGATTAACAACTGAACTATTAGAAGGCATCCTCAAGTTGAACAATTTTTTCATTAGAAACAGTCTATTTGAAGCAGACAGCTTATCATAAAATTTAGCCAATGCTGATATCAAACCTGAAGTGGTTTTCTTCGTAAAGACGTTGAACACAACCTGCTTCGTCAAGCACGATTGAATCTGCGCCAAAGCCCTCCTGTTCAACAATTCCCACTCCTCATCTGTCATCTTTTCTGGCTTTTCTCCAAACAGTGGTTGATGTAAAATTTTTTGATATAAATAATTTTTCATCTGCAACTTTCACAATTGGAAGTCTGTCCTATCAAAATTTTCAATCTTTTCCTTCTTATCTTCCGCCATAACTCCTACTCAAAATCAATACTGATCTAAGTGAAATCTGACCCGAATCAAGGCTCTGATACCAATTATTAGCAAAAATAGCGGAATAAAACCAATGCAACAACCAGCAGAATCAAATAGTTAACTGAAGAGAAAAAATAACAGAAACAGAGAACACGCAGATTTAACATAGTTCGGCAATATGCCTACGTCCACGGGGACACGATCGAAAAACTTCCACTACATCAAAAGAGGATTACAACTCTTTAGTTCTCAACCACAAGAGAAATTAGAAAGAAATCACATAAGAATTGAGATCAAAGCTCAACCTCCTTGTTTTGTGTTGTAGCCGCCGAACTAGTCCTTGTTCTTCAACTGCCAAAAGAAAAACAATCAAAAGGAGCCTCACCACCTTTTGTTTACCTGCTTCAGCCGAACCAAAACAAAAAAAGGAGCCCACACCTTTTTGTTTTCCTGCTTCAGTCGAACCAAAAAAAATCAACACCTTTTCTTTCTTTTGTTTCTGTCGGCCAGGCAAAGCAGCAGCAACCGTTTTTTTTCTTTTGACCGCCGCCACACAGAGAAACCCTTGGCTACAAAATTATTTTGCTCAGCCGCAAAATAATTCCCTGCTTCTGTTGCGCCTAATTGAAACAAAACGTACCCTCTTTATTTATAGCCGTCACAAAATAAATCTCAACCACTTGATTTAATCAACTGCTATAAAAAAACTCATGTAAAATATAACAAGTTATTTGGGCCGGTTTTGGACCCGTTTAGGCAGACTGAAATCAACTGCGGCAATAGGGCTCCATTAACCACAGTTTCTTTATAACTCAACATTCCATGCCATATAATAAAGTTGGCCTAATATCAGTCCTATAAAATTTTCCCTTTAGCCTTAACGGAATGTTACGGTCGCATAAAACTCCCGTTGTACTCCTCCATTTCAACCAGCCAGCTTATATCTTATGGTTAATATCATTATCGATCTCTTCATCATTCTGAATAATAGAACTCAAATATCTAAACTGACTGCTTATTTGTATCTTTTGCCCATCCAGTATTACAGTATTATAGTTTACGGTCTGTTGTTTACTAAATTTACATTCTATATACTCTATTTTAGATTTACTCAATTTAAAACCTATAGATTCTAATGTATACCTCCATTACTAATAATTAAAACATATTGATGTTTTAATTATCTTAAAACATATTTATCTTAATAATTAAACTAATTATATTATTATTATCAGGCAACTTAGACTTATCTTTAAGAATTTTTTTCTTTTACAATTTGAATATATCTCAAAACTTGGTTAATATTGTTTATATTTAAATTATATTATTGTTCGACTAATCTTGTTTTTAACTAAATTACACTTTTAGTTTATCACAAATAATAACTGGTTTTATAATATAATTCTAATTGAGTTTGGCTTCAGAATGAAAGAAAAACGTATCCGATCTAGCCTTATCTAAATGCTAACCTAAATATATAAATATTCAAAGAAAACAACTTTAATGTTTTCTCTCCTTCTCTATGTTTAGCAGCAGAAAGAGAAAAACCAAAAATACAAGAAAAAAATAAGAGACAAAAAGAAAATTACACTACTGATAACTTGTACAGTGATGTGGGAGAAGAAAAAAAAAAAAACAAATCTTTATATTTTCGTAATTTTCTTAAAGGGAAACTCTTGGAGTTAAATTTTTAGATTCTAAATGTTTTTTACCATCTTCATACACCCTTAAATGCTAGACTCATTCCTCTCCATAGACAATAAGTTATAGAGGATCGCTTGGTCTAGTATGGAAATAACACATATTTTGCGTTCTATCCTCACCTGAATGTTCATCGAACTAGTTGCCAGTTGGTATGGGCATTGCAGAAAGATCTGGCTGATACTTTTATCTAATATTATATATATAAAGCCCACACCCGATATAGCCCCATATGTTATTTTTTAATTATTTTTTACTTTATTTAAGATGCATATAATTATTTTAGCTAATTTTAATAATAAAAATAATTTTAAATCCTCCAATCATCTCAATATCTGCACCCATCTCAAAATAAAATACATAGCCAGCGTGTTTTTATGGCTTGTTTTGTACTCAATAACTCCCATGCATTTCTATAGTATTATTATCATGCCAGTGTCAAATTCTTTTCCACAAAAAATCACTTTTACTTTCCAATTATAAAAAAGAATAAAAAAATTTATTTCTTATGTTTAAGCATGTTGAATATAATTTAATATTATTCTCCGATTACTTTCATGCATTATCAAGTTTATTGTTTCAATTCTTAATCTCAATTTAATATTTTGTGCGAATTTACAATTTTGACACGTTTTGCTGATTAAGATTGAAATAATCATATGTGTATATTCTTTTCAACTGTACTTTACATGTTAGCATGATTTCTTTGTGTATATACATGCAGGCGCGCGCACATACACACGTGTGTGTAACATAAAAACATAATAATGGGGTTAAGGGGGAATTAAATGGAGACATATAAGCATATACTTTGGAAGGCTTATTTTTTATTACCACAACCGATTTTAGGAATCTAACAATGGAGGTTCAAAAAAATTACTTGATCATCGTCATGTTATGTTATAGAGTTTTGAATCCAGGAGTGTAGGCTCATCCTTCATATTTTTTTGAGTATCTAGCGGTACGATCATAGGACAGTACCAGGAGTCATGGGATCATTGTCCTGGACATGTACATAATGCTTTTAAAATATATGACCTTTTTCGTCTTGAAAGTCCAATTAATTTGCAATAGAAATCAATACAATATATTATGTTTTATATACATGTTTATTTCTATTTAACTATATTTGCTTCAATAACATTCATAACATGCTATGATACTACATATTTGATTATCACCATCTTGACACAAGTGTAACAAAATCAATTATATAAATGTTTCATGACACAATTTTTAATGGGCATCATGACTATTCATTCATATTTTACATATTATATATACATATTACACATAATGTGCCTGTGAGTTAGCTCCTTTGCTTGTAGTACTTATTAAATTGTTCTAACGATCATGCCTAGATGGTTTTTAGTTGTAGGAACTGAGATGGGAGCACCTTCAAGATTGGAAGTGTACGCTGAGGAAAGTGAAAGAAAATATGTAGATATTCCCCGTTTTAGATTGTAATAGGAGTATTTTTCTTAATTATTCTCCTAGTAGCTCAATAAAGAAAATATCGTTTACTTCTATCCAGATCTTCAGATTTGGTTCTGAATTGTAATAAGACTTTGACCTAGCTCATATATCCGATATTATTTTTTATCTGAATGCAATAAATCATTGTATTGACTCATATTATCTTTTTTTATATATGAGTATATGTGGTGATATGGTAGTGATTTATATCCAATATTTATACTATAAGACTTGGCGTATTTGTCTATAATACGTAGCCAAAAGCTATCCATTTCTTGAGATGCAGGACTCTACATTTTCCATCAGCTTTTCTTTAATATTTTTTATTTAGCAATTTAAAAAAAAATTAAAATCATATTTCCAAATTTAGAACTTTTCATAGGACATCATAAATTATATGATTCTTAGTTGAAAGAGATTTTTAGTTCTGCAACTTTCGTCATGATTATACTCATTTTAACTGTAGTTATTCTAATGGATGTGAATATTCTATCCTAAAACTTATCTTGATCTAGATTTGGTAATGGCTAAGTAAAACAACTATAAATATCCATCTTCCAACACTGAGTAAGCCGATTCTTGATTTTTTGTGAAGAGATTATTTGAGTACTACAACTTCTTTTTTATATCTTTGGTTCTGAATTCTAACTATATTTGTCTATTCTTTTTATTTAAACTCACTATTATAAATATCTTTGGTTTTTACTTGATATGGTATCAATTCATTTGTTCATAATAGTACCAAATATACAACACACTAGTTACTTAGTCATTTGATACATGATTTATGATATCTGATAATTGTTAGATACATAATACATAATATATCATGATTAATACCTAATAATATGATACATGGAAATTAATTAGGAGGAATTTGATACATAATACATGATATAAATATCCATCTTCAACACTGATTAAGCCGATTCTTGATTTTTTGTGAAGATATTATTCGAGTACTACAACTTCTTTTTATATTTTTGGTTCTGAATTCTAACTATATTTATTTATACTTTCTATTTAAACTCGTTATTATGAATGTAAATCATGTTTTTTCTCAGATCACCAAGTGATGTCAGGCTCCGTAAATAAAATACTATATTGATTTTCTATATACATAATAAAATTGTGATTTATGCCACATATCACATGATATTATATATGTTTGGTTTCTACTTTATATGGTATCAATACATTTGTTCATACTAGCACCAAATATACAACACACTAGTTACTTAGTCCACTTGATACATGATTTATGATATTTGATAATTGTTGTATGCATAATACATGATATATCTTGATTAATACCTAATAATACGATATGTGGAAATTAATCAGGAGAAATTTGATACATAATACATAATACATGCACTGCGTGCATGCTTGTTACTTCTTTCTCTTTATCACACTTGCTAGGTCATTTTTATGATTCTAATTTAGCACGCCCAAACACTTATGATTTGTAAATTGCCGAGAGGGAAGACCTATCATAATTGGAATTCTACCTCAAAGAGCAAGTAGACCCTTAGTAGACACCTTCGCAGAGAGAGTCTTTATGTGACGATCTTCTTTTATCCATTTCCTATAATTTTAATAAGATAAATAATGACATTCTTTTCTATTCTTGTTTTCAAACCTTAAGTCATAAACTTGTAATAAGGATTATTATTACTTCGGATCCTATCATATACTCCAACTTGATCATTTGATTGGAATAAATTATTCTTTTGAGTTTATGATGTCTCTTTATTATATATGTCTTTAGCATGGTACATGATTGGTTTCATTGTATTCTTAGGCTAGACGTATTTATTTGAATATGTTGCCAAAAATACTATTATATCTTGGGATACAGGGCATTACAGTTAGTATCAAGCTAAGATTTGTTTTGGAGCCTATGCCTAATTTAAAAATTACCATCTTTATATACAAATATGCATATATCAATTTACTTTTTCTCCTTGTTCCTATCATATTCTTTGAATCAATAAATTTATTTCTGTAGGAAGATAAAAATAAATATAGAAAAAAGAATCACACCTCGCGGACGCGAGGCTGGGAACCTTGCCTTGCAGGCGCGAGGCCAAAAACGAAACGAAAAAAAGGAAAAAAAGGAAGGCTAGTCTCCGCGGACTCCCAGCCTCACGGGTGCGAGGCGGAAAGAAAAAGAAAAAAAATTAAAAAAAATTATTTCTCGCTCTCTCTGTCTCTCTCTCATCGCACAATAAATTGGGCCCCGCTCCGAACTATTTTGATAATTCTACAAATTCTATTCTAAGTCTAATTGATTTTTGGGTGTAGGATCAGGACCAGATACAACGAATCTTGGAGCAAGTCTAATCAAAATAAACTCAAATTATCTCATCAAGATTATAACAAGATTCTATTCTATCTATAAGGAAACCCCCCTTAATAACCTGGAGTCTATAAATACCCCTCCAGAAGGACTTAAAAGGACTTTTGGCAATTCAAACTATGTTCGAGAGTCTTGAAACCTTGGGATCAGCAGAGAAAGAGAAGACCTTTGGCCAGATCTTTCTCCCGTTCAAGAGTCCAAGATTCTTCTAAGATCAAAAGAGAAGAACGAATTCAAGAAATCTCCACCACCTCCAATCATCGACGTTGAATCGTCAACGAGGAACGGATCAATCCTCATAGCTGCCTCTATCCCACGATCTTCTGAAAAAAGAGCGCGACGTGTTCTATAAGTCCTCTTGTTTATTTTTCTTTTCTTAAATCTTTTCATTGTAATTGAATAAAAAGAGAAATTTCTGTAATTCGTAATTTTTCTCAATTGCAATGAAAAGACCCCCGATTTTCTTCAAAAACAAACTGACGACCACAGTGGAAGAAATCTTCTATACTGAAGAGGAGATGGTGGTCCAATCTGATGTAAACAAAATTGGAGAAACGATGAAGAATTTGGTGATCGAGGTCGAGGTCGACCCAAAGTGTTCAAAATCACATGAACAAAAAGATGACCTGATAGTTTTAGATGACAAGGAAGTGTTGATCCATCAATAGCCAATTGGATTTTCAAACTTTGGTTCATCAAAACAAACAGTGTCCCTTCCAATATTTAGGAAATTTTTTGTGTTTGACGCCAAAAGCCAAACCATTGTTGCACAAAGACAGATCCGAATTTGCAATCAGAAACGGAGAGCACGCCGTAGGACACTCAAATCCCATTTTGCATGCCAGGCTCAAAATTAGCCTAGCACAAATCAAGAAGGATGTCAGGCTCAAAATCAGCCTAGCACAAATCGAGAAGGATGCCAGGCTCAAAATTAGTCTAGTATGAAGTAAGGAGGATGATAGGCTCAAAATCAGTTTAACACAAGTCAAGGCAGATGCCAGGCTCAAAATCAGCCTAGCACAAGTCAAGGCGGATGCTAGGCTCAAAATCAGCCTAGCACAAGTCAAGACGGATGCTAGGCTTAAAGTCAGCCTAGTATAAGTCAAGATGGATGTCATGCTCAAATTCAGTCCAGTAGGAAGCAAGGAGAATGCTAGGCTAAGGCTCAACCTAGCACCAATCAGCTTGGCAAAAATTAGCATTCCAAAAATCAACATAGCAAAAGTCAACTTAGCAAAAATCAGGTTGGTAAAAATTAGCTTGGCAAAAATCAGTCTAGTAAAAGTCAGCCTAACAAAATTCAGCTTAACAAAAATTAACTTGGGAAAAATCAGCCTGGCCAGCCTATCACTCCTCAGCGTAGTCAGCCTGACACTCCTCAGCCTGGCACATACAATCGAGTACTCATCAGCCTAGCCAGCTTAACACTCCTCAACTTAGCAAAAGTTAGCCCAGTATATATCAGCCTAGCACTTCTCAGTCTGGTAACAATCAGCCTAGCACTTTTCAGCCTAGTACATATTAGCCTAGCATGAAAAAGACTAGATGCCAGCCTGGCACAAGTAAAATTGAAAATTAAATTAAATCTAAACTAGTACGCGAGGCTAGTTCGATAAGCCAGTGTGTGTGAGGCTAGATTAGTATGCTAGGCTCGTCCAATGCGCTAGGATCATCCGGTGCGCGAGATCAAAGTTAAGCCTCAGCATCGCGTAAGAACAGAAGAAGGCAAGGCTGCCAAGCAGTTTCATGCAAAATATTTCAAAACTAATGCTGAGCATCGAACCAATCTAAGGTTGACAAATATAACTTCCATGAGTTTTTATAGTCACCTGTCTGGACAAATACACCTCACACAAGAAGCGAGCATTGCCCATAAAAGATAGTTATATTAGCATCGCATGAAAAAACTCCGGATTTACGAAGATAAAAAAAGAATGCGCCTCGCGGATGCGAGGCTGGGAACCCAACCTTGCGGGCATGAGGCCAAAAATGAAATGGAAAAAAAGGAAAAAAAAAAAAGGAAGGTTGGCCCTTGTGGATGCGAGGTTGGGAACCCAGCCTCGCGGGCGTGAGGCAGAACGAAAAAGAAAAAAAATATTTCTCTCTCTCTGTGTGTCTCATCGCATAATATTTTAGGCCCCACTCTAAACTATTTTGATAATTCTACAAATTCTAATTTGAGTCTAATTGATTTTTGGGTCCAAGATCAGGATCAGATATAACGAATCTTGGAGCAAATCTAATCAAAAGAAAACTCAAATATCTCATCAAGATTACAACAAGATTTTATTTCTATCTATAAGGAAACCCCGTTAACAACCTGAAGCATATAAATACCCCTCCACAGGGACTCAAAAAGAATCTTTGGCAATTCAAGTTACGTGCGAGAACCTTGAAATCTTGGGATAGGCAGAGAAAAGAAGACTTTTGGCCAAATCTTTCTCCCATGCAAAAGTCCAAGCTTCTTCCAAGATTAAAAGAGAAGAACGAACTCAAGAAATCTCCATCGCCTCCAATCATCAACGTCGGATTATCAATGTGGAACGGATCAATCTCATAGCTACCTCGATCCCATGATCTTCTGAAAAAAGATAGTAAAGTGTTCTATAAGTCCTCTTGTATGTTTTTCTTTTCTTAAATCTTTTCATTATAATCGAATAAAAAGTGAAACTTCTGTAATCCGTAATTTTTCTTAATGGCAACGGAAAGATCCCCGATTTTTTCCGAAAATAATTTCTTCTCTTTATCCTTTGATTCCTTATCTGATTCAAAGTCCTTTAACCTTCCAGAGTTATGCTCACCTATCGTATTGCTTCTATTAGTTCCACTTCTCAAGTAGAAGGGCCTAATTTAATGGAGTTGTTGAGGGGTGGATTCAGAACCAACAACAGCATACCGAGATGTTATGTTCGGAGTTTGTTACTGTATGATAGAGAACAAGTATTGCGTTAGACTTGAGGAAGCTTAACCTGCCTCCATTTTATAGAACTGAAGAACCTACGAAGGCGAAGCAATGGTTAGTTGAAAATGAGAACTTGTTTTGATGTGGTATGTATTGAAAATGGAGATCGAGGTGAGATGGTCAAAATTCAGTTGGACATTACTCATACATGATGGTTGGCAGAAGAGAACCGTTTGATGAAACCTACTACATGGGATATTTTCAATAAGAGTTTTACTGCGAAGTTATTTCCACAGATTGCTTAGTCAGATTTAGAGCAGAAGTTCAACCCTTTGAAGCAAGTAAGTAGCTCTATCGATGAGTATGCAATGGAGTTTCTTCTGTTGAGAAGGTTCGCCCCTTTATTGCTAGCTCAGAAAGCAAATAGGGCTTAAAGGTTCCAGAATGGACTTAATTTTAGATTCAAGAGTGGATCGCTACCCTCCAATTTGAGACTTATACTTTGGCCTTCGATGCAAACAAATAGCAACCAGGAGGAATGATCAAATTGGATATCAGAAAACTAGGAAGAGGAAGATCAAATTGGATATCAGAAGAGGACTAGCAGGAGTGATCCTACACCGCCTAGGAAGCAACAGTTTATTCAGTAGGATTGCAATGTGATTTGTAATTATTGCTTTAGGATAACACATGTTCAGAAGGATTAAAGGCAGGCTCACAACATGTTTTTAGTTTGTGGCTTAATAGAATAACAAACTGGAGTTTGCCCCTTCCGAAGAGAGGCGAGACACACAACTTGATACTAGCACTACAATAACAGTAAGCGAGACATCTGATACTTCTATAGCAGAAGAGATGCCCGATGCCACCTCAGTGGAAACAAATGAGGCCTAACCAGAGGGATTCTCCACTTATTTCTCAGCCGTAGATTTTTCAGCAAACACGGAGATGAGGAGATCAAAAGGGAGGGGCATGCACTCACTATGATAGCAAAATGGTTAGAATGTTTAAAGTCGTGATGACAGGTAATGTTTGGAATGCTACGCTAGCTTATACTCTATCTGATTCTGTATCTCTTTACTGAATTTATTCAGCTGCTTCTTCGACTCCTTATATGATCTGTATTCCATGTGTTTTTTCTGAGAGTTGACCTATCTTTTCATTTTTATCTCTGGGCATTAGAGTGTGCAACGAAAGCTGTGGATATTTTTTCCTTATCCTATTTTTTTTTATTAAGCCACTAATCAAATACCAAGATAAGCTAATCTGCTTCCAACTATTTTGATTATGAATTTTTCTCGGGATCTGATATCCTAATATTTTTTTTCTCGTTCATGAATTAAATTAGGAGGACAAAATTGTTTTTAATGTGGGTAGATTGTAATAACCCAACCTCATTTTATCCACAAATTAGTTTTTTTTTTTTGAGATATTTAATTTGCTTTAGTAAATGATGTCATATTTATGCTAGAGATAATAATATTTTTTTACACATTGTCATTTGAATTTAATTAAATAGTATAATTATTGAATTGAGATGAAATAAAGGAAACTTAGTGACTTTTTAAAATTTAAATCATCAATAATACTATCTTACTCATCAAATCCTATGATGCTAAACCACCCAACAAACCATCAGTCCTCTTCCCATATCTCTTCTTGTTGAAAAAGAGAGTAAAAAGGAAGAAAAAAGAAAAAAAAGAGAAAGAAGATCCTAATTTCTTGGTTGTGCTTTTGTATGGATATCTACCCAGTTTTAATTTTGAAGATTTGTTGTTCATCAAGGCAAATACTTCTTTTATTTCCTACTTTCTCTATAATTATTTATGTTTTAAACATAACTTTATTTCCTTACTTTAACCACATGAGAATTTAATGAAGAAAGAAAGAAAAAAAATTATTACTTTTAGATGCTTGAGGTTCAAATATAAGTTTGGTTCTAAATTGTATGTTTCTCTACAGTAAAAAATTAATGTAAACTATCTTGTCCAATTTTGCTACAACTTTGTAAAACGAGGTAGAGATGCCATTTTTTCGTTTTTAAAGAAAATGACACAAATATTTAGAAGGGATTAAAGTGTGGACGGTTGCAAAAGCGGATGTAATCCAAATAAAGATCTAGAAAATATTGAGATTTAAAGATAAATTGACAAATTCAAAACTTTAAGAGAAAAAACAACATAGAAGATCAAATCATAGAACATAAAAATTTTGGACATCTCACTCAATTTTTTTTTTAAAAAAATTACTCTTAAATTGAGATGATAACTACAATCTCTCAGAGGTTATAGAAGAGTTCTCAGAAGACTCTCAATGCCCACAAAACTCCTATCTAACCTCTTACATAGTTGAGGAATGTAAACCCCCAACTCAAATGGGGTTAGATTAGATACTCTACGCGTCCAAGAACACCCAAAACACACGAAACATCACGTTCTAGCGGGTTGTCCTGCAACGTGCATTAGCTATAGACGTTAGCTACTAACTCCGAGGGCCATCATTGAACAAATACCAATTGGATAGTATGATGGTATTTGCAAGTCTCGGCCGTTCATAATACAGCAACATATCAACGCTTAGCTTTGCAAAATTCTAGGATTTATTTATTTTTTTCTTTTTCTTAAAAATTAAAATAGAGATTCTTCATGATGGGTCAAACATGACAAAAGCCAGTACGGACTCTCTTGTGATCCTAGCGGTCGTGCGGCTTTGTCCCCATACGGCGACGTGTCAGGTCAAGACGAAAGGGATCATTTCTCCACGTGGCAGTAAATAATTGCTTACCCCCAGCGGGCCCCCATCCGGAGTCTGTATTGCAGCTGGTGTTCGAGAATCGAGCGAGGGTTAATTTTGGCCGCAGGTGACATTTGGAATCCATGCTCGTGGTGGTCTCTGGACCCCGTCCGTTTCTGTGAGAGCCTAATCAATGTTGGGCCGGGCCCACGAACCATCTAACAGTCGCAAATGCATTAGTTTACAGTTTAGCATTTAGCAAGCTAAGCTCTAGCTGTGATGTAGTTGGCTCTTGGCTCCTTCCAAAACCTCTCCATCTTCTTGAACTCACACTTGGAATGTGCTTTGATGTGCCATTGGTTTTTTGTCTCTTTCCATCCGATCACGATTGTCCGATCGCCTGGGCTAGTATTTCCCAGTCAAATGTATGGTCGATCGTGGTCGTCCGATTTTAATCACAACTTGGCACTGTTCGCATATCCAAGCCTTCCATTACCTTATCCCCTCTCTATACTGTGATATCGATTATGTCTGAATCCAAATAGAAATATTATCATCACAATTAACCTCTGGTCCTCATGATGTCGGTCAGAGCGTATTTCACTCTTTTGGTTGGCTAGTCTAGATATATAATCATGTTAAAATTGACGTGTACAGTATGCTTACGAGCATTCCATGTGGATTTTTATTGGGCTCTTGATCGTGACAAGGCTTGTTATGGCAATATTTTCTTTATTATGATGTCGGCATAAAGTGCTTACTTTAAACTAAAATCCAAACGGATGAATTAAGAGTTGGAATAGGATTAGCTCTTGGCTCTTCCGCATAAGTTTGTACCCATCTAGTCTAGTCATGGGTCTGCGATGGGCCAGCTCCACTTCCTAATGCCGGATGATCAGGATAATTCTATGCTTGTTACACCTTGGCATTTATGTAATTCCATAAAATTTTATTCTTATCTTGCCATAAACATCAAAAGATTATTAAATTTTAAATAGAAAGTCTACTGAGGTCCATTAAGATAACGCAAAAAGAAAATACAAAGAGTAAACAGGAAGAATATGCTATATTATCTTTAGGATCGAGACCCCACAAATTAGGAACATACCTAACTTCCATTTGGTGAGATGATGAAAATTGTACTATGTCGAAAAAGTTTTGAATTTAAGCCAATGCTTAAGATCATTCTGTTGTTTATTTCAAGCCTCGGATGAAAGGTTTTAGTACATTATATATATATATATATATATATATATATATATATATATATATATATATATATATATATAAGCTTTCGACTTCAATTAAGAATAATAATGAAAACATATTGCTATTTGTCTACCACAAGCGAGAATGACGGCAACCTAATATGAGATAAAGTAATTACATCACTTGTAAAATAATTGAAATTATGAATTGCCATGTTAACAAACAAGCTGTCTCTGAGGAAGCATAACCATGAGAGTGATTGGTGCGCACCGGCATGACAATGACTCGATGTAAAGCAACCTTCTACAGATAAATAATATGAAGAAAAGGAAATAAAATTACATTTTCCCCTTTGAAAGGGTTAAATTACCACTACTTACTGCTGTTAGAACAACTGCTAAATTATGTTGCTGACGATCAAAGATTTTATGCTTACCAACTGCTGAGTTCAGGTTCATGGTCTATATATGAAGTTGTTGGCATGTCTACGTCCCTGTCACAATATAGTTTCAACAAAATCGACCAATGTCTTTATAGTTGATTCTTTGCGATAGTTTAGTTTGTTGCTCTATATGGTTTTAAGATGCTTGAATTTTTTAGGTAGAATTACGTCGTTATATATTGGGTAGTATGTTTCGGTCAATTCTCAACATGCTTATCAGCTACGTCTGTATGTTCTCAACGAAGAAATAACTATGAAAACAGGAAAACTTGTTTTAAATCACTCTCTTTATAAATGTAATTGGCATTAATCAATAGCCCAAAGACGTTATGTTGTACACTGTACACTTCTCCAGCGCAATTCATGAGTTTTCTTGTATGATTAACCAATCTAGGTAGGTCTGGCTGAATGTAAAATTTGGGCGTTGTTTGACCAAGTTTGGCATCCGACATTCACCCAAACTAGCCATTTAAGCTCAAGTTTTAGCCGATTTCATAGTTAGAGGCATGATAGACCTGATTTGTGCACTTCCAAGCACTGAATCAATCCAAAAACGTTCCCTCGAGAATTTTATTTCGACAAAAAGGGTCATGGTTAAGGAAAAGTGAGAATTTTGATATAACTAAAGAGATTTTTGAACGGTTTAAAAATAACAAAGAGAGTATTAGCATGGATGATATAACTTTCTCAAAATCTTGTCGTTGGCTGGTTAATTACATATTTTATCTCAACTAAATAGAACACTTGGTCTAATTAAATCAGAAAATAATTCTTTCAGTGCACAGTTCTAAATAATAATCTTTTTACATGTTTGATCCAATGATTCAATCCTATACTATAAGTGACAGAAATAAATATTCAAAACATAAGTATATGTCATGCTTTTAACTTCTATGACATCTCAAAGTCATGTAAATAGACAATCAAATAACCAAGTACTTCACCATACAAAAATAGGATAACTCAAACAAGATTATATAAACAATAAAAATCAAATAACAAGTTACAAACGAAACAAGATCGAAAACCAAGGGTTCATCTTCTCATCCAAGGCTAAAGTATATTAGTTACCCATATTTATCGTAGTTATTAAATCAAAAGAGAAGAATCCTTTATTATCAAAAACACAAAGTAAACAATCTTCAATCTCTCAAAGAAGAAAAAAAAAAAAAAAAACTCAAAGATAACTAATTAACTTCCTATCTATGTAACCCTCTATCTCTTAGTATCTTTCTCTACATGATACTAGGGGGTATTTATAACCTCCTAGGCTGAGTTACCAAACTCTAATATTTTGAGTAAAAGAACTCTAATTTATTTCAATTTTAAAACTGTATCCCCATATCTAATAGTGCTATCAGCAGCTGCTTCGATAATAACTTCAACACCCGTACTCGGACATTCTCAATTTAATTGTGTTGTTGATAGTGGAACCATGGCTGGTTTAGATTTCAGTTTTGTTGAAAGGCTATTGATAGCCATCAATTTGTGCATGTTTTTAGGGCTGTGCGCGCCTCCTATCTTAAATCTTGGCTCTAAAATCTAAAACACATCAAAATATTAGTTAATCTAGGATACATACTCATGTTCATAATTTAACTCCGATAAATAGGACATCATCAATATCACATCATTCATATGCAAAATTGGATTACGAGTGAATAAATTTATATAAAATAGTTTATTTTTCACTTGCAATTGCATCCCCCAATATATATATATATATATATATATATATATATATATATATATATATATATATATATATATATATATATATATATATATATATATATATATATATATTACAATTAAGCTTATCCCAAGTGTATCACATCCCACCTGCAACTTACTTTGTGCAATGTCCTCAATGCACAAGTATATAAAGTTTTATAAGTTTAATACACTAAGAATCATGGTAAAACATTTAGTAGAGTGGTTGGTGTATGCCTGGGTTCAGTCTCCTCCTCTTCCACACTGGAGCCCCAATCGTTGTTACTATTTGCTTGGCCTTTACCTTTATCTTTTGCAAGGGCATCTTCGACATCTGTTGCATTGAGTTCCCTCACTTGGCTCTATCTTTTTGTCAATGATGATGGCATCTTTACAGGCTATATGTATGTACATCCTGGTGACGAGCCATAGGTGACATTCTTGATGCCACATGAAGCACTGAATATGCAACTCCGAGCATGTTTACATTTCCTCGATATGCGTTAGCTCGGCCATGATGATGGTGGCAAAATCTGTCAGTGATCATTGTAACCTATCAAGTATGATCTCATTTTGTAGGGCAGATTGGGATGCAAATTCTCCTCATCCTTGAGCTCTCACTTGGTTTGACTGCATTGCTATTGTCGCCTCTGTTGGTTGCAAGGCGAATTATTCCGATAGGCCCTGATCTCACATTGTAGTAAGGTTCCTTCTGACTATAGTGTCAGATAAGTACTCCTTGCATCTGGCAATGGTGTCCGTAGATGCCAGCTCAACCCTGTGCTTCAAGCAAATTTGCACGATGAGAGACGACAGAACTAACACTGGCTTCTGCATCCTTGATTTCTTTATACAATCACTTACCTGGATCATACACTAGATTACCACTGAGTGCATTATATCCATGACATCAAATGGACAGCTCTGCAGAATCCAAGAGAGAAGCATAGTATCTCTTAAATATACTCCCATTTTTTGTGGATGACAATGCTATATTATATTTTAAAAATAGAAATACCAGAATTAGCTCCTTCTTTAATATGCCGAATCTGAAGTCCTATGTTGAATTCATAATTTGTTAAATTAGTACACATATCCCAAAGTGCAGGTGTACCAGTGAGTATTTGGGCTACTATTTCTCCAAATGACGAGTGCTCAGTAGGTATATCCTTATTGAGCATCGCTGCAAGGATATCATATCTCGTGAAGGTCACTACTTGCCCCAATACCCTTGAGAACACTAGCTAGTTGTCTGTTGGTGGCTCCAATTGGTATAGAAGTCCCACACAATCTCACTAACTATTAGTTGATGCTTATGCATATTGCATTCTTCTAGCCCCATGTCTTGCATTATGAATCGAAAGATGATATTCTTGTTTATCTTGTTGTAATCAACATATCTCTTAGGCTAGAGCTTGAACTGCTGGAACTGTTCATATGCTCCTCGGTCGGCTAGCCCTGGAACTCTTCCTTGACTCCCATTTATTGGGGAGGTAGAATTAGTAGCATCAACCCTGAGCCTCTTAACCGTCATCCTCCTTAGACCCATTATCTTGAAAATTTGAGAAATAAATTTATTTTAATACATTGCTAGAGCTCTTTCTCAAATTCAATCACAAGATGTACAGTTTGAATAGACATGACAAAGAGCATTCGACGCCCACAAGGAATGCTCATCACTGCACCAATAATGCAATTATCAGATTAGTCACTACAACAAGATTATGCATGATATAAGTGATTGTGCCATTGGAGCAGTTCTTGGGTAAAGAAGAGACAAGAAACCCTATGTGGTGTATTATGTTAGCAACATTCTTAATGAAGCATAGATGAATTATACAACAACAGAGGAGGAGTTTCTAGTTGTAGTATTTGCTCTTAATAAATTTTGTTCATAAATTTTGGACTCACATATAATTACTTTTATAGATCATTCGATGCTTAAATATCTTTTGACAAAGAAAGATATAGAAAAACAACTAATTCGATGTATATTACTGCTTCAGAAGTGTGATCTCGTTGAGACAAAAAACATAGAGAATGTGATCGTAGACCCTCTTTCTTGTCTAACCTTTGATAATGATAAGCTATTTATTATGGATTCGTTCATTGATAAACAATTATTTTCTATTAAGATTACTCTTTGGTATGATGATATAGTAAATTTTCTTGTTGCAAATGAGTTACCAAAATAGTAGAGTGCGCAACATAAACAAAGATTTTTACGTGAGGTATGCTGATTCTTTTATGATACTCATATCTGTTCAAATACTGCTCGGATCAAATCATTAGGCAATATATGCCTAATGATAAAATTCATAGCATTATAGCTTTCTGTTGTACAAAAGTTTGTAGTTGGCATTTTTAGTCTACAAAGATGGCAGAAATACTCCAATATGGATTTAACTGACCCAGAATGTTTAGAGATATACATAAATATTGTAAATATTTTAAGTCATGAAAGAAATTAGGAGCATTGACTGGAAGAATGATACACTTTGGACACCAATTCTTAAATCAACGTATTTGATTGTTGGGGAATTGACTCATAGGTCCATTCCTTGTTTCTAATGGATATATTTATTTCCTCATAGTAGTTGATTATGTCTCTAAATGGGTGGAAACTACATAATATTGAAATAATGATCAATAAACTATAATCAAATTTCTCTAGGAATATATATTATGTAGATTTGGAGTTCCCAAAACCATCATAAGCAATAGCGGTTCTGATTCCCATAATCAAACCTTTGAGAATTTGATGAAAAATTACTATATCACACATAAAATCTTCATACCATATCATCCACAATCAAATGGACAAGTAGAACTTTATAGCAGGGAAATAAAATAAATCTTAAAGAAAACAATGAACCCGCCTTGTAAAGATTGGTCATTCAACTTGTCGATGAATTATGAGCTTACTGAATAGCTTATAAGACATTCTTAGGCATGTTTCCATAATGATATTTTATAAAAAAAACTTTCCATTTCCTAGTTGAAATCGAACACAAAATGCATTGGCTATTAAAAACGATTAATTTATATCTAAATTCTGTAGGCTCTCTCTGAAAACTTCAACTTACCGAGTTGGATGAGTTAAGATTTGGTGCATACGAAAATACACGCATTTTAAGGAGAAGATAATATATGGCATGATCAACATACTTTTATATGATTCACGGCTCCACTTATTCCTTGGAAAATTACGTTCAGGATGAACGGGACTGTTCATTGTGATGAACTGCATATCCATATAGATTGAAATTGAAAATCTGAAGTCGTCACGTATTTAAAGTCAATAGAAAATAGTTTAAATATTTCTTGGAATTTCCAAACCATATGGAGGAGTCCCATGACTTGGTGGTTCGTCCAACATTCTTTTAAGAAGGGCGAATTGATGGCAATATGTATATTATGTATATTAGTGTACTAACACTTTTTGTTTTTATAGTTTGATATATTATAAGAAAGAAACCAAGGTAATATCTTAATTTCCCTCTATATTTTTTATCTGTTCTTTTGTTGGTAGTGAAAATTTCTGAATAAAAAGAATTTTCCACAACAGAACGCGGAGCTAATAAGTTAGCTCCACGCCTGGCTATTTTAGCCCCCCGTATGAGTGAAACGCGGAGCTAATCAATAGCTCTGCGTTCTGATTTTCTAGCTCTGCATTAACTCCGTGAGAGCAGATTTAATCAGAATTCCAAATTGATTTGGATTGAGATTTGGGCTTATCCAAATACCTAAATTAAATCCATTAGAACTCTAAATCAAAAGATTTAAATCAAAACTAAGATATTTGATTGGAATCCTTGATGAATACAAATTTTATTTAGATAGAAACTCTCATATTGATCTAAAGCTATAAATACCCCTTTGAGGAAGCCCTAGGAATTTTTGGGATCATCTTTTGCATCTTAGAAATCCGAGTTACGCGTGAGAGTCTTAAATTCATGAAGACCAGAGAAGATCAAGATCCAAGTCGGCCGTCATCTTCAAGAGAGAAGATCATCGTCTTCAGATCGTCAAAAGGAACTACTAGTTAGATACCATCGCTACAAGATCCCACAATTCATTGTAAAAGAGAGCGATAAGTTATAAATCCTCTCGTTTGTTCTTTCTCGTTCACTTTCATTGTAATTAAGTTATTTCAATGGAAGGAAAGCAAATTTCTGCTGTGAACAAACTGGCGACCACAGTGGGAGATGTCTCTTCCACCGAAGAAGAGATCGTGGAGCAATCTTACGTCGAGAGGATTGGATCCGACGTAAACATGCTAGTCGTTGAAATCGACTAGCAGAAGTACGAGGAGTATCTCTGCTCTGAGTCAGGTAACCTGACCGAAACGCGGCACTATCGTCGCGTGAGCTCCAATACCCGTAAATCGGGTAATCAGAGATCCATCGTTAATCGGGGACTCTTGGAGACCGCGGCCATAGAGCCGTTGTTTGGGCAGGAAACCCTAGCAGAGGATAATCTCTCTATGGCCGAAGAAGGGTCAAGAACTGGATTAACTAGAACCCAACTCCGGAAGAGAAATCGGAGGGCTAGATGAAAAGCACTTAAAGCACACGTTAAACGCGAGGCTATTCAGGAAGCAGAACGCGAGGCTACAGCACCTCGCGAACTGGCTTGCGTTAATCGCAGAACCAGTCAGTATCGCGTTAAACGCGAACCTGCAACTTGCGTTAATTGCAAGGACAAGCCAGCGTGTGATCCTCCACGCGAGGCTATTTTATCTGGACTTAAAATCGGGGAAGCTCGCGTTAATTGCGAGGATAAAATTTCCTTAAAGCCAGCGTGTGATTCTCCACGCGAGGCTATTACTGAGCTTAGCGATAAACGCGAAGCCAGTAAAACTTGCGTTAATCGCAAAATTTCTGACACTCGCGTTAATCGCGAGGATAAAATTTTCTTAGAGCCAGCGTGTGATTCTCCATGCGAGGCTAATACTGAGCTTAGCGATAAACGTGAAGCCAGTAAGACTTACGTTAATCGCAAGACTCCTTACCCTCGTGTAAATCACGAAGATGATTGGTAAATTTGCATTAATCTCAAAATCGCACTAAACGCGAAGTTATGACTTGCGTTAATAGCAAAAATAAGCCAGCGTGTAAGAATTTTCTTCTACGCGGGGCTAAGATTGCAGAAGATAAACTTCTATAAGGACGTCAAGCCAGCGTAAAATACGAGGCTAGCGTATCCAAATGCCAGGCTATTTCTCAGCCCCGCGTATCAAAAAATAAAGCTACTTCTCAGCTCCGTGTATCAAAACGCGAAGCTACTGCTCAGCTCTGTGTAAATCAACCTGAATACAAGATCAGGGTTGATCATTGCACTGTTGAACCAGAACTTAACTCCAATGGTTCCAAGAAGCTCCAGTGGGCCCCTAGACCCTCTCAATAGATGAGTGGGCCCTACGACTCTATATCTAAGACCACTGATCTTAGAGAATATCTAACCAAGAAAAGAAGTATAAATCAAGTTCAGTCTGAACCTATTTGTCACTACCAGCAGCTTTTAACAGCAGTATTCGCTGTAGTGGACAGTTGTTGCTGCAGCAAGAACAGGGTATCGGTGTTTGAACGATTGACTGAGTCAGACGAAAACCCTGCCAAGAAGAAAAAGATTACTCCCCGAAGAAAAGATTGGAGAATTGTAACTTCTAATATGGTTGGAAAGGGTAAGAAAATCATAGAAAGAAACGATGATTCAGAATCAAGTGATGAAGAAGCTCATCATTTTACTCGAGTTAAGTCAGGCGCTATCCTAGCCCGAAACTATAAGAAACTTGTGAAAGGTTCTTATGACGACGATAGTGACAACTCGGCCATAACTTCTCCTCGTTCTTCGGCATCGTCTAAGTTGCAGAAGTCTGCATCACATATAATGGATAGATCTGACGATATCGACCAAAGATTTGAGGCCCAAGAACAAATGATTCGGGAGCAATAAAAGACAATCGAGAATCTTAAAATGATGCTTTCAAAAGTGGTCGAAAATACTCAAAAAATTATCGAGGATATTGTCAAGAAGGGAAAAGAAACTCCGTTCAACAAAATGAACGAGGAAGATGAAGAAGAAAAAGCCCACTCGACACATGAGGATGAGGATAAATATTCTTTTCATAACCCTCATGAAGAGAAAATCGAAAAGTTACAAAGTCAACTCGAAGCACTAATACACAAGAAGGAGTTGAAAGAATCAGGGGTCTTAAGACCATACCTGCCTGAATGGGATTTGGCATCGTACCCTAAGAAATACAAACCGCTCAAATTGGAGCCATATGACGGGAAAGGATCTCCCAGTCAACATATTTATTACTTTTTGTCTCAAGCAGGGCATTTAATGGGTAATGACCCAGTAATGATCAAGGTATTCGCAAGTACTTTGCGAGGGCCTGCCTTCACTTGGTTTATGCAGTTGCCCCCATGTATTATTAATACCTGGTTTGATGTTGAGAAGCAATTTCTCACACGTTTCTTTGAAGATGATACCGAAATTTCGGTTCATTCCCTCCTTGCAACTAAACAAGGAGAACAAGAAACGGTAAAATATTTTATAGAAAGGTTCCGGGAGAAGTCCGTGCATTGCAAATACGGAATGGTCCAGGAAACTCTAGTGGAGACGTGTCGGCATAATCTCAAGACCAACGTGCTCTTAAAAATGGGGGTCGTAGAATCTAGGACTTGGAATGATTTGCTCAAACAAGGAGAGCAAGCTGAAGACTTGATCCGTAGAGTTGAAGAGTTTCGTGGATCAAGAAATACTGGAAATAATAGCCGTATGCGCAAAACAATAATAAAAACAAGGGGAAAGCGGTAATGGCGTCAGAAACCGCTCCGCAGAAGACAAATCCTCCGAGCCCGAAGCCTCAAAATCAAAAAGACATGAGACAAAATAGATCCCAGCAAGAGAGGACATATACTTTTAAGGCAGAACAAACGCCTACACTCTTCCATCTGCTCCTTAGAAAAGGAATGTTGAAACTTACAGAAAATAGGAAACCGGAAGACGATGGTAAAACCAACGACCCCAACTATTGTCTCTACCACAGGAATGTCGAGCACCCCACCAGAGATTGTTATCCTCTGAAGAACAGGATCCAAGCATTGATAGAAGCTGGAGTCTTGATGCTAAAAGAGGAGCAAAAAAAGGTCACTGCTAATATGACAACCCTAGTGGTCGGAACCCATGAGTTCCCCGCGGGGGTGACCCCAATACCAGAGAGAAAACTGGTCATGAAAAATCATGACCCACATAAAAAGCCCCAGAAAGGACTTGTCCCCGTAACAACTCAAAGAGGGGAAGTCATGTGGGTCCATCCTAATCTACTACAGGATGAACAGTGGACTGCTGCAGGGGGTCAAAAGAAAAACCGGACTAGCAATACTATTTCCACGAAAATAAAAGACGAATACATAATTGCAGGGGCATTTACAGACTCTGGAGAAGAGCCCGAAGCTATGGTCACTCATCAAGATGGGGCAGGCCCTTCCGGCAATCGATCTGGTAAACCATATCTCAAGGACTGCACCAGAGTAGACCCGAAGAATATATACGGGAAACTCGTGAAGACTGCGAAATAAAAGGGACTTCCTTTCCAGAAAAATCCTGCAAGAGATGAAGAAGCCAAGGAGGCTGCATTTAAGTTTGATCTAATAGCTCAACTGGCAAATATTCCAGCTCGAGTCACGCTTTATGAGTTGTTGCAATTGTCGAAATCAACTCGCGAGGCGTTAAGAGAGGCCTTGGCAGACTATTAGTCATTCCTAGCTCAGATTGTCGAGCCAGCTGACCAAGAACAGGATTCTTGCCCCCGCTGTCATCAAGTGAGGAGGTAGGTCCCACAGATTACTTTCTCTCATGAGGATATGCAAGTAAGGAATATAAAGAATAATAGGCTTTTATATTTCACCGGATATGTCGGATCCGCAAAGGTGGACCGTATTCAAATCGATCCAGGGTCTGCATTAAGCGTTATTCTCAGAAGACTGATGCAGCTATTGGGAATCTCTCCTCATCGTTTGACACCGACAAATACTACTATATACGGATTTAACGCCAATGACAACTGTCCTCTTGGCAAAATCCGACTTCGGTGTCAAATCGGAGATTTGAGGACAGAAGTTACATACTATGTTATAGACGCAGATACGTCTTATAATATTTTACTGGGGTGACCATGGATACACGCCTATATGATAGTCCCGTCGACTCTCCACCCGTGCATGAAATACTGCGATGATCAAGGAGAAGTCCGGACATTAGTTGCAGATAGGCAGCCATTCAAAGGATTAGAGAACTACTTCACGGATGCTATGCTCTATAAGCCAGCCCACAAAGTCTCCAACAATAAATGTAAAAGGCCTCAAGAACCCAAAGATAGCGGCAACGAGGCCGATACTGAGTACGAAACCCCATAAGAGGATAACGGGGGTGATTACGAAATTAACCCTCGCATAAATCTTATAATGAATTTTGATAATAATGTAGCTAATGTAGCAGAGGATGAGTGGATTATTAATGAAAATATAAAATTAGTCTACGAGCCTGCTGTAGCCACAGAGTTTGAGCCCTCTTGTACATCCACCGAGGCAGATGACCTATCCGAAGTTGAAGTTTTGGTGGCATATCATTTTCCAATAAGGACGTCTCTCATCTCTCGGTCTAGAATAACAAAAGGACGAGATCACTTCTTTGAAGTACCACCGCGATATGTATCACATAAATCGATTGTCTTCGGCAAAGTGATCACGTCGCCTAACCAAAGACAAAATAGTGGAAGTGATGAACAAACATCACCTCAATTTCACTTATATGAACAAAAATCCTGACAAATGATGGAAAAGATGGGTTATAATTTTACCCAAAAACCGGGATTGAACATTAGGAAAGGGCGACGAAATCTCATACTCTCGTTTAGACCAAGATGGAAGAGCCCGGACTATTACCAGAGAGCTAGAAGGGGGTTGGGCTATGTATCTACTCCCCCCTCATCACCACACAAATACGAAGAGAACTCTTCAACAGATGAAGATTTACATCCGTTTGATCACGAGTCGGATCTGAGTACTGGCGCCTGGTTTTAATCTCTAACAGCAAACATGGTTTCAGCCGCACCAGAAAGCGACGAGGAACCAATTGATGTGCAAGATGATTCCTGGGCAAAACACATGGACACTCTTTGGGATGTCTGCTTTGAACAGCGTGACCCACCTACAGAGGATAAACTAGTGCAAGTTAATATAGGGACGGAAGAGAATCCGAAGCCCATTTTTATAAGCGACACACTGACTCCCCTAGAAAAGGAGGAACTTATATCCCTTATCAAAAAGTATATAGATGTGTTCGGTCTTGATCCTCAGATTGCCACACACCGGCTAAATATTAAAGAAGATGCCAAGCTAGTTAAACAACAACAGAGGCATTTTCGACCGGAATCAATGGAGGCGATAGTTGCCGAGGTTAATAAGCTCATAAAATCAGGATTTATCCGTGAAGAGCAACATCCCGATTGGGTGGCTAATATAGTGCTAGTTCGTAAGAAGAACGACAAGATCCAGATATGCATCGATTTTCGAGATCTAAATGCTGCATGCCCCAAGGATGAATTTCCACTCCCGATTACCGACGTAATGATTGATAACACCTGCGGTTACGAGAGAATGTCCTTTATGGATGGCTTCTCAGGCTATAATCAGATCAAAATACACCCAGACGATGAAAAACACACGGCTTTTAGAACGCCGCTGGGGATGTACTGTTATACAGTAATTCCTTTCGAACTAAAGAATGCTGGTGCCATCTACCAACGTGCAATGAACATTATATTTAAAGAATATCTGCGCAAAATGGTAGAGTGTTATGTGGATGACTTGGCGGTCAAAAGCAAAAACAAAGAAGATCATCTTCACGGCCTAAGAACAGTCTTGGGTCTTATGCAAAAATATCACTTGAAGATGAACCCTGCCAAGTCTTTCATGGGGGCGTCCAGCGGGAAATTCTTTGGGTTCATAGTTACCTCAGAATGAATTTTCCTTGATCCTGAAAAAGTAAAAGCGATCAACGAGATGCCGCCTCCCGCAATCTTAAAGAATTAAGGGGGTTACAAGGAAAACTGGCCTATATCCGGCGCTTTATCTCTAACCTATCAGGACGATGCCAGCCGTTTTCCAGACTCATGAAAAATGGGGTTTCCTTTGTATGGGATGAGGCATGTCAACAGGCGTTTGATGATATCAAAGAATACCTAATCAAACCTCCCGTCCTCATGGTACCGGTCCCTGGGCAATCATTCCTCATATATGTAATGGCCATGGATAATGCGTTAGGAGCGTTACTTGCTCAGTATAATGAGCACGGCCATGAACACGCCCTTTATTACTTAAGCCGGACGATGATCGGGGCCGAGCATCGGTATATCCCGATTGAAAAAGAATGTTTAGCCCTAGTGTTCGCTGTTCAGAAAATGCGACACTATCTTTCAGGGCAAACAATTCATGTCATCTCACGGGTTAATCCCTTGAAAATCCTGATAACAAAACCGGGATCCTTAAACGGCCGATTGGCGAAATGGACATTATTGCTATCGCCATATGATATACACTTCGGTCCTCAAAAAGCCATGAAGGGACAAGTGATCGCCGATTTCCTAGCAGACCACCCAATTTGGTCCAACTCTAAACAGATGTCAGAAGTCAACGCAACTAATAAAGAACAACTATGGCAGATGTTCTTTGATGGTGCTGCCAGACGATATGTTGCTAGAGTGGGGGTTGTATTGATATCCCCGCATAAACACATACTGCCTAATGGCTACTCACTAACAGAGCCGTGTACGAACAATGTGGCGGAATACCACACACTCATTATTGGTTTAAAAATGGCTCTGCAACTCGGGGTGAACTATCTAGAGGCATATGGAGACTCTAAGCTCATCGTCAACCAAATGACGGGTGAGTATGAAGTCAAACATAAAGCCCTCATCCTCTGTCATCAATTAGCCACGAGCTGGTAGGATATTTTGAACAGTTTTATATCTATCACATATCTCGAAACGAGAACGTCTATGCGGATGCTCTTACCGCACTAGCTGCAACATTAGCAATCCCACCAGGTGCGGCTAAAAATATCACTATTGGTAGCAGAGAACTTCTCCATCCGGATACTGTATTTCAAACCAAAGAGGTGTGCCAGATAGGCTTAACTCTGGAACTCCGTGATTGGCAATTTTCATTTATAGATTATGCCTTATATGGGATGTTGCCAGAGGATCCAAAGGAAGCCGCCTCAATAAGGAGAAAGGCCCCGAGATTTTACTATGATCATACGCTTCAAACTTACTTTATACATAAAGTCAGGCGATGGTCTTCTACTACACTACTTATCAAAGGTAGAAGCAGACGAAGTGCTGAGAGAAACATATGATGGAGCATGTGGAGCTCACCAACCTGGTCCAAAACTCGGAGACCGCATAAGAAGGTTAGGATACTACTGGTCGAAGATGATTACAAAGGCAATGGCGTACGCTAAATTGTGCCATGAATGTCAGGTACATGCCAATTTTATTCATCAACCCCAAGAATACTTGCATAATACTGTTGCTAGTTGGCCATTTGAAGCATGGGGAATGGATATCTTGGGGCCAATAACTCCCCCGTCATCCAGAGGACATCGGTTTATACATGCAGTAACCGATTTTTTTTCAAAATGGGCCGAGGCCGTGCCCATGAGAGAGGTAAAGACAACAGATGTGATTAAATTTATTAAACATCACGTCATTTACCGTTTTGGCGTCCCTAGAAGAATCATTCATGATAACGGACCGCAGTTCATCAGTCAGGGGTTCTTAAGATTCTGTGATAAGTTCATAATCAAGGATATTGCTTCAACACCGTACAATCCCGCGGCAAATGGATTGGCCGAGGCCTTTAATAAGACTATTATTAAACTCCTTTGGAAGTTCGTCTCTTCCAACAAACGGGATTGGGATGAAAAGCTAGGAGAGTGTGTGTGGGCTTATTGCACCACCGTTCGCACCCCAACAAAAGGTACCCCTTTCTCCTTGGTCTATGGAAGTGAGGCCGTCTTGCCCCTCGAGGTCCAAATACCATCATTAAGAGTGGCATTAGCTACAAAGATGACGACAGAAGAACGCCATCAACAAAGATTGCGAGAACTAGAAGCGCTGGATGAAAAGCGTCTCCGGGCTCAGCAACAAATTGAGTTGTATCAAGCCCGAATCTCGCAAGCGTTCAATAAGAACGTTAAACCAAGGTCTTTTAAGCAAGGAGACTTGGTTTTGGCCATTAAAAGGCCAATGATTCTGACCCACAAGACAAAGGGTAAATTTGAACCCAAGTGGGAAGGACCGCTCATCGTGGAGACGGTATACTATAGTGGAGCTTACCATTTAATGAACCAGAATGGCGATAGAATGATGATGCCAATTAACGGCAAATTTTGAAAAAGTACTATACCTGAAAAAGAAAAAAAAAAGATCATTTACTGTCACATCTGGTTCATATCCCTAGAAGTATAACCAGCCACTTGTTCAAGTTACGCATATGAGCACTTGAACTTCATTACCAAACTAAGGCATGTGCAATTAGGCGTCTCTGTCTGAATCAATGATCCTAATTGGTCATTCTGGTGTATGCAATTAAACGCTTTCACCAAAACTATCACTTTGCTCTAATGGAGAGCTTTACCGTGTTCAATAATTTTGATCCGGTTATTCTGGTATTAATCTAAGTTACGCAGATGAGCCTTAGATTATTTTACCAAGACTATGAACTATTATTTGTTGCGCAAGGAAAATTTGTAGCCAACAGATAAAATAATCAAAAGAATTATTTTTATTCATGAATCAAAATAATGAAATTACAAAAGAATGAAAGAATTCAAAGAATCGTTGAGTTCCTTTTATTACAAAAGAATAAAGAATAAAAGGGAGTTATGGCTCTACTCAAATCTATTTTCCGAACTATGAGAATAATTTGTCGTCAATTAACATTGAAAACCAATGAATGGAGCCCTTCACCGACACAACTGTAGGAGGAACATATGTGCGAGACCGGACCGACTGTCATTGCCTAAATCTTATGAACAATTTGCTTTCAAATTTCTAGGAGCGATAGCAGAGATACAGGGAACCTGACATGAAGGGCAAGATTAAGAATAAGGCGGAACAACAGCTTAGCCAACCCAACCATATGGGGTAACACTCGCAAGCCTACAACAGTTGATTGATGATATGTCCATAACCTTGGATACAAAGTTGTCAAATATAGAAGCTCAGTAAGAGGCGTGCTCAAGAATGCAACCTCCTACTCATAATAAGGATATACTAACATATAGCTTGTATGGATGTCGTCATCTCTGATTAGAAGGGAGAATAAGGGCAAATTGTAGGAACATGACTTCCTATCGGTATTAGAAATGCAACAACCATGTAAAAGGATAAGAGCATAGATCATACCGATTGCATATTGAGTGAGGCAAAGGATCGACAAAGCCATGTGTTTCCTAATCATAGCCCTTTATTATTTCTATCTTAGTGTATTACTTTTAAGCATATATTATATGCATTGAGGACACTATATAATTTAAGTTGGGAGGTAGAATAGGAACACTTATAAAAAAAATTCACTAGTAACATAACAATTAAACCAAAATGTCATAATAATTATATTTTAAAATTCCAAATTTTTTTCATGATGTAACAAGCAAAATTAAAGTATTTTACATTAAATATATATAGTTTGATATCTCAAAATTGACACTAATATGATAGTATTTCTTAACTATTTTTAATTGAAAGTTTAAATCTGACAATAAGATGTGCTGATACTAAAGATTAGAAACAAGTATACTCTATACACTTGCACAGTGAGTCATAAAAATTTGATAATAAAATAAAAACTTTTTTGATGTTCATGAGTAACATTACTAGAAACCCTAACGAAACAACACTCATCCACTAAGATAACTAATGATTTAAAGGTTTATTACACATGCTAAATACAATCGTGATTCCTACATATGTAAGTTGGAATTTTATTTTTATTTTCTTAGGATACTTAGTTTGCTAGGAACTAACAAAACTTAAGTTCATGGGTATGATTATGACTGAAAAGTGCAATGTTAATTATCTATTTTATACATTCGTATTTCAATTATGATGACTAATATAGCATTAATTATTATTCATATTACATAACTCTCCACTTCAATATTTTTTATTATTTTATGATCTTTTTTCAAGATTTTAGATAAAAGAAAATTGAACAAGAATCGTATCTGAAGACAAAAGCAACCCATAACTGAATTTCTAGGTTTGACTGTCGATAGCCACCTTGAAGGGCTGTAGACAGCGGGCAAAATTTTGATGACCATAATCTACCGAAAAGGAGTTGTCGAAGCGATGGTTGAAGCGCCTATTGACAATGAGTCAGCCAGATACACTGATACGACAGTTATTGATGAGAATTTTTTTTTTCAATTAGATAGAACTCTTATAAACCTCATAGAGTTCTATAAATACCTATTGTACTTTAGAAATAAATTATGCATTATTTTTAGACATTAAAGGAGAGAGTTTTGAGAGTTTTGAGAATTTTGCTTTTGCAATCTCTTGTAGTTATTCAATAAAAAAATTTCTTTTTGATTATTTGATGGCTATGAAGAGTGTAATTAAGTGGCAAGATTTCTCATTAGTTTTGGGTGAGGTAACGAACCCTTCACAATGAGCTGGTATGAGTTCTTGATTTCATATGCTTAATTGATTTATATGATATTTGATTTTAGTTCCCTATTTATCTTATTAAGGATCAAATATAATTTTTAATACTTTGATGGTTTATAATTTAATGGTATAGCTATCGCTTAGTTTTTGATATAACACAGACTCTTTAGGTATGGTGTATACTTAGATTTTGAAGGATTATTTCTGTTATTCATGTATCATGCTTAAAATTATCTTAATAATTCATATAAGAATTAAACGAGGGAATTAGCCAATTATTAGTATTATAATTTTCTGACAATGTGCTTTGAATGATTTGTTTTCAATTGTATGAGACTACATTTTCTATATAACTGAGATAAAATAATCATTAGCTTATCAAGTGAGTCAATCTTAGGAGCATTAACCCATCTAAGCCAGCTTAACTCAATAATTTATTTAAAATTCCAATTTCAAATTAGTTAACTCTTAAATAAAATCATAACCTTTTGCGACACCTAAATCGCACTGGTGGGCCCGAATATATGTTCCAATAATGGATAGTGTGTCTCTGGCGGGCACTCTTAATATCAAAGTGCATAAGGCTATTTTTTCTTTTTCATACAAAGACAGGTAAGAAATATTGAACGCGCAAATATGAGATATATATACCACAAGTCTGAATCTTTTTGTTACAATATCACAAGCATAAAGATAGCATTATCCAAAAATAGATATATGAAAATAATAAACAATACATACATCAAAAGGTTGCTAATGTGAAGTCACGCATAGTATCGAAATAGAGAAATATAAGTGGTGAATATATACAAGAGTATTCGAATACTATGGATAGAATTAGAATATAGGATACATATACACATACAAACCAAAATAAAATATACACAAAAAGGATGAGGATCTTACAAGAAACCAGATACTAGTGCTCGACCTACACCTAAAATGTGGATTTTCGAGGGGTGAGTCCTCTTCTTCTATTACCACTGTCTTGGCAAATAGACCTAGCGTGTGATAATCCCAGGAATTAGAACCTAAAAAAAAATACAAACCCACTAGTGCAATTCTATAGGAACCCTATATAAATGTGCATGGGGCATGCTAGAAGGGAAAAATATAAAATATGTATGCATATGAATCTTAAAGTATGCTAAATATAATATGAATCATGACGTATATGATACATATAGTATAACGTGATCAAGTAACAAGGTATGCTAAATATAAGAAGAATCATATAGTACGTGGTAATACATAATATAACATGAAACATATAATACATGGTATGCATAATATGACATGATCAGGCAAATGGTTGCACTTTCTATTCTATTAATTTGGAATTGAATGGTGGAAATATTCACGTGTTCTAGGAGTATACTGTGCATACTCGATACGATAGTCTTAGGTACCGATCCTCATACAGAACAGATAACTGTTGCTAAATAAATAGATACTGAATGTCCCGTATATATATTAGGGATTATGGCCTTAGATACCAGTCTCTACATGAGCCAGATGCTATCTCTAAGAAAACTTAAAATCGACAGTGCCAGTACACAAATCGACGGATGCATCTCAAACAGAATAGGTAGAACATGTAGAATAAACAAAAAAGAAAGAACATATAGAATTAAAACTTCTATAATTCGTATTTCGTTTCATTATTCATTTACTCCATACCCACAATATAGTAAATACTAAGTATCAATGTATTAAGGTGTTATATGTAACCATGGTGCTTATATCAATAACCAAGTGAAGATGAAACGACACGTATGACAATACTAGCAAGTATAAGAGTAATACTTGCAAATACAAGAATTATAGAATATATTCACATGTGTGAAGTATCATTTCCAAGTAGAATACTATGTACTAGTAATAATATGCATAATTAAACATATGTGTATGAATATTACATCTTGTATCAGGTGGCATAAGTACGAAAATGGAATGTATACCAAGACATGAGCTATAATAGATTTAAACACATGTACATGTAATAATAAGAGTGAATGAACATGTGTACGTGTGTATCAAATCATTTATAAAGCAGTATATGCACGGATTTTATATATGTGCTTATATTGCTAAACTCAGTAGACATGTCAGATTTCTAGGTCTTGTGTGAATAGCACAAAATAGAATTAGAGATTAAGATTTTATATAGTTGTAGAAAATTAAATTATCTTTCTAATGAATTTTAAATGAGTTTAATTGGAATTCTAGTACAAAATTTATAGTTATTTTACCATGAATTAGCAACTACAGACATGGTACAACAGCAAGGGAAAGCTTCCAGATTTAATTTAACTAAGATAAAACTTAAATTCGAGCCTAAGATTTAAATTAATTGTAGATAATTAATTTAACTTCCCAATGAAATATGAATGAGCTTAATTGGAGTTCTAGAGTAAAAGTTATGGTCATTTTACCATAGCTCACTAGTGTTAAGCTTCTAAGCAGGAACAATAGTGAGTAATAATTTTCCAGGCTGGTAAAATGGCTAAATTAGGATCCACTATGTTGAATGAATTGTAGATTACCGAATCATCTTTCTAATGACACTAGAATAAGATTAATCAGAGTTAACATATAAAAGTTATAGTAGTTCTAAGTTTGACTATTGTGTATGTATGGACAACAAGGCGTTTAATGCATGTATAACATGCATGGTATAATACATATAGGGAAACTCAAGATAAATTCAAATTCGAGCATCTATAATCATGAAAAATATTTGATAATGCCTCTGATATCATATATGAGATGATTACATCAAGAAATTCATAATTTAAAGGATTTGAGAGTGCTGGAAAATATTTCTCCACACTGGAGGAGAAGTTTAGAGTTGATTTGAAGAGGCTAAATCCAATAACAGGGTATATGTTGCCATTTTATGGATTTTCAGTCCATTCATAGATTGATTATTTGGTGAATTTTTTTAGGAAATTGAAGAAGGAATTAGGCTTTGAAATCTGAATAAAAAAATAAAGAGGAATACGAGAGGAAGGCGCTAGATTTTTTTAGATTTTTCTAAACTTATTTGATGGGTTAAACTCTAGTTATTTTGCCATGTTAAGAACCCTCAAATGTCATCATAATTACGAAATTGTTGTTGGATCAATTTCAAGTCAAATTTGGTCAGATGGTTGCAGGATTTCTAGAGCTGAATTTGAAGTTGGTAGGAGGTTAGAATTGAAATTCATGATTTAATTTGATTACTTTAATTGGATATTTGTTAAAAATTGGCCGATTCGGAATAATTCAAGAAAAATATGAAAAAAATCCAAACTAATAAGATAAGAGGTTTACACTTTGTGGAATTTGAAATTGAAGTTTATATTAAAAAATATAACTTAATTTACTCAGTATTCATCCATATCAATATTCGGGCTCCCAGGCCAATACAGGCGATATGGAATAAACCAATAAAAAGACCTAAGGATTAGCGGCATTACACCTTGTTACTTTTACTTTTTATTTTTCATAACCAATAGTCTTAAGTGTCCGATTATAATCACAAAGTATTGGGGGCATTACACCTTGTTACTTTTAATTTTTATTTTTCGTAACCAATAGTTTTAAGTGTCAGATTATAATCATAAAGTATTGTATTATCAAGAGAATGATCTTGGATTTACAGCCTGAGTACTACTTGTCGATCTCAAATGCTTGGGAGTGCACGTTTCAAGTTGCACTAGAGTGTGATAAGAAATTAATACTAGCACCCAAGTTGAGGAGGTGTTTTTTCAATATTTAATTGGCAATTGTTGACGAAAAAATCATGCAAGAACACTAAACATGAATTAAAACCCCAGTTTCCCCAAAATAATGAGTAATTTGAATCCTCATAAAAGTCGGAGTTTCATCCCATTTTCTTTAAATTAATGTGTGGTTTGAAATGGGGGTTACACCTCATTCAACTGAAAATTAAAAATGGGAGTTACACCTCCATTATATCCAAATTAATGAGGGATTAAATTCCCATTAAAAGGGAGTTTTAATATGGTCAATTAAATCAATATTAAAACCCCTGAAACTCTTGCAAAAATCCAAAAAGGCTAGAAGAGAGGGGAACCTCTATAAGATGATTCACCTCTAGTACAAGAAAAATAGAGTTTTAATTTTTATTAATCCAGAGATTTCTATCTCTCAAAGAGTTTTAACTTTATCTTAATCTAGAGATTTATATCTCTTAAACAGTTCTAATTCTTTCTTAATCTAGAGATTTCTATCTGTTAAAAAGTTTTATTCTTTTTTAATCTAGAGATTTCTATCACTTAAAGAGTTTTATTCTTTCATTTCCAAAGTCAAGTAAGGCTATTTCCAAGCTAAGAGAAGAGATAAATTCCAGAATTCAGTGTTCAAATTATCAATTGGAAAATGATAATCTCCCTCTGCTACTTTGAAGAATCTTAACTTAAAAGAAAGAGTTAATGCTAAAATGCATATCACAAAGAGGAGATCCACATTCCAAATAAAGAGGGTAAAACGTGGATTACAGCAAGGATATCCGCATTGAAAACTAAATCAATAAGTGACTTGCATCCAAAATGCGGATCACAGTAAGGAGTCTTGTGTTTTCAGTTCAGAAGATAGAGCATAAAAAATTAGCTTGGACTCAAGAAAAATGCAGATCCTCAACCATGGAGTCATTTGCATTGTAGCCAAATAGAAAAAAAAAAAAAAACATGAACCTTATGGGTTGTGTTTCAATTCCATAACATTAAGGGACGAGTTGTCCCAAAAGAAAGCAAACGCGGATTAAGGAAAGCCTTATAAGTTATGAAAGAATCCAAACGTGGATCATCGATTAAAAAGAGAACCGCATTTTAAGTCTAAAATGGTTAACACGTGGATCATCGACTACAGAGAGATTCACATTTTGAGTCTACATTTGCTATTACATGGATTGTTAACTAAAGAGAGATTCAAATTTCAAGCCAAAAATGGCTAACATGCAGATCATCGATCAGAGAGAGATCTGCGATTATGCTCAAATGCCACCCTTATAGGGTCATGTTATACTTCTACAATATTAAGAGATGAAGGATCACTCCCAAAATAAACAAATGCGAGTCATTAAAGGGAGTCATAAAAGATTGGTGACTCTACTGGGGAGCCTAATCATCTCTAATGACACGACTGTAGCCCAAACCAATAAGGTTCCTATTGGCACTATAGTTGAATCACTCGTCATTGAGTTTGACGAAGAGAAGTATAAAGAATTTCTCTTTTCTGGCTCTACGAGCCCAAGATCTTTGTGGAAATGCAATAAGATCCCAACAAACTTAGCCTCTAATACGGCACAATATATTACTATCCAATGCGATTTGCTTAAGGACTCTCTAGACCTCTTTGGTTTTAAAGGAGAGATTTTCTCCCCTTCAGCATAAGGCTGATCTCAAAGAGATGGATCAGAAACCCAGCAACAACAAAGAAAAATGACTATTCTCTAATCTGTAATGAGATGATCTTGAAGATAAGGTCCCTCTTACTCATACCATGAAGAGTAAACTAAGAAGAAGTAAGACTCGCACTTTCTGCAGAGCTATGAAAGAAAAACTAATTGTTAATGAACAACCACACAAAACTCCAATTCGCGCATGGAGGCTAAAAAGTAAATTAAGATTCCCAACAAAAAGTTTAACCAAAATGCGGATGGGTTTATTCACATTTTTTTACAAGAAACGTCATTCGCCCACCACATACATCTTTGATTCCAAATGTGGATCTTATATATGCATTTCACAGATCAAATGCAGACCTCGGGTCATGTTGTTGAAGTAGAACGAGGTTCTCAGACTCACATTCCAGAGACTAAACACAGACCTCATGGTTATGTTTTTGAAACCAAACGTGGGTCTCACACCCCGTTTAGGAACCTAGACTCGGATCTCAAATTTGCATCTCAACATAAAACCATAGCCTTCAGGCCCGTGTTTCTAAAGAGAAGTTAGCCTCTGAGACTCATGGACTTTTAGTCCCAGTCATTTCAGCTTCATCAGAAGCTCATTCTTCAACGCTATGGCTAAAGTGAAGTTTGCTCCAGCAATCTTCAAGAGGGTAGATACTCCTGCACCAAAAATATTATTTAGAAGGGATGTTGCTCTACTAGCAATCTCACAAGTTCCAAAATAGGGGATCTTAGAGAATTTCTCAATTACAAGAGAGAAAAATCTCAAATTTTCCACTGTCATTGCGAACAGTTGATTAATGTGATGTTGTCTCATTGTGAACAGTTGATTAATGTGATGTTGTCTCATCTCCAGCCCAAATTTCAAAGCGAAGACGACAACATAAAACAAGAACTTTCAGAACTGGAATACCCTAGAGTATTATCCAATATGATAACTCTGGGGAATAAGAAAAGGAAGACAATGAAAATTCTTCAGTCAGATTCTTTGGATTCTGAATACTCTTCTAGTTTGAAGAATGTATTCGGTAATATTTGTGGTGTTTTTCGAGACACTCGACTTCAAAAAAGAGTAGTAGTGCCTCTAGATTATCAAAAAACATCCGGAATCTCCTTGGCAGTGAAAATTTCTAAAGATAAAAGGATTTTTCACAATAGAACACGGAGCCAATTCAGTAGCCCTGCGTGTGATATATTAATCTTGCGTTTGAACAAAACGCGGAGATGCTTAATAGCTCCGCATTGATTCGGCAGTCTGGCTAGTATTAGCCTCGCGTTTGAGTGAAACGCGGAGATGATCAATAGCTCCGCGTTGGCTCCGCGTCTTGGTTATTTAGCGCTGCGTTTTGATGCGATTAAAGCTCCGCGTGAGCAGATAACCAGAATCTCAAATTGGTTGAGAATATGATTTTGGACTTATCCAATTACCCGAATCAAGTCTAATCAGAATTCCATCAAAACTAAGATATTTGATTGGAATCGTTGATAATGGCAAGTTCTATTTAGATAGAAACTCTTGCATTAAGCTGGGGCTATAAATACCTTCCTAGTGAAACCCTAGGGATCTTCTTTTCAGCAATTGTCTTCTTTTTGAATCCTTTGGCAATTCAAGTACGCGAGAGAGCCTTGAAGTCAGGGGTATTCTTCTTCTTCCTTTCGGTTCTTAGAGAATTCAAGTTACGCATAGAGCTTTGAGTTCGGAAAAGACCGGAGAAGATCGTCTACAGTCGGCTGATATCTTCGAGAGAGAAGAGTTCGACGTTCGATCCTCCAAAGGAACTGCTCGACAGATCCCATCGCCACTGATTCCACGATTACTATTGTAAAAGAGAGCGATTGAACTATAAAATCCTCTCGTTTGTTCTTTTCTATCTTGTTCACTTTCATTGTAATTCAAGCTTATTCAATGGAAGGAAGCAAACGAACTTTTGCAGCGAACAAACTGACGACCACAGTGGGAGCCATCTCTTTCACTGATGAAGAGATTGTGGCGCAATCGGACGTTGACTTGATCGGATCCGAAGTAGACACGCTGGTCGTTAAAATCGACCAGGAGAAGTACGAGGAGTTCCTCTCCTCCAGATCAGGTGACTTGGATGAGACACGGCACTATCGTCGCATGTACTCCAATGCCCGAGTGACGGGCAGAAAGGTATCCACCGAGAGACGGGGATCCTTGGAGACTGCGGCTATAGAGCAGTTTACACAAGAAATCCTAGCCGAGGATGAGCTTTCGACTGCCGAAGAAGACCTGGGGACTGGACTGACCAGGACCCAACTCTGGAACAGGAACCGGAGAGTGAGGCGTAGAGCCCTCAAAGCCCGTCTTGGACGCAGAGCTAACACCAGAGGACGCGAGGCTATGGTCCCTCGCAGACTGGCTCGCGCTACTCGCGAGACTAGTCTCTACCGCGTTAAATGCAAAGATACAACTTGCCTTAAAAGAAAGGAAAAGCCAGCGCATGATTTTCCACGCGAGGCTATTACTGAGCCTAGCGAGAGAAGCGAAGCCAGTAAGGGTTGTGCTAGTCGCAGAATACCCAACACTCGCGAGTTACGCGAGTATAAAAATTCTTCAAAGCCAGCGTGTGATTTTCCACGCGAGGCTATTACTGAGCCTAGCGAGAGACGCGAAGCCAGTAAGGGTTGCGCTAGTCGTTGAATACCCAACACTCGCGAGTTACGCGAGTATAAAAATTCTTCAAAGCCAACGTGTGATTTTCCACGCGAGGCTATTACTGAGCCTAGAGAGAGACGCGAAGCCAGTAAGGGTTGTGCTAGTCGCAGAATACCCGACACTCGCGAGTTACACGAGTATAAAAATTCTTTGAAGCAAGCGTGTGATATTCCACGCAAGGCTGATACTGAGCCAAGCGAGAAACGCGAGGCCAGTAATACTTGCAATAAATGCAAGACTTCTGATACCCGCGAGGAACGCGAGGATGATTGGCAAATAGTTGTCAGTTGTAAAAATCATGCTAGGCGCGAAGCTATGATCTGCGTTAATCGCAAAGATAAGCCAGCGTGCAAGAACTTCTCTTCAGTCGGGGCTACTATTCCAGAAGCTAAATTTCTGAAGACACGCCAAGCCAGCGAGAAACGCGAGGCTAATATAGCAAAACGCGGAGCTATTCTTCAAACTCGCGATATAAAACGCGAGGCTACTTCTAAGCCCCGCGAGGATCAATCCGACTGCATAACCAGGGCTGATCATTCAAAGAAGCTTCAGTGGGTCCCTAGACCCATCCAAAAGTCAGACAGACTTCGTGATTCCATGGTTAAAGATGCTGATCCCAGGGATTATCTCTCCAAGAAGAGAAGTATAGATCAACTTCAAAATGAACCTGTTTGTCACTGTCAGCAGCTCATGACGGCAGTATCCGCTGTAATGGACAACTGTGGCTGCATCAAGAGCAGGATATCTATGTTTGATCGATTGACTGAGTCAGACAAGAACCCTACAAAGAAACCAAAGACTGCTTCCCTAAAGCACTGGAGAGCCGTAACCTCCAACATGGTGGGAAAAGGAAAGAAAATTATAGAAACGGATGATGATTCGGAATCGAGCGATGAAGAACCTCCTCACGTCACTCGACTTAAATCAGGAGCCGTTCCGCCTCGAAAGATTCAGGGATCTCAAGACCGTATCCTCCTGAATGGGATACGATACCATACCCACAGAAATATAAGCCGCTCAAGTTAGAGCCATACGACGGGAAGGGATCGCCCAGTCAGCATATATATTACTTCCTGTCCCAAGCAGGACATTTAATGGGTAATGACCCCATCATGACCAAAGTGTTCGCAAGTACTTTGCGAGGGCCTGCCTTTACTTGGTTCATGCAGCTGCCCCCAGGTACTATTAATACCTTGTTAGATGTAGAGAAATTATTTCTCTCACGTTTCTTTGAGGATGACACCGAGATTACGATTCATTCCCTCCTTGCAACTAGACAAGGAGAACAAGAAACGGTTAAAGATTTCATAGAAAGGTTCCGGGAGAAGTCCGTACATTGCAAACACGGAATGATCCAGGAAACTCTAGTCGAGACCTGTCGACACAATCTTAAGACCAATGTGCTCCTCAAAATGGGGACCGTAGAGTCTAAGACGTGGAGGGACCGGCTCAAACAAGGAGAGCAAGCTGAAGACTTGATTCACCGAGTTGAAGAGTCCCGCGGGTCAAGAAGTGCTGGGGGTAGTAAGTCATATACCCAAAACAACAAGAATAAAGGAAAAGCAGCAATGTCGTCAGAAGCTGCTCCTCAGAAAACCAGTCCTCCAAAGCCGAAGCCTCAAGGTCAGCGAGGATCAAGGCAAATTAGACCGCAGTAAGAAAGGAATTACACTTTCAAGGCGGAACAGACGCCTATCCTCTTTCGCTTGCTCCAGAAGAAGGGAATGCTAAGACTTCCGGAGAATAAGAAGTCAGAAGACGCTGGTAAGACTAAAGATCCCAACTACTGTCTCTATCACCGGAATGTTGGGTACCCTACCAGGGATTGTTTTTCCCTTAAGAGCAGAATCCAAGCTCTAATAGAAGCTGGAGTTCTGACGCTTAAGGAAAAGCAGAAGAAGGTCACTGCCAATATGGCAACCATAGTGGTTGGAACCCACGAGTTCCCCGCAGGAGTGACCCCAATCCCAAAAGGTAAGATGGTCACGAACAACCTTGATCCTCACAACAAAGCCCGAGAAGGACTTGTCCCATAACAACCCAAAAGGGGAAAATTATGTGGGTTCACCCTGATTTGCTGGAAGATGAACAATGGACTACTTCAAGAGGTCAAGAGAAGAAGCGGACTGTTAATGCCATTTCTGCAGATATAAAGGAAGAATATATAGCTTCGGAAGCCTTCACAGATTCTAAGAAGAACCCGAAACTATGGCCACTCATCAAGATGGGGCAGGCCCTTCCGGTACTTGATCCGGGAAGACATATCTTAAGGATTACACTAGAGTAGATCCAAAAGACATCTATGCAGAACTCGCAAAGCCTGCGAAGCGGAAAGGACTTCGTTTCCAGAAGAATCCTATTCGAGAGGAAGGAGCTAGCGAGACGACCTTCAAGTTTGACATAATTGCTCAGTTGGCGAATATCCCAGCACGAGTAACGCTTTACGAATTGTTGAGATTATCAAAATCAACACGTGAAGCTCTAAGAGAGGCCTTGGCAGACTCTGAGTCATTCTTAGCTCAGATAGTCGAGACGGCCGACGAAAAACAGGACTCTTGCCCCCGCTGTCACCAAGTGAGGAGGCATGTCCCACAACTCATCTTCTCTCCAGAAGACATGCAGGTGAGGAATATAAAGCATAACAGACCTTTATATTTCACCGGATATGTCGGATCCACAAAAGTGGACCAAATTTAGATTGATCCGGATTCTGCACTAAGTGTCATACCCAGAAGGTTGATGCAGCTGTTAGGAATTTCTCTCCATCGCCTGACACCAACCAACACAATGATATATGGGTTCAACGCCAATAATAGCCGTCCCCTCAGGAAAATCCGACTCCGATGTCAAATCGGGGATTTGAGGACAGAAGCCACATGCTACATCATCGATGCAGACACCTCCTACAACATTCTGTTGGGGCGGCCATGGATCCATGCTCACATGATAGTCCCGTCGACCCTCCACCAATACATGAAATATTGCGATGAGGAAGGAGAGGTCCGGACGCTAATTGCCGACAAGCAACCATTCAAAGGGTTGGTGAATCACTTCACGGATGCTGCACTGTATAAACCAGCCCATGAAGTTTCCAATGACGATCCTAGCAAACCTTCAAAGCCCGAGGACAGTGGCAACGAAGCCGACACTGAGTACGAGCTTCTTGGAGAAGATGATGGGGGTGATTACGAAATCAATCCTCACCTAGATTTTAGTTTAAGTCTTGATAATATAGTGGATGTAATAGAAAGTAAATGGGTTATTAATGAAGACATAAAGTTAGTCTACGAGCATGCTGTAGCTACTGAATCTGAACCCTCTTGTACTTCCACTGAAGTGGATGACCTATCTGAACTTGAAGTTCTGGCGGCATATCATTTGCCACTTAAGTCATCCCTCCTCTCTCAGTCTAAAATAGTTAGGGGAAAATGTCACTACTTCAAAGTACCTTCCCGACAAAAGTCCCAAAAGCCGATCATGTTTGGCAGGGTAATTACGTCACCCCAGCAAAGGCAAAACAGTGAAAGTGATGAACAAACATCACCTCAATTTCACTTGTATGAGCAAAGGTCCCGACAGATGATGGAGAAAATGGGATATAATTTTACCCAGAAGCCGGGATTAAACTTTGGAAAAGGGCGACGGAATCTCATACCCTCGTTTAGACCGAGAGGAAAGAGCCCTGATTATTATCAAAAGACCCACAGGGGGTTGGGCTATGTGTCTACTGCACCCTCATCGCCATCCAAGGATGAAGAGAGTTCTTCGGCCAAACAAGAAACATCTTCACCTGACCATGATTCGGATATAAGTACCGGTGCTTGGTTTCAATCTTTGACAGCCAATATGGTTTCAGCCGTGCCAGAAAGCGACGAGGAACCAATTGACGTTCAAGATGATGCTTGGGCTAGGCATATGGATACTCTCTGGGATGTCCGCTTTGAACAGCGTGACCCACCCACAGAAGACAAATTGATACAAGTCAACATGGGAACGGAAGAAAATCCGAAACCCATCTTCATAAGCGACACGCTAACTCCATCAGAAAAGGAGGAACTTATATCTCTTATTAAAGAGTATATAGACGTGTTCGTATGGAATTATGAAGACATGCCTGGGCTTGACCCTCAAATTGCCACACACCGGTTAAATATAAAAGAAGATGCCAAACCTGTTAAACAACAACAGAGGCGTTTTCGACCCGAGTTGATGGAGGCAATAGTTGTTGAGGTCAACAAACTTATAAAATCCGGATTCATCCATGAAGAACAGTATCCGGATTGGGTTGCCAACATAGTGCCAGTTTGTAAAAAGAACGGCAAAATCCGGATATGCATCGACTTTCGGGATCTCAATGCTGCATGTCCCAAAGATGAATTTCCACTCCCAATCACCGATGTGATGATCGATAATACTTGTGGTTATGAGAGGATGTCCTTTATGGATGGCTTCTCAGGTTATAACCAAATCAAAATGCACCCGGATGATGAAAAGCATACAGCTTTCAGAACGCCGCCGGGGGTATACTGTTATACGGTGATGCCATTCGGATTAAAGAACGCAGGTGCCACCTACCAACGCGCAATGAGTGTCATATTCAAAGAACACCTGCGCAGAACAGTGGAGTGCTATGTGGATGACTTAGCAGTCAAAAGCAAAAACAAAGAAGATCATCTTCATGATTTAAGAGTGGTCTTCGATCTTATGAGGAAACATCATCTGAAGATGAATCCTACTAAGTCGTTCATAGGGGTATCCAGTGGGAAATTCCTTGGGTTCATAATTACCTCAAAAGGAATCTTTCTCGACCCCGAAAAGATAAAAGTGATCAGCGAAATGCCATCTCCCCGCAATCTTAAAGAGTTGAGGGGGTTACAAGGAAAGCTCGCCTATATTCGGCGCTTCATATCCAACCTATCTGGACGATGCCAGCCATTCTCAAAACTTATGAAAAAGGGAGTGTCTTTCATATGGGATGAGGCATGTCAACAGGCATTTGATGACCTCAAAGAATACCTCACCAAACCTCCTGTTCTTATGGCACCGGTTCCTGGGCAGCCCTTCCTTATATATGTAAGGGCCATGGATAATGCTTTAGGAGCGTTACTTGCTCAATATAATGAGCACGGCCATGAACATGCCCTCTATTATTTAAGTAGAACAATGATTGGGGCCGAATAGTGGTATACCCTAATTGAAAATGAGTGTTTATCCCTAGTGTTCGCTGTTCAGAAAATGCAACACTATCTTTCAGGGCAGACAATTCATGTCATATCACGAGTTAATCTCTTGAAGATTCTGATGACCAAACCGGGATCCTTAAATGGCCGATTGGCAAAATGGACGCTCTTACTATCGCCCTATGATATACATTTTGTCCCTCAAAAGGCCATGAAGGGACAGGCAATCGCCGACTTCCTTGCAGACCATCCAATTTGGTCCAAATTAAAGTAGACATCAGAAGTCAACACAGTTACCGAAGAACAGCCTTGGCAAATGTTCTTTGATGGTGCCGCGAGACGATCTGCTGCTGGAGTGGGGATTGTGCTTATATCCCCACATAAACAAATATTGCCTAACGGCTACTCATTAACAGAACCGTGCACGAATAATGTAGCGGAATACAACGCGCTCATTATCGGCTTAAAAATAGCTCTGCAGCTGGGGGTGAACCATCTAGAGGCATATGGAGACTCTAAGATCATCGTTAATCAGATGACAGGTGAGTATGAAGTTAGACATGAAGACCTCATCCCCTATCATCAGCTAGCTATTGAGCTAGCAGGATATTTTGAACAATTTTACATATACCACATATCTCGAAATGAGAACGTTTATGCAGATGCTCTTGCCGCATTAGCTGCAACACTGGCAATCCCTCCAGGTGAAGTTAAAAGCATCACCATTGGTAGCAGAGAACTCCTCCCCCCAGACGCGTGTCTCAAGTCGAAGAGGTATGCCAGATAAGCTTAAAGTTAGAGCCCCGTGATTGGCGATTTCCGTTTGTGGATTATGCTTTACATGGGATATTACCAGAAGATCCAAAGGAAGCCACCTCGATAAAGAGGAAGGCCTAGAGATTTTATTATGACCATAAACTTCAGACTTTGTATAGAAAGTCAAGAGACGGTCTACTGCTACGCTGCATATCAAAAGCAGAAGCGAAAGAAGTGCTGAGAGAAATGCATGATGGAGTATCTGGAGCTCATCAGCCCGGTCCAAAACTCAGAGACCATATAAAAAGGCTAGGGTACTACTGGCCGAATATGGTCACGGAAGCAATGGCATACGCTAAACGATGCCATGCATACCAAATTCACGCCAATTTTATTCATCAACCCCAAGAATACTTGCACAATACCGTCGCAAGTTGGCCGTTTGAGGCCTGGGGAATGGATATTGTAGGGTCGATAACTCCCCCATCATCCAAAGGACATCGGTTTATTCTTACAATAACCGATTATTTTTCAAAGTGGGCCGAAGCCGTGCCCATGAAAGAGGTGAAAACGACAGATGTGATCAAGTTTATCAAGCATCATGTCATTTACCGATTTGGCGTCCCTCGACGGATCATTCATGATAATGGTCCGCAATTCATTAGTCAGGGATTCTCCAGATTCTGCAATAAGTTCAGAGTCAAAAATATCGCTTCTACACCATATAACCCTGTGGCTAATGGGTTAGCAGAAGCTTTCAACAAGACGATCATCAAACTCCTTGGGAAGTTCGTCTCTTCCAATAAACGAGATTGGGATGAAAAGTTGGGAGAATGTTTGTGGGCTTATCGCACCACCGTTCGCACCCCGACCAAAACTACCCCGTTCTATTTGGTTTATGGAAGTGAGGCTGTCTTGGCTCTTGAAATCCAGATGCCATCATTAAGAGTGGCTTTAGCCACAAGGACGACGACAGACGAGCGCCATCAGCAAAGATTGCAAGAACTAGAGGCGTTAGATGAAAAACGTCTCAGGGCTCAACAACAAATTGAGTTGTATCAAGCCCGAATATCTCAAACGTTCAATAAGAACGTCAAACCAAGGACCTTTAAGCAAGGGGATTTGGTTCTGGCTGTTAAAAGGCCAATGGTGCTAACCCACAAGACTAAGGGTAAGTTTGAACCAAAGTGGGAAGGACCGTTTATTGTGGAGACAGTATACTCCAGTGGAGCCTATCGCTTAATGAATCAAGATGGTGATAGGATGATGATGCCGATCAATGGAAGTGAGGCTGTCTTGCCTCTTGAAATCCAGATACCATCATTAAGAGTGGCAGAAGCGAAAGAAGTGTTGAGAGAAACGCATGATGGAGTATGTGGAGCTCATCAGCCCGGTCCAAAACTCGGAGACCATATATAAAGGCTAGGGTACTACTGGCCGAATATGGTCACGGAAGCAATGTCATACGCTAAACGATGCCATGCATGCCAAGTTCACGCCAATTTTATTCATCAACCCCAAGAATACTTGCACAATACCGTCACAAGTTGGCCGTTTGAGGCCTGGGGAATGGACATTGTAGGGCCGATAACTCCCCCATCATCCAAAGGACATCGGTTTATTCTTACAATAACCGATTATTTTTCAAAGTGGGCCGAAGCCGTGCCCATGAAAGAGGTGAAAACGACAGATGTGATCAAGTTTATCAAGCATCATGTCATTTACCGATTTGGCGTCCCTCGACGGATCATTCATGATAATGGTCCGCAATTCATTAGTCAGAGATTCTCCATATTCTGCAATAAGTTCAGAGTCAAAGATATCGCTTCTACACCATATAACCCTGCGGCTAATGGGTTAGCAGAAGCTTTCAACAAGACGATCATCAAATTCCTTCGGAAGTTCGTCTCTTCCAATAAACGAGATTGGGATGAAAAGTTGGGTGAATGTTTGTGGGCTTATCGCACCACCGTTCGCACTCCTACCAAAGCTACCCCGTTCTCTTTGGTTTATGGAAGTGAGGCTGTCTTGCCTCTTGAAATCCAGATACCATTATTAAGAGTGGTTTTAGCCACAAGGATGACGACAAAAGAGCGCCATCAGCAAAGATTGCAAGAACTAGAGTCGTTAGATGAAAAACATCTCAGGGCTCAACAACAAATTGAGTTGTATCAAGCCCAAATATCTCAAATGTTCAATAAGAACATCAAACCAAGGACCTTTAAGCAAGGGGACTTGGTTCTGGCTGTTAAAAGGCCAATGGTGCTAACCCACAAGACTAAGAGTAAGTTTGAACCCAAGTGGGAAGGACCGTTTATTGTGGAGACAGTATACTCCAGTGGAGCCTATCGCTTTATGAATCAAGATGGCGACAGGATGATGATGCCGATCAATGGAAGTGAGGCTGTCTTGCCTCTTGAAATCCAGATACCATCATTAAGAGTGGCAGAAGCGGAAGAAGTGCTGAGAGAAACACATGATGGAGTATCTGGAGCTCATCAGCCCGGTCCAAAACTCGGAGACCGTATAAAAAGGCTAGGGTACTACAGGCCGAATATGGTCACGGAAGCAATGGCATACGCTAAACGATGCCATGCATGCCAAGTTCACGCCAATTTTATTCATCAACCCCAAGAATACTTGCACAATACCGTCGCAAGTTGGCCGTTTGAGGCCTGGGGAATGGACATTGTAGGGCCGATAACTCCCCCATCATCCAAAGGATATCGGTTTATTCTTGCAATAACCGATTATTTTTCAAAGTGGACCGAAGCCGTGCCCATAAAAGAGGTGAAAACGACAGATGTGATCAAGTTTATCAAGCATCATGTCATTTACCGATTTGGCGTCCCTCGACGGATCATTCATGATAATGGTCCACAATTCATTAGTCAGGGATTCTCTAGATTCTGCAATAAGTTCAGAGTCAAAGATATCGCTTCTACACCATATAACCCTGCTGCTAATGGGTTAGCAGAAGCTTTCAACAAGACGATCATCAAACTCCTTCGGAAGTTCGTCTCTTCCAATAAACGAGATTGGGATGAAAAGTTGGGAGAATGTTTGTGGGCTTATCGCACGTTCGCACCCCTACCAAAGCTACCCCGTTCTCTTTGGTTTATGGAAGTGAGGCTGTCTTGCCTCTTGAAATCCAGATACTATCATTAAGAGTGGTTTTAGTCACAAGAATGACGACAGAAGAGCGCCATCAGCAAAGATTGCAAGAACTGAGGCGTTAGATGAAAAACGTCTCAGGGCTCAACAACAAATTGAGTTGTATCAAGCCCGAATATCTCAAACGTTCAATAAGAACGTCAAACCAAGGACCTTTAAGTAAGGGGACTTGGTTCTGCCTGTTAAAAGGCCAATGGTGCTAACCCACAAGACTAAGGGTAACTTTGAACCAAAGTGGGAAGGACCATTTATTATGGAGACAGTATACTCCAGTGGAGCTTATCGCTTAATGAATCAAGATGGCGACAGGATGATGATGCCGATCAATGGCAAATTTCTGAAGAAATACTATTCTTAGTATCCCTGGTGATACGCGTTTTCTTTTCTTAGGCATACGCAGTTTGGCGTCTCTGATCTAAACATTGTGTGTTTGGTTCTTAAGTTTGAACCACCTCCAGTCTTTTCTTAGGCATGCGCAGTTTAGCGCCTCTGACCTAAACCCTGGTGTGTTTGGTTCTCAAGTTTGAACCACCTCCAGTCTTTTCTTAGGAATGCGCAGTTTGGCGCCTCTGACCTAAACCCTGGTGTGTTTGGTTCTCAAGTTTGAACCACCTCCAGTCTTTTCTTAGGCATGCGCAGTTTGGCGCCTCTGACCTAACCCTGGTGTATTTGGTTCTCAAGTTTGAACCACCTCCAGTCTTTTCTTAGGCATGCGCAGTGTGGCGCCTCTGACCTAAACCTGGTGCGTTTGGTGTGCTCAGTTCAAGTTACGTAAGAGAGCCTTGAACCGCCTCCTGTTTGGTTCTCAAGTTTGAACCACCACCAGTCTTTTCTTAGGCATGCACAGTTTGGCGCTTCTGACCTAAACCTGGTGTGTTTAACTCTCAAGTTTGAGCAGCCTCCAGCCTTTTCTTTAGGCATGCTCCATTAAGCGCCTCTGACCTAAACCTGGTGTGCCAGTTCTCAAGTTTGAACAGCCACCAATCTTCTTTTAGGCATGCGCAATTTCGCGCCTCTTACCTAAAAGGTATAAATTGCCCAACGCCGTAGACAATGGGAAGAGAACCAGTTTCTCGCCAACCCATCATACTGGGGGTAAAAGTATTAATTGCCCAACACCAACTAGGCAATGGGAAGAGAGCCAGTTTCTCACCAACCCATCATACTGGGGTAAAAGTATGAATTGCCCAATGCCGACTAAGGAATGGGAGGAGGAAAAATTTGGCATTTAAGCCCAAACGAAATCCTCGACAACTCACCATGTTGAGGGGAATAACATGGCTAGCCCAATTCAAACGGTAGTTGGTAAAGGCTAATCAAATCCGTTAATAGCTGGGGGTTTGCTAAAAATCCCATAAAATCTTAAACTCTTACCTCGGTTCAAAAAAAATTTTTTTTGCATAAATGATGCCTGAGAGATAAATTATTTTGACGACAAGTTATTTGTTAGGTAAGCAAATCTGTTTTGAAGCCGACAAATAAAAGAGTCAAAAGAGTCATCTTTATTAAAAAGGTAAAAAGTACAAAAAAAGAATCTCAAAAGAACCCACAAAAGGTTATTTCTCCCCTATTTGTGGAGTTCTTACTACAGGAGAGGGCTATGGGTCCCCAGGAGTTTCAAATTGCGACGATGAGACGACTCCACGATGTGTTGAGCCTGTCTACGTAGCTCATCGTCGTTTATCGCAAGTTGTTGCTGACGAGACTCTTCTACGGCACGATTCCTGGCCGTCTCTTCCTGCTGAATCTGCTCCTGCTGGATAAGCAACATCTCCTGCTTCTTGACAGACTCTCCTAATCGGAGTTCATTCTCTATCAAGATGGCCCGAGCCTTGGCAATCGTCTCCTGGGCTCTAGACATGGCAGCCTGGCTTTCCCCAATTTCTGAGTCCATCCTCTGCAGGTCGCCGAGAATGGATTCCCGACTGGCCTGGAGCTCTGTCAGCTCCTGAGACCATCTCTCCTCCTGCTGCCTTAAAGCATTTCTTCGAGATAAGTATTCTGCCCGAAACCGCGCCAGCTCTATCTCAGTGATCGCCTCCATATCCGCCTGACGGAGTGTGTGTAGCTTGGTCATCTGCTCTTCTAAGGCTGCAAGGCAGGCCCGGTAGGGAGCTGCTTGATCTTGTCCACCAACTTCTTCAATATTCCCTAGATAGTGGAATAACAGTGGATGTGCGAAGTTGAAGAAATCGTGGCCAGAAAGAACCATCTCGACACACCTCTTTAGCAAACACATAAAATCTACGACAGTGAAGTTGAAAAGTTCTTCGAGAGGATTTGAAGTATTAGTAGGCAAAGCAGGTAATGCCAAGAAAGATGTCGTAGGCAAGGAAGCAGCAGCTACCGGAGTTGGAGAAGAAGAAGCCCGTCCCTGCATCAAGCTCACGATATGGGGAACCAGTAGAGCCAGTGCAGATCTGGAAGAGCTGGAGACCCCAGGGGAAACACCACCAGTACCAATCACTTGGGTACTCCCGCCGGCAAGAGTAGAAGACGGAATAACTTCGCCCGAAGCTCCTCCGGTAGGAGAAGAATCTTCGAATAAAAATTTCAAATTCTCCTCCTCTCCTGCTGGAAGGCTTGAAGTCGGAGGATTTGCAGGTGTCTCAGCAGCCACGACAACAGACGATGTTAAAATCGCTGACTGAGAAGGCACGCCAACGACCATGGGAAATGTCTAAGTGGAGCAAACTGGTGTTGGAGATGGCATGCTAGGAGACGGTGTAGTCTCCTTAGCAGCAGCTGCGATAATGACTTCTGTTCTCTCATCCCTCCCCAGTTCATCAATCGGGGAAATTGAAGAGGGAACAGAAGCAGGAGCGGGCGTGGAATAATCAGCTGCAAACTCGCCAGCAGAGCTACCCACAAAAATAACGGAGCCGGAATGGTCCATCCTATCGTCAGACTCTACCTGGGTAGTCGAATGCATCAGCGAAAGGAGTTGACCACCTGCATTTCAAGAAACAAGAAGAGTGGTTTTACAGTAAAATAATGGGTAAAAGGTAAAGCGCTAAGAGCTATACCTGCGGATACAAGTCCAGTTGTCGGACTTGAAGGGGGAGCTGTTGAAGTTTCCAACAACGTACCCGTCTCGCTACCCAAAGGTTGTGCCGCAGGTTGTACAGCAGGCTCTATGAATGGAGGAGCCGAAACTTCAGCGACACTTGGAGCTTTAGCAGGTTCATCCTCCCTTGCCTTGCAGACGCTGGGGGTAGAGCTGAAGCCAATAAGTCTGAAGCAAGTTTGACAGCCACTTCTTGGGGGGCTATCAAAGTTTCCTGTGCCAACTTCTGCTTCTTACCAGGCCTTTTCTTTAAGGCACCTCGGCGTTTGAGAGTTGGACTCAAAGAATGACTAACAATGGGCTGGGGAGCTCCTCCAGCACCAGTATTGTCATCATCATCACCGGCATCATCGTCGGACTCGCTGGCGTCTGAAGGCTCAGCCGCGGCGCCAAGGAATTCTTTCATTCCTTTTATTCTCACGCTAGAAGCACCCTGGCGGCTAATGTAGAGGGCTTCAATCTCTTTGCAACAACTGTGATTGAGAGAGAAGCCGGGTACGTCAGCATTCGCAATGCTGAACTAGTTGCAGAAGCAGAGAGTTGTGGCCAATTCTGGCGCCTTCTGGGGCAAGGAGAATTCAGCCTCGGTTTCGCCCGCTGCAAAATGGAACCAGCCACGAGCGCCTTCGTATAAATTTCCCTCGTGAGTAAGATCTTTATTTGGATTGCCCACATAAAGTTGGGAGTATCCAAACTGGCGAGCAAAGCGACTCGGAGTGTATGGCTCGATCTGACACCTGAGATCTTGACGATACACAAAGTGTCCGGGACGGATGTTGAGAAGCCACCAGAACGCTCCTGCAGATAAAGTAGTGAACTTATCTGCTCCTACGGCGTCCTTCAGCCTCAACCCATATTCTCCGCCAGGGAAGTTGGGGAAACACTGGAAGATCTCATAGTTCTGAAAGCCACGAAGAGTCTTCCGAATTATAATTCTGCTTCCATGAAGAGCGTTCATACAGCTCTACAAAGAAGCACTTTTTGCCCGAACGACTCTCTGGTGCACTCATTAAAGAAGGACAGTGCAAGATGAGCCACGCCATCAAATAGGTGTAGGGCATCTCCACCCTAGGGTTCGGAGTTTTTGCCTGGGCAGTCTCTTTCGACTTGCCTTTTCCTTTCCCCTTAACCTTATCAGTGGGGAGGAAATCACGACAAAGTGCCCGCAGTCCATGCTGTAAATTACACACCATGGCGGGAAGAAGTCCAAGGGGTCGGCCATATGCAAGAAGAACTGCTGGATATACCACGGTCATTGCAATTGCTTCCTTAGGTAATGATGGTACGACGCATCTCTTCAGCCACAGCATCAAAAACCCAGCGATGAGACCTCTGTTGGAGATCGGAGACTGGACTTGATAGTGATAGCTCTTGAATGAAGTGCCGGGACCGTATCCATTTTCATTGGATTCCGTGGTATAATACAAACGGTAATGGCCCCTGGCTACACGTTGGTCGATCTCTGAAATGGGGACAGGAGGATGGCCATGGATAGTTGACGAGCTATCCTTAGAGTTTAAATTTGCGAAGAGATGCTCGGCCCATTTCTTATGACCAATACCATTATTACGCGCACCTGTCAGGTCGGAGCAAATACGGTAATGGCACATCATCTCCCAATATGTCGCATAGACGCGCTCATCCCTCACCATCAGCATGTTCAATTCTTCGGTGGTGGGGATATATTCTTCATAGGGTACTTCGCCCATTGAGAGCCCAGAAACTTCAAACATCTCGTGGAGAGCAAACCTAGCTCACCCACTGGTGTAAAGAGAGTGCAGGTCTCGGGGTTGTACATCTCCAAGAGGCAGAAGAAATGATATGCACTCTAGGGGAACCCGAACTGGACGTTCCTGATGGCTTTATATAAGCCGATATCCTTTAAGATGGGCTCGTGAGAATCTAACATGTACTGAACAAGGCGGGCCCACCACATATTGCTGGAAGAATGAACCCAGCCAGGCATCCTAAAGTCGCTAGCCGGGTACTGACCATTCTTCGCCAGGAACTCATTTAAGAAAGTTCGTGCGCGGGATAGAACTTCTCCTACTGGAAGCTCCTTGCCAAATCGGCCTGGAAGCAAGCCAGTAATGCATCTGGGGGGACCATCTTGATAAACCCCTTGTGCACCAAATTTGCCCGTTGGGACGCCATCTTACTCTTGAGTTAGTCCCCACTTTAATTCCCGAGGCATCGCCAGCCTCTGAAGATAGACCAGGGGATAGCTACGATCCATTCTAGGCAGAAATATCAGCATTTCGCCTTAGTTATTTAACCAAACGCACTCCTCTTCAAAAAGGATCTCATCTGATTGATCCATCTGGTCTCCAAAGAGGAAGACGGGTTTCTCCATCGCCTCTCTATTCAAAGTTTTGAAGGCTGCATCAGTTATAATTTCTCGCGCAGTAGTGGGATGATTCTTGATCAACTTCTCCTTGCGCTCCTTCGGGTCTGGCTTATATGAAGCCAAGATAGTTGTGAAGCGAAATTGGCCTGAAGGATCAGAACCCCCAGCAATGCCGAAGTAGTTCTTGTGGAGAAGAGCTTCCATCGAATATCCTACTGCAAAAAGAAGCACCAGAGTTAGAGAAGTTTCTATAAGACAGAAAAATTCTCTAAGTAGGGACGCGCGAAGCTAAGAATTAAAACGCGCGAAGCTAAGAATAGCGTCGCGCGAAGCTAAAGATTAGACCGCGCATAAGTCAAAATAGCCTCGCGTTTCAGTGCGACTGCTACTTAAAATAGCCTCGCGTTTCAGCGCAACTGCTACTTAAAATAGCCTCGCGTTTCAGCGCGACTGCTACTTAAAATAGCCTCGCGCTTCAGAACGCGAGGATGACGTGATAACTTCGCGTAAGAAGAAAGTCAGAGACTTTTCTTCTTCTCCAAGCCTTACAACAGGAGTACGGCGATCTCGCCGGTAAAAGAGTTGATTAATCAGTTAAAATTAAGCCAAATCACTCTAGAAATATTCTAAAAAGTCTCGATGGAGAGATTCTTACCTCCGATAGGCGAAATGTGGGCTGGCGCGTCGCTGCCATGGCCGCCGCCACCACTGCTTGTGCCAGTCGCCGATGATGGAGCCGCGCGAGAAGTAACACGAGTTTTGGGTGCCATTGCTGAGGAGAATCGATGGGAAATCGGGAGAAACTCGGTCAGAAAAAGCTCGGGTCACCTGAACTATAATCGCCTGAATCTCTAAGTCTCTGGAAAATTCTCGAGTAGAGTGAGAAGAATAAGGAATAGAGATTTTATTTAAATGAAAGAAACCGCCTCTTGGAATTCGGTGCGAGTTTCGGAGAAAATGACTGGTCAGTTACTCTCCAAAACGCGAAGTCAATTAGCCTCGCGTGATGATGGAAAACGCGAAGTTATTAACTCCGCGCAACTGTTCAAAACACGAGCATAATCCAATGTCTTAGCTTCGCGTTCTTATGAAAAACTTGGATTTTTGGTGAGTGCAATTAGGCGCTTCCATCTAAGTTAAAATGATCCTTATCCGATTATTTGGGTATTAGTAGTCTAAGTTACGCAGAAGAGCTTTAGACTATTTCACCAAAATTATTGACCATCTGTTTGTTGAGCAAGTAAAATTATTGAAGCCAACAGATAGAGAGGAAAATAATTTGCCTTTATTGATAAAAAAAAAAGATTACAAAGAGGGAGTTATAGCTCTCCCAAAAGCTTTTACATGAGCAACTCATCGATAACCAAACAGTAAGACTTCTCTACGGGGTGTTGAAGCTCGGTTCCCTGGTTCATCTCTACGGGGTGTTGAAGCTCAGTTCCCTGGTTCATATGCAAAAGATCTCCTCTGCAAATGCCAATTTGGATCTGTCATTCGAAATGAAGCACGAGAGGAAAGGGAAGTGTTACAATGAAGCACAAACTGAACTGCAAGTGTTGCATCGAAGCACAAGCTGAACTGCAAGTGCTGCAATCCCTTACTTGAGCTTACGGCTCCTTCAAGAGTTTATCTCTCGGAGCCAGAGCTTGAAACCTGCAACTATATTGTAAAGCATATGCTTCTAGCTTCTTTAGAGTTACTTTTGCTGATGAAGATCGATGGACCCGCGTACACTCGTCTTCAAAAAGGATTAGACTTACTGCAAAAGGAACAGAGTTTCTAAAAGTGTGAAAACGCGAAGCTAAACTAACTCCGCGTGCAGATGAAGAAATAGCCTCGCGCTTTAAACGCAGAGGATGACGCGATAACTTCGCGTAAAGGAAAGATAGAGTTTCTCTCTACTGTTTCCTTCTCTTTCATAGCCTCGGGACATGAAGCGACTGCTAATCAAAGATAGCCTCGCAATTCCTCGCGACTGCTAATCAAAGATAGCCTCGCAATTCCTCGCGACTGCTAATCAAAGATAGCCTCGCAATTCCTCGTGACTGCTAGTCAGATAAGCCCCGCGTTTCAAGCGCAGGGATGACGCGATAACTTCGTGTAGAAAAAGAACAGAGTTCCTCTCTGCCTTCTTCTTCTCCTTTAAGCCTAACGGCCGGAGAACGGCGATCTCGCCGGTAAAGTAAACAATTGGCCGGATTAAACCAAGCCATAACATCTCAAGATGGTTCTTATAAGCCCAAGAATTAAGGTTTTTACCTTCGGAAGACGCTGCACAGACTGGTTCGCCGTCGCGTCTACTTTCACGGCCGCTGCCATTAACGCTGGCCAATGTGCATAAAGCCAAACTCTTCTGAAGTGACATCCTAATGATGAAAATCTATGGAGAGTTAAAGGGAGATCAATTGAAGATCGCTCATTGACATCGCTCACTCAGTTGCAGGAGTTGAGAACTCTTCAAAAATCTCCGGATGAAGAAGAAGATGAGCCGAGAGCTCTATTTAAACAGAATTTCCGTCGCTTGGTATTCGGTGTAGAAATTCAGGGTAATTAATGATATAATTACTCATTTCACTGAAGACAAAGTGAAGCTGATTAGCTCCGCGTAAGTGAGCATAACGCGAGATAGACTTGGTATTCTAACTCCGCGTATTCAGTTTTAATAATCCAAAGTATTTCAAAATCTGCTAAGTTCTAAGCCATTTTGAAAACTTTGGACGGGGTTCTGTTGGCAGTGAAAATTTCTAAAGATAAAAGGATTTTCCACAACAGAACGCGGAGCCAATTCAGTAGCCCCGCGTGTAATATATTAATCTTGCGTTTGAACAAAACGCGGAGATGTTTAATAGCTTCGCGTTGATTTCGCAGTCTGGCTAGTATTAGCCTCGCGTTTGAGTGAAACGTGGATGTTGGCAGTGAAAATTTCTAAATTAAAAGGATTTTCCACAATAGAACGCGGAGCCAATTCAATAGCCCCGCATTTGGTTACATTAACCCTGCGTTTGAATAAAACGCGGAGATGTTTAATAGCTCCGTGTTGATTCCGCAGTTTGGCTTATATTAGCCTCGTGTTTGAGTAAAATGCGGAGATGATCAATAGCTCCACGTTAGCTCCGCGTTTTGGTTATTTAGCGTCGCGTTTTGATGCGATTAAAGCTCCGCGTAAGCAAATAATCAGAATTTCAAATTGATTGAGATTATGATTCTGGGCTTATCCAAATACCCGAATCAAGTCTAATCAGAATTCCATCACAACTAAGATATTTGATTGGAATCCTTGATGAATGCGAGTTCTATTTAGATAGAAACTCTTGCATTAACCTAGGGCTATAAATACCTTCCTGGTGAAACCCTAAAGGTCTTCTTTTTGGGCATCGGAAGTCTCCTATCGATCCTTTGGCAATTCAAGTACGCGAGAGAGCCTTGAAGCCTTTGCTGATCATCTTCTGGTCCGGCAATTGAGGTGATTTTCTGAAATCTTGGAGAATTCAAGTTACGCACAGAGCCTTGAGTTCGTGCAGATCAGAGAAAGTCACCATCTTCTTTCTGGAGTTCTTTAGAAGTTCGAGTTACGCGAGAGAGCCTTGAACAAATCAAAACCAGAGAAGGTCGTCTATATTCGGCCGATATCTTTAAAAGAGAAGATTTCAACGTACCGATCATCCAAAGGAACTACTATAGATCCCATCGCCACAGATCCCACAACACATTGTAAAAGAGAGAGATTGAAATATAAAATCCTCTCGTTTGTTCTTTTTTATATCTTGTTCACTTCTATTGTAATCTAAGATGTATTCAATGGAAGGAAGCGAAGAAACTTTTGCGACGAACAAACTGGTGACCACAGTGGGAGCCATCTCTTTCATCGAAAAATAGATTGTGGCGCAATCGGACGTTGATATGATCGGATCCGAAGTAGACACGCTGGTCGTTGAAATCGACCAGCAGAAGTACGAGTTCCTCTCCTCCGGATCAGGTGACTTGGATGAGACACGACACTATCGTCGCATGTACTCTAATGCCCGAGTGACGGGTAGAAAGGTATCCACCGAGAGACGGGGATCCTTGGAGATTGCGGCTATAGAGCCGGAGTTCACACAAGAAATCCTAGCTGCCAAAGAAGATCTAGGGACTGGACTGACCAGGACCCAACTACGGAACAGGAACCTTGGACGTGGAGCTAACACTAGAGGACGCGAGGCTATGGTCCCTCGCAAACTGGCTAGCGCTACCCACGAGACCAGTCTCTACCGCGTTAAACGCGAAGATACAACTTGCCTTAAAAGCAAGGAAAAGCCAGTGTGTGATTTTCCACGCGAGGCTGGTAATACTGGCGAGTTACGCAGAATACCCAACACTCGCGAGTTACGCGAGTATAAAAATCCTTCAAAGCCAGCGTGTGATTCTCCACGCGAGGCTATTACTGAGCATAGCGAGAGACGCGAAGCCAGTAATACTTGCAATAAGCGCAAGACTGCTGATACCCGCGAGGAACGCGAAGATGATTGGCAAATAGTTGTCAGTCGTAAGAATCGTACTAGGCGCGAAGCTATGATCTGCATTAATCGCAAAGATAAGCCAGCGTGCAAGAACTTCCCTTCACGCGGGGCTATTATTCCAGAAGCTAAACTTCCAAGGACACACCAAGCCAGCGAGAAACGCGAGGCTAGTGTGGATAAGCGCGAAGCTATTCTTCAGGCCCGCAATGTGAAATGCAAGGCTATTCCTAAGCCGCGCGAGGACCGGTCCGACGCCAGAGTCAGGGTTGATCAATCAAAAAAGCTTCAGTGGATTCCTAAACATTCTCAAGAGTTGAATGGACCTCTTGACTCCATGGCTAGAGGCACTGACCTCAGGGAACATCTCTCTAAGAAGAGAGGCATAGACCAACTTCAAGTTGAATATATTTGCCATTGCCAGCAACTTGTGACAGCAGTATCAGCCGTGATGGACAACTGTGGCTGCAGCAAGAACAAGATATCTGTATTCGACCGATTAAACGAGTCAAACCAGAATCCTGCTAAGAAGACAAAAACCGCTTTCCTGAAGCAAGGGAGAGCTGTAACTTCTAACATGGTAGGAAAAGGGAAGAAAATTGCAGAGACAGATGATGATTCAGAATCGAGCGATGAAGAACCTCATCGTATTACTCGACTAAGATCAGGAGCCGTCCCGCCCCGAAATTATAAGAAGCTCGCAGGGGGTTCTTGCGACGAGGACAGCGATAATTTCGCTATAGCCTCGCCTCCATCCTCTATATCGTCTCGGCTACAGAAGTCAGCATCGCATATGGCAGATAAGTCTGACGATATCAATCAGAGATTTGAAGCTCAAGAAAAGATGATTCGAGAGCAGCAAAAGATGATTGAAGGACTCAAAGTCATGCTATCGAGGTTTAATGAAGATAATGCCAAAAAGGGCAGAGAAACTCTGAATGAAGAAGAACAGGAAGAGAAAGCCCACTCGATGCATGAGAAAGAGGATAGATTTTCTTTCCATGATCCGCATGGCGAAAAGATAGAAAAGCTGCAGAGTCAACTCGAAACTTTAATGCGTAAAAAGGAGTTGAAAGAAGCTGGGGTCTCTAGACCGTATCCTCCTGAATGGGATATGATACCTTACCCACCAAAGTATAAGCCGCTCAAGTTAGAGCCACAGTCAGTATATATATTACTTTTTGTCCCAAGCAGGACACTTAATGGGTAATGATCCCATCATGACCAAAGTATTTGCAAGTACTTTGCGAGGGCCTGCCTTTACTTGGTTCATGCAGTTGCCCCCAGGTACTATTAATACCTGGTTAGATGTTGAGAAATTATTTCTCTCATGTTTCTTCGAGGATGACACTAAGATTACGGTTCATTCCCTCCTCGCGACTAGGCAAGGAGAACAAGAAGCGGTTAAAGATTTCACAGAAAGGTTCCGGGAGAAGTCCGTACATTGTAAACACGGAATGATCCAGGAAACTCTAGTCGAGACCTGTCGACACAACCTTAAGACCAATGTGCTCCTCAAAATGGGGGCCGTAGAGTCTAAGACGTGGAGGGACCTGCTCAAATAAGGAGAGCAAGCTGAAGACTTGATTCGTCGAGTCGAGGAATCCCGCGGATCAAGAAACGCTCGGGGCAGTAAGCCATATACCCAAAACAACAACAATAAGAATAAAGGAAAAGCAGTCATGTCGTCAGAAGCTGCTCCTCAGAAAACCGGTCCTCCGCCAGAGCCAAAGCCTCAAGGTCAGCGAGGATCAAGGCAAATCAGACCGCAGCACGAAAGGAATTACACTTTCAAGACGGAACAGACACATATCCTCTTTCACCTGCTCCAGAAGAAACGAATGCTAAAACTTCTGGAGAATAAGAAGCCAGAAGATGCGGGTAAGACTAAAGACCCCAATTACTGTCTTTATCACCGGAATGTTGGGTACCCTACCAGGGATTGTTTTCCCCTTAAGAACAGAATCCAAGCACTAATAGAGGCTGGAGTTCTGACGCTTAAGGAAGAGCAGAAGAAAGTCACTGCCAATATGACAACCATAATGGTCGGAACCTACGAGTTTCCCGCAGGAGTGACCCCAATCCCTAAGGGTAAGATGGTCACGAAGAATCTTGATCCGCACAACAAAGCCCAAGAGGGACTTGTCCCCGTAACAACCCAAAAGGGGGAAGTTATGTGGGTTCACCCCGACTTGCTGGAAGATGAACAATGGACTACTTCAAGAGGCCAAGAGAAGAAATAGGCTGTTAATGCCATTTCTGCAGATATAAAGAAAGAATATATAGCTTCGGGGGCCTTCACAGATTCTGAAGAAGAGCCCGAAACTATGGCCACCCATCAAGATGGGGCAGGCCCTTCCGGTACTCGATCTGGAAAGACATATCTTAAGGACTATACTAGAGTGGATCCAAAAGATATCTATGCAGAACTCGCAAAGCCTGCAAAGCAGAAAGGACTTCGTTTCCAGAAGAATCCTACCAGAGATGAAGGAGCCAAAGAAACTCCCTTCGAATTTGACATAATTGCGCAGTTGGCTAACATCCCAGTGCGAGTAACGCTTTACGAATTGTTGAGATTATCAAAATCAACACGTGAAGCTCTAAGAGAGGCCTTGGCAGACTCTGAATCGTTCCTAGCTCAGATTGTCGAGCCGGCCATCGAAGAGCGGGAATTTTGCCCCCACTGTCATCAAGTGAGGAGGCAAGTCCCACAAATCATCTTCTCTCCAGAAGACATGCAGGTGAGGAATATAAAGCATAATAGGCCTTTATATTTCACTGGATATGTCGGGTCCACAAAAGTGGACCGAATTCAGATTGAACCAGGTTCTGCACTCAGCGTCGTGCCCAGTAGATTGATGCAGCTGTTGGGGATTTTCCTTCATCGCTTGACACCTACACACACTACCATCTATGGATTCAACGCTAATAATAGACATCCTCTTGGTAAGATCCGATTGCGGTGTCAAATTGGAGACTTGAAAACGGAGGTTACATGCTATGTAATTGATGCTGATACCTCCTACAATATTTTATTGGGGCGACCTTGGATCCACTCTCATATGATAGTTCCGTCGACTCTTCACCAGTGCATGAAATATTGCGATGAGGAAGGAGAGGTCCGGACACTAATTGCTGACAAGCAGCCATTCAAAGGGTTGGAAAATTACTTCACAGATGCTGCACTCTACAAGCCAGCACATGAAGCCTCCAATGACAGTCTTATCAAGTCTCCAAATCCTGACGACAGTGGCAATGAAGCCGACACTGAGTACGAGCTCCTTGGAGAAGATGATGGGGGTGATTACGAAATCAACCCTCACCTAGATCTTAGCCTAGGTCTTGATAATATAGTGGATGTAATAGAAAGTGAATGGGTTATTAATGAAAATGTAAAGTTAGTCTACGAGCATGCTGTAGCTACTGAGTCTGAGCCCTCTTGTACCTCCACCGAAGCGGATGGCCTGACCGAACTTGAAGTTCTGGCGGCATATCTCTCAATTAAAAATAACCGAGGATCAAAGAAGTGCCTTCCCGACAGAAGTCCCAAAGGCCGATCATGTTCGGCAAAGTGGCCACGTCGCCTCGACAGAGACAAAGTAGTGAAAGTGATGAACAAACATCACCTCAATTTCACTTATATGAGCAAAGGTCCCGACAGATGATGGAGAAAATGGGATATAATTTTACCCAGAAGCCGGGATTAAACTTTGAAAAAGGGAGACGGAATCTCATACCCTCGTTTAGACCGAGAGGAAAGAGCCCTGATTATTATTAGAAGACCCGCAGGGGGTTGGGTTATGTATCTACTCCACCTTCGTCACCATTAAAAGCTGAAGAGAGTTCTTCGGCCAAAGAAGAAACATCTTCACCAGATCATGATTCAGATATAAGCACCGGTGCTTGGTTTCAATCTTTGACAAGCAATATGGTTTTAGCCCCGCCAGAAAGCGACGAGGAACCAATTGACGTTCAAGATGACGCTTGGGCTAGGCATATGGATACTCTCTGGGATGTCCGCTTTGAACAGCGTGACCCTCCCACAGAAGACAAATTAATACAAGTTAACATGGGAACGGAAGAAAATCCGAAACCCATTTTCATAAGCGACACACTAACTCCTTTAGAAAAGGAGGAACTTATATCTCTTATCAAAGAGTATATAGAAGTGTTCGCGTGGAGTTATGAAGATATGCCTGGGCTTGACCCTCAAATTGCCACACACCGGTTAAATATAAAAGAAGATGTCAAACCTGTTAAACAGCAACAGAGGCGTTTTCGATCGGAATTGATGGAGGCAATAGTTGCTGAGGTCAACAAGCTTATACAATCCAGTTTCATCCGTGAAGAACAACACTCAGATTGGGTGGCAAACATAGTGCCAGTTCGCAAAAAGAATGGCAAAATCCGGATATGCATTGACTTTCGAGATCTGAACGCTGCATGTCCCAAGGATGAATTTCTACTCCCCATCACCGATGTGATGATCGATAACACTTGCGGTTATGAGAGGATGTCCTTTATGGATGGCTTCTCAGGTTATAACCAAATCAAGATGCACCCGGATGATGAAAAGCATACAGCTTTCAGAACGCCACAGGGGGTATACTGTTATACAGTGATGCCATTCGGATTAAAGAATGCAGGTGCCATCTACCAACGCGCAATGAGCGCCATATTCAAAGAACACTTGCACAGAACAGTGGAGTGCTATGTGGATGACTTAGCAGTCAAAAGCAAAGACAAAGAAGATCATCTTCACGATTTAAGAGTGGTCTTCGATCTTATGTGGAAACATCACTTGAAGATGAATCCTACCAAGTCGTTCATGGGGGTATCCAGCGGGAAGTTTCTAGGGTTCGTAATAACTTCAAAAGGAATTTTCCTCGACCCTGAAAAGGTAAAAGCGATTAGCGAAATGCCGCCTCCCCGCAATCTTAAGGAATTAAGGGGATTATAAGGAAAGCTCGCTTATATTAGGCGTTTCATATCCAACTTATCTGGACGATGCCAACCATTCTCCAAACTTATGAAGAAGAGAGTGTCTTTCATATAGGATGAGGCATGTCAGCAGGCATTTGATGACCTCAAAGAGTACCTTACTAAGCCTCCTGTACTAATGACACCAGCTCCTGGGCAGCCCTTCCTTATATATGTAAGGGACATGGATAATGCTTTAGGAGCATTACTTGCTCAATATAATGAGCACGGCCATGAACATGCCCTCTACTATTTAAGTAGAACAATGATTGGGGTCGAACAGCGATATACCCCGATTGAAAAAGAAAGTTTAGCCCTAGTGTTTGCTATTCAGAAAATGCGACACTACCTTTTAGGGAAAATAATTCATGTTATATCACGGGTTAACCCCTTGAAGATTCTAATGACCAAACCCGGATCCTTAAATGGCCAATTGGCAAAATGGGCGCTCCTACTATCGCCCTATGATATACATTTTGTCTCTCAAAAGGCTATGAAGGGATAAGCAATCGCCGATTTCCTTGCAGACCATCCAATTTGGTCCAAATTAAAGCAGACATCAGAGGTCAACACAGTTAGCAAAGAGCAACCTTGGCAAATGTTCTTTGATGGCGCTGCCAGACGATCTGCTTCTGGAGTGGGGATTGTGCTAATATCCCCACATAAACATATATTGCCTAACGGTTACTCATTAACAGAACCGTGCACTAATAATGTAGCGGAGTACAATGCGCTTATTATCGGCTTAAAAATAGCTCTGCAACTGGGGGTGAACCATCTAGAGGCATATGAAGATTCTAAACTCATTGTCAATCAGATGACAGGTGAGTATGAAGTCAGACATGAAGCCCTCATCCCCTATCATCAGCTAGCTATTGAGCTAGCAGGATATTTTGAACAATTCTACATATATCAAGTATCTCAAAACGAGAACGTTTATGCAGATGCTCTTGTCGCATTAGCCGCAATGCTGACAATCCCGCCAGGTGAAGCTAAAAGCATCACCATTGGAATTAGAGAACTCCTCCACCCAGACATGGTATCTCAAGCCAAAGAGGTATGCCAGATTGGCTTAAAGTTAGAACCCCGTGATTGGCGATTTCCGTTTGTAGATTATGCCTTGCATGGGATATTACCAGAAGATCCTAAGGAAGCCACCTCAATAAAGAGAAAGGCCTAAAGATTTTATTATGACCATAAACTTCAGACTTTGTATAGAAAGTCAGGAGGTGGTCTATTGCTATGCTGCATATCGAAAGCAGAAGCAGAACAAGTGCTGAAAGAAACACATGATGGAATATGTGGAGCTCATCAGCCCGGTCCCAAACTTGGAGACCGTATAAGAAGGCTAGGGTACTACTGGCAGAGCATGGTTACGGAAGCAATGGCATACGCTAAACGATGTCATGCATGCCAAATACATGCCAATTTCATTCATCAACCCCAAGAATACTTGCACAATACTGTCGCAAGCTGGCCATTTGAGGCATGGGGGATGGATATTGTGGGGCTCATAACTCCCCCGTCATCCAGAGGACATCGGTTTATTCTTTCAATAACCGATTATTTTTCAAAATGGGCCGAAGCCGTGCCCATGAAAGAGGTGAAAACGACAGATGTGATCAAGTTCGTCAAGCATCATGTCATTTACCGATTTGGCGTCCCTCGACGGATCATTCATGATAATGGTCCGCAATTCATTAGTCAGGGATTCTCCAGATTCTGCAACAAGTTCAGAATCAAAGATATCGCTTCTACACCATATAACCCTACGGCTAATGGGTTAGCTGAAGCCTTTAACAAGACGATCATCAAACTCCTTCGGAAGTTCGTCTCTTCCAATAAACGAGATTGGGATGAAAAGCTAGGAGAATGCCTGTGGGCTTATTGCACCACCGTTCGCACCCCGACTAAAGCTACCTTGTTCTCTTTGGTTTACGGAAGTGAGGCTGTCTTGCCTCTTGAAATCCAGATACCATCATTAAGAGTGGTTTTAGCCACAAAGGTGACGACAGAAGAGCGCCATCAGCAAAGATTGCAAGAACTAGAGGCGTTAGATGAAAAACGTCTCAGGGCTCAACAACAAATTGAGTTGTATCAAGCCCGAATATCTCAAACGTTCAATAAGCACGTTAAACTAAGGACCTTTAAACAAGGAGACTTGGTTCTGGCTGTTAAAAAGCCAATGGTGCTAACCCACAAGATTAAGGGTAAATTTGAACCCAAGTGGGAAGGACCGTTTATTGTGGAGACAGTATACTCCAGTAGAGCCTATCGCTTAATGAATCAAGACGGTGACAGGATGATGATGCCGATCAATGGCAAATTTCTGAAGAAATACTATTCTTAGTAATCCTGGAGAAACACGCCTTCTTTTCTTAGGCATGCGCATTGTGCGCCTCTGACCTAAACCTGGTGCGTTTGGTTCTCAAGTTTGAACCACCATCAATCTTTTCTTAGGCATGCGCAGTTTGGCGCCTCTGACCTAAAACCTAGTGTGTTTGGTTCTCAAGTTTGAACCACCTCCAGTCTTTTCTTAGGCATGCGCAGTTTGGCGCCTCTGACCTAAAACCTGGTGTGTTTGGTTCTCAAGTTTGAACCACCTCCAGTCTTTTCTTAGGCATGCGCAGTTTGGCGCCTCTGACCTAAAACCTGGTGTGTTTGGTTCTCAAGTTTGAACCACCTCCAGTCTTTTCTTAGGCATGCGCAGTTTGGCATCTCTGACCTAAAATCTGGTGTGTTTGGTTCTCAAGTTTGAACCACCTACAAGCTTTTCTTAGGCATGCGCATTGTGCGCCTCTGACCTAAACCTGGTGTGTTTGGAGTACCCAGTTCAAGTTACGCGAGAGAGCCTTAAACCGCCTCCAGTTTGGTTCTCAAGTTTGAACCACCTCCATTCTTTTCCTGGGCATGCGCAGTTTGGTGCCTCTGACCCAAACCTGGTATGCTTAGTTCTCAAGTTTGAACAGTCCCCAATCTTTCTTTTAGGCATGTGTAATTAAGCGCCTCTGACCTAAAAGGTATGAATTGCCCAGCGCCAACTAGGCAATGGGAAGAGAACAAGTTTCTCACCAACCCATCATGCTGGGGTAAAAGTATGAATTGCCCAACGCCGACTAGGCAATGGGAAGAGAACAAGTTTCTCGCCAACCCATCATACTGGGGTAAAAGTATGAATTGCCCAACACCAACTAGGCAATGGGAAGAGAACGAGTTTCTCGCCAACCCATCATACTGGGGTAAAAGTATGAATTGCCCAACGCCAACTAAGTAATGGGAAGAGAACGAGTTTCTCGCCAACCCATCATACTGGGGTAAAAGTATGAATTGCCCAACGCCAACTAGGCAATGGGAAGAGAACGAGTTTCTCGCCAACCCATCATACTGGGGTAAAAGTATGAATTGCCCAACGCCAACTAGGCAATGGGAAGAGAAGGAGTTTCTCGCCAACCCATCATGCTGGGGTAAAAGTATGAATTGCCCAACGCCAACTAGGCAATGGGAAGAGAACGAGTTTCTCGCCAACCCATCATACTGGGGTAAAAGTATGAGTTGCCCAACGCCAACTAGGCAATGGGAAGAGAACGAGTTTCTCGCCAACCCATCATGCTGGGGTAAAAGTATGAATTGCCCAACGCCAACTAGGCAATGGGAAGAGAACAAGTTTCTCGCCAACCCATCATACTGGGGTAAAAGTATGAATTGCCCAACGCCAACTAGGCAATGGGAAGAGAACAAGTTTCTCGCCAACCCATCATGCTGGGGTGAAAGTATGAATCGCCCAATACCGATAAAATAAAGGGAAGAGGAAAAGTTTGGCATTTAAGCCCAAACGTAGTCCTCGACAACTCACCATGTTGAGGGGAATAACATGGCTAGCCCAACTCAAACGGTAGTTGGTAAAGGCTAATCAAATCCGTTAATAGCTGGGGGTTTGCTTAAAATCCCATATTAAATTTTAATTTTTATTTCGGCTCGAGAAATTGAGCATAAATGATACCGAGATAAATCGTTTTGACGACAGGTTATTTGTTGGGCAAGCAAATCTGTTTTGAAGCCGGCAAATAAAAGAGTCAAAAGAATCATCTTTATTAAAAAGGTGACGATACACAAAGAATTTCAAAGAAACATCGTAAGGTTATCTCTCTCCTATTTACGAAGTTCTTATTACAAGGAAGATAAAAGCGTAAAGAGAGATGAAACTATTGGCCTCCTAGAAGTCTCAATTGGTTTATTGTCTCGTCCAAATTTCTACGATGAGAAGCCTCCACGGTTTGCTGAGCTTGCCTACGCAACTCATCATCACTTATTGTAAGTTGTTGCTGACGAGATTCTTCTATGGCACGATTCCTGGCCATCTCTTCCTGCTGAATCTGCTCCTGCTGGACAAGCAACATCTCCCGCTTCTTGACAGATTCTCCTAATCGGAGTTCATTTTCTATCAAGGTGGCCCGAGCTCTGGCAATCGTCTCCTGGGCTTTAGAGATGGCCGCCTGACCTTCCTCAATTCCAAAGTTTACCCTCTGCAGGTCGCTAATAACGGATTCCCGACTGGCCTGGAGCTCTGTCAGCTCCTGAGACCATCTCTCCTCCTGTTGCCTTAAAATATTTCTTCGAGATAAGGATTCTGCCCGAAACCGCGCCAGCTCTATCTCAGTGATCGCCTCCACATCCGCCTGACGAAGTGTGTGTAGCGTGGTCACCTGCTCTTCTAAGGCTGCAAGGCGGGCCCGATATGGAGCTGCTCGATCTTGTCCACCGAATTCTTCAATATTTCCTAAATAGCGGAGTAACAGTGGACGTGCGAAGTTGAAGAAATCGTGGCCAGCAAGAACCATCTCGACACATCTTCTTAACAAATACATAAAATCCTCGACAGTGAAGCTGAAAAGTTTTTCAAGAGGATTTGCACTGTTGGTAGGCAAAGTAGGTAATGCCAAGAAAGGTGTCGTAAGTAAGGGAGCAGTAGTTGCTGGAATTGGAGAAAAAGAAGCCCGTCCCTGCATTAAATTCATAATATGGGGGACCAGTAGAGCCAGTGCAGATCTGGAAGAGTTGGAGACCCCAGACGAAGTAGCGTCAGTACAGATCACTTGGGTACCCCCACCAACAGGAAGAGAAGATGGGATCACTTCGCCTGAAGCTCCTCTGGTGGGAGAAGTATCTTCGAACGAGAATTTCAAATTATTCTCCTCCCCTGCTGGAAGGCTTGAAGTCGGAAGAGTTGCAGGTATCTCAGCAGCCACGACAACAGACGACGTTAAAATTGCTGACTGAGAAGGCACGCCAACGACTGTGGGAGATGTCTCAGTGGAACAGACTGGCGTTGGAGATGGCATACTAGGAGAAGGTGTAGCCTCATTAGCAGCAGCTGCGATAATAATCTCAGTTCTCTCGTCACTTCCCAATTCGTCAATTGGGGGAATTGAAGAGGAAACAGAGGCAGGAGCCGGTGTGGAATAATCAGCCGCAAACTCACCAGCAGAGCTACCCACACCACCAACGGAGCCGGCATGGTCCATTCTATCGTCAGACTCTACTTGGGTAGTCGAGTGCATTGGCGAGAGAAGTTGATCACCTGCATTTCAGAAGACCAAAAAAGCAGTGTTACGTTAAAATAATAACGGGCAAAAGATAAAATGCTAAAAGCCATACCAGGCGATACAAGTCCAGTTGTCGGACTTGAAGGGGGAGCCATTGTCGTTTCCAGCAATGTACCTGTCTCGCTACCCGTTAGTTGCGCCCCGGGTTCTGTCACAGGCTCTACGGCCGAAAGAGCCGAAACCTCAGCAACACTTGGAGCTTTAGCAGGTTCATCCTCCCTTGCCAACGCTAGGGGTACAGCTGAAGCCAACAAGTCGGAAGCAAGTTTGATAGCCACTTCTTGGGGGGCTATCAAAGTTTCCTGTGCCAGTTTTTGCTTCTTACCCGGCCTTTTCTTTAAAGTGCCGCGGCGTTTGAGAGTTGGACTCAGGGAACGACTGACAACAGGCTGAGGAGCTCCACCAGCACCAGTATTGTCGTCATCATCACCGGTATCATCGTCTGATTCGCTGACATCCGAAGGCTCAGCCGCAGCGCCAAGGAATTCTTCCATTCCTTTTATCCTTACCCTAGAAGCACCCTGGCGGCTAATATAGAGGGCTTCAATCTCTTTGCAACAACTGCGATTGAGAGAGAAGCCAAGCACGTCAGCATTCGCAGTATTGAACCAATTGCAGGAGCTGAGGGTCATGGCCAATTCTGGCACCTTCTGGGGCAAGGAGAATTCAGCCTCGGTCCCGCCCGCTGCAAAATGGAACCAGCCACGAGCGGCTTCGTATAAATTCCCCTCGTGAGCGAGATCTTTATTTGGATTGCCCACATAGAGTTGAGAATATCCAAACTGGTGAGCAAAGTGACTCGGAGTATATGGCTCGATCTGACATTTGAGATCTTGACGATACACCAAGTGTCCGGGACGGATGTTGAGAAGCCACCAGAACGCTCCTGCAAATAAAGTAGTGAACTTATCTGCTCCCACGGCATCCTTCAGCCTCGTCCCATATCCTCCGCCGGGAAAGTCAGGAAAACACCGGAAGATCTCGTAATTCTGAAAGCTACGAAGAGTCTTCTGAATCTGGGACATATAATTCTGCCTCCATGAAGAACGTTCATACAGTTCTACAAGGAAGCACTTTTCGCCCAAACGACGCTCTGGTGCACTCATTAAGGAGGGACAGTGCAAGACGAGCCACGCCATTAAATAGGTGTAGGGCATCTCCACCCTAGGGTTTGGAGTTTTCGGCTGGGCAGTCTCCTTCGACTTGCCCTTTCCTTTTCCCTTGACTTTAATAGTAGGGAGGAAATCACGACAGAACACCCTCAGTCCATATTGCAAATTGCATACCATGGCGGGAAGGGGTCCAAGGGGTCGGCCGTATGCAAGAAGAACGCTGGATATACCACGGTCATTGCAATCGCTTCCTTGGGCAATGATGGCACGACGCATCTTTTGAGCCACAGCATCAAAAACCCGGTAATGAGACCTCTGTTGGAGATCGAAAACTGGGCTTGATAGTGATAGCTCTTGAATGAAGTACCGGGACCGTATCCATTCTCATTGGATTCCATGGTATAAAACAAACGGTAATGGCCCCTGGCTACACGTTGGTCGATCTCTGAAATGGGGACAGGAGAATGACCATGGATAGTGGCCGAGCTATCCTTAGAATTTAGGTTGGCAAAAAGATATTCGGCCCACTTCTTGTGGCCAATACCGTGATTACGTGCATCTGTCTGGTCAGCGCAGCTATGATAATGGCACATCATCTCCCAGTACGTGACATAGATGCGCTCATCCCTCGCCAATAGAATGTTCAACTCATCGGTGGTAGAGATATACTCCTCGTAAGGGACTTCGCCCATCGAGAGCCCAGAAACCTCAAACATCTCGTGGAGAGCGAACCCTAGCTTACCCACTGGAGTAAAGAAAGTACAGGTTTCAGGGTTATATATCTCCAAGAGGCAGTAAAAGTGATAAGCACTCTGGAAAAACCCGAATTGGACATTTCTGATGGCTTTATACAAGCCAATATCCTTTAAAATGGGCTCGTGGGAATCCAACATGTACTAAACAAGGCGGGCCCACCACATATTGTTAGAAGAATGAACCCAGCCAGGCATCCTGAAGTCGCTAGCCGGGTACTGACCATCCTTCGCTAAGAACTCACTTAAGAAAGTTCGGGCATGAGATGGGACTTCTCCCACTAGAAGCTCCTTGCCAAATCGGCCTGGAAGCAAGCCAGTAATGCATCTGGGGGAACCATCTTGATAAACCCCTTTTGCACCAAATTTGCCTGTTGGGACGCCATCTTACTCTTGAGTCAATCCCCACTTTAGTTCCCAAGGTATCGCCAGTCTCTGAAGATAGACCAGAGGATAACTACGATCCATTCTAGGCAGAAACATCAATATTTTGCCTGAGTTATATAACCAAACGCGTTCCTCTTCAGAAAGGATCTCATCTGATTGATCCATCTGGTCTCCAAAGAGGAAGGCGGGTTTCTCCATCGCCTCTCTGTTCACGTTTTCAAAAGCAACATCAGTTATCATTTCTCGCGCAGTAGTGGGATGGTACTTGATCAACTTCTCCTTGCGATCCTTCGGGTCTGGCTTGTACGAGGGCAGGATGGTAGTGAAACGGAATTGGCCTGAAGGATCAGAACCCCCAGCAAAGCCGAAGTAGTTCTTGTAGGGAAGAGATTCCATTAAATACCCTACTGCACAAAGAAACACCAGAGTAAGAGAAGTTTCTCTAGGGCAGAAAATTTCTCTAAGTATGAACGCGCGAAGCTAAAGATTAGAACGCGCGAAGCTAAGAATAGTGCCGCGCGAAGCTAAAAATTAGACGTCGCAGAAGTCAAAAGAGCCTCGCGTTTCAGCGCGATTGCTACTTAAAAGAGCCTCGCGTTTTCAGCGCGACTGCTACTTAAAATAGCCTCGCGTTTTCAGCGCGACTGCTACTCAAGATAGCCTCGCATTTTTAGCGCGACTGCTACTTAAAATAACCTCGCGTTTTTAGCGCGACTGCTACTTAAAATAGCCTCGCATTTTTAGCGCGACTGCTACTTAAAATAGCCTCGCGTTTTTAGCGCGACTGCTACTTAAAATAGCCTCGCGTTTTTAGCGCGACAGCTACTTAAAATAGCCTCGCGTTTTTAGCGTGACTGCTACTTAAAATAGCCTCGCGTTTTTAGCGCGACAGCTACTTAAAATAGCCTCACGCTTTAAAGACGCGATAACTTCGCGTAAGAAGGCAGTCAGAGACTTTTCTTCTTCTCCAAGCCTTACGGCAGGAGTACGGCGATCTCGCCGGTAAAAGAGTTGATTGATCAGTTAAATTTAAGCCAAATCACTCTAGAAATATTCTAAAGAGTCTCGATGGAGAGATTCTTACCCCCGATAGGCGAAATGTAGGCTGGCGCGTCGCTGCCTTGGCCGCCACCACCACTGCTTGCGCCAGCCGCCGATGATGGAGCTGCTCGAGAAGTAGCACGAGTCTTGGGTGCCATTGCTGAGAAAAAATCGACTGAAAATCTGGAGAAACTCGGTCGGAAGAAGATCGGGTCGTCTGAACTCTGATCGCCTGAATCTCTACGTTTCTGAAAAATTCTCAAATAGAGTGAGAAGGATAAGAAATAGAGATTTCTTTTAAATAAAAGGAACCGCCTCTTGGAATTCGGTGCGAATTTCGGAGAAAGTGACTGGTCAGTTACTCTCCAACACGAGAAGTAATTAGCCTCACGAGATGATGGAAAATGCGAAGTTGTTTAACTCCGCGCAACTATACAAAACGCGAGGATAGCCTGTGACTTAGCTTCGCGTTTTCGTGGAAAGACTTGGACTTTTGACGAGTGCAATTAAGCGCTTCCATCTAAGTTAAAGAGATCATTATCCGATCATTTGGGTATTATCAGTCTAAGTTACGCAGAAGTGCCTTAGACTATTTTACCAAAATTATTGACCATCTATTTGTTGAGCAAGCAAGTTTATTGAAGCTGACAGATAGAGAGGAAAATAATTTGCCTTTATTTATAAAAGAAGGAAAGATTACAAAGAGGGAGTTATAGCTCTCCCAAAAGCTTTTACATGATCAACTCATCAATAACCAAACAGTAAGACTTCTCTACGGGGTATTGAAGCTCAGTTCCCTGGTTCACATGCAAAAGAAATTCAAGATTTCTCTACGGAGTGTTGAAGCTCAGTTCCCTGGTTCACATGCAAAAGATCTCCTCTGCAAATGTCAACTAGGATCTGTCATCCGAAATGAAGCACGAGAGGAAAGGAAAGTACTGCAATTCTGAACTGCAAGTGCTGCAATTCTGTACTGCAAGTGCTGCAGCTCCTTATTTACAGCCCCTTCAGGAGTTTATCTCTCGGAGCCAGAGCTTGAAACCTGCAACAATGTTGTAAAGCATATGCTTCTGACTTCCTTAGAGTTACTTTTGCTGATGAAGATCGATGGACCCACATACACCCCTCTTCAGAAAGGATTGGACTTACTGCAAAAGGAACAGAGTTTCCAAAAGAGTGAAAACGCTGAGCTAAGCTAACTCCGCGCACAGTTGAAGAAATAGCCTCGCGCTTTAAACGCAAAGGATGATGTGATAACTTCGCGTAAAGGGGGATAAGATTTCTTTCTGCTCTTTCCTTCTCTTTCAGATTCATAGCGACTGCTAATCAAAGATAGCCTCGCAATTCATCGCGACTGCTAATCAAAGATAGCCTCGCAATTCATCGCGACTGCTAATCAAAGATAGCCTCGCGGATTCATTGAGACTACTAGTAAAGCCTCGCGTTTCAAGCGCAGGGACGACACAATAAAACGACTGTCTCGCTGACAAGATAAGCAATCGTCCAGAATAAACCAAGCCAAAATATCTCAGAATGGTTCTTAGAAAACCAAGAGATGAGGTTTGTACCTTCGGAAGACGCTGCATAGACTGGTTCGCTGTTGCATTTACCTTCACGACTGCTGCCATTAACGCCGGCCAACTTACGAAAAGCCAAACTCCTCTGGAGAGACATCCTAATGATGAAAATCTATGGAGAATTGAACGAAGATCAGTTGAAGATCATTCTTGAGTCACTCGAGTTCTCAGAAATTCTTCGGATGAGATGAAGAAGAAGATGAGCCGGGAGCTCTATTTAAACAGAATTTCCGTCGCTTGGTATTCGACGTGGAAACTCGGGGTAATTAATGACGTAATTACTCATTTCACTGAAGACGAAGTGAAGCTGATTAGCTCCACGTAAGTGAGCATAACGCGAGATAGACTTGGTATTCTAACTCCGCGTTTCAGTTTAGATATCCAAAGTATTTCAAAATCTGCTGAAGTCTAAGCCATTTTGAAAACTTTGGAGGGGGTTCTGTTGGCAGTAAAAATTTCTAAGTTAAAAGGATTTTCCACAACAGAACGCGGAGCCAATTAAATAGCCCCGCGTTTGGTTACATTAACCCTGCGTTTGAATAAAACGCGAAGATGTTTAATAGCTCCGCGTTGATTCCGCAGTTTGGCTTGTATTAGCCTCGCGTTTGAGTAAAACGCGGAGATGATCAATAGCTCCGTGTTAGCTCCGCGTTTTGGTTATTTAGCGTCGCGTTTTGTTGCGATTAAAACTCCGCGTAAGCAGATAACCAGAATCTCAAATTGATTGAGATTATGATTCTGGGCTTATCCAAATACCCGAATCAAGTCTAATCAGAATTCCATCAAAACTAAGATATTTGATTGGAATCCTTGATGAATGTGAGTTCTATTTAGATAGAAACTCTTGCATTAACCTGGGGCTATAAATACCTTCCTGGTGAAACCCTAAAGGTCTTCTTTTTGGGCATCGAAAGTCTCCTATCGATCCTTTGGCAATTCAAGTACACGAGAGAGCCTTGAAGCCTTTGCTGATCATCTTCTGGTCCGGCAATTGAGGTGATTTTCTGAAATCTTGGAGGATTCAAGTTACGCACAGAGGCTTGAGTTCGTGAAGATCAGAGAAAGTCACCATCTTCTTTCTGGAGTTCTTGAGAAGTTCGAGTTACGCGAGAGAGCTTTGAACAAATCAAAACCAGAGAAGGTCGTCTATATTCGGCTGATATCTTTAAAAGAGAAGATTTCAACGTACCGATCGTCCAAAGGAGCTACTATAGATCCCATCGCCACAGATCCCACAACACATTGTAAAAGAGAGAGATTGAAATATAAAATCCTCTCGTTTGTTCTTTTTTATATCTTGTTCACTTCTATGGTAATCTAAGATGTATTCAATGGAAGGAAGCGAAGAAACTTTTGCGACGAACAGCGGAGATGATCAATAGCTCCGCGTTGGATCCGCGTCTTGGTTATTTAGCGCCTCGTTTTGATGCGATTAAAGCTCCGCATGAGCAGATAACTAGAATCTCAAATTGGTTGAGAATATGATTTTGGGCTTATCCAAATACCCAAATCAAGTCTAATCAGAATTCCATCAAAACTAAGATATTTGATTGGAATCCTTGATGAATGTGAGTTCTATTTAGATAGAAACTCTTGCATTAACCTGGGGCTATAAATACCTTCCTGGTGAAACCTTAAAGGTCTTCTTTTTGGGCATCGGAAGTCTCCTATCGATCCTTTGGCAATTCAAGTACGCGAGAGAGCCTTGAAGCCTTTGCTGATCATCTTCTGGTCCGGCAATTGAGGTGATTTTCTGAAATCTTGGAGAATTCAAGTTACGCACAGAGCCTTGAGTTCGTGAAGATCAGAGAAAGTCACCATCTTCTTTCTGGAGTTCTTGAGAAGTTCGAGTTACGCGAGAGAGCCTTGAACAAATCAAAACCAGAGAAGGCGTCTATATTCGGCCGATATCTTTAAAAGAGAAGATTTCAACGTACTGATCGTCCAAAGGAACTACTACAGATCCCATCGCCACAGATCCCACAACACATTGTAAAAGAGAGAGATTGAAATATAAAATCTTCTCGTTTGTTCTTTTTTATATCTTGTTCACTTCTATTGTAATCTAAGATGTATTCAATGGAAGGAAGCGAAGAAACTTTTGCGACGAACAGCGGAGATGATCAATAGCTCCGCGTTGGATCCGCTTCTTGGTTATTTAGCGCCTCGTTTTGATGCGATTAAAGCTCCGCGTGAGCAGATAACTAGAATCTCAAATTGGTTGAGAATATGATTTTGGGCTTATCCAAATACCCGAATCAAGTCTAATCATAATTCCATCAAAACTAAGATATTTGATTGGAATCATTGATAATGGCGAGTTCTATTTAGATAGAAACTCTTGCATTAACCTGGGGCTATAAATACCTTCCTGGTGAAACCCTAGGGATCTTCTTTTCGGCAATTGTCTTCTTTTTGAATCCTTTGGCAATTCAAGTACGCGAGAGACCCTTGAAGTTAGGGGTATTCTTCTTCTTCCTTTCGGTTCTTAGAGAATTCAAGTTACGCACAGAGCCTTGAGTTCGGAAAAGACCGGAGAAGATCGTCTACAGTCGGCTGATATCTTCGAGAGAGAAGAGTTCGATGTTCAATCGTCCAAAGGAACTGCTCGACAGATCCCATCGCCACTGATCCCACGATTACTATTGTAAAAGAGAGCGATTGAACTATAAAATCCTCTCGTTTGTTCTTTTTTATCTTGTTCATTTTCATTGTAATTCAAGCTTATTTAATGGAAGGAAGCAAAGGAACTTTTGCAGCGAACACTCCTCTGACGAAGAGGAAGGTATAAACTCTGCTATACCAGAATCCCAAATATCTGACTCATTCCTGGAGGACTCTACCTCTGCATACAACACACAAGGAAATCTAGAAGGATTTATAAATAGAATGGATGAGAATGAAAAGATCATCCATAAGCAACAAGAATCTATAAGCAAAATCAGGGAGATGCTTCAATTCTTGGTCAAAGAACACACTAAGAAGAAAGGAGAATCTTTTTCTAGATGTTCCTGCATTCCATGGAAGAATAAAGGGAAAAGAAAGAAAAAAAATGAACCTCATACTCCTCCTGGGAGCACCGGCGATGAAGAATATGAAACAGAAGACAACCGTTCTGAACACTCATATCATTAATTTGAGAATTCAGAACAAGAAGGCAACGCACATGCTATCCTTATGGAGAGCTTCCAGAATCAGCTCAATGCTTTTATCCACAAGAATGATTTGCATGAGCTAGGGTCGTAAGGCCATGTCCGATGGAATGGGAAAAATATACCATTCTCGAATAATTACAAGCCTTTGAAGCTCAATTCTTTTGATAGTAAAGAATCGCTGAATTAGCACCTTTACTTTTTGAAGTCACAGACAGGGCATTTAGCTAGAAACGACCCTACCTTCACAAGGGGTTTTGTTAGAACCATCATGGATCTAGCATTTGACTGGTTCTGTAGATTGGAGCCAAAAACTATTAACTCTTGGCATGATATGGAAAAGGCTTTCCTAACCAGATTCTATAAAGATGGCATGGAGATCTCGATGCTAGTACTCCTTGCTATAAAATGAAATAAGGGAGAGTTGGCTCGTCACTTCTTTAAAAGATTTTGTAATATTTCTTTAAATTGTCCGCATGGGATGCCACAGAAGTCCTTAGTGAAAACTGTAGACATAATCTTTCTACCAAAGTTCTTACTAAGATGGGAGCAATAAAATCCACTATCTAGAAAGAATTATCAACACAAACCGAAGAAGCTGAGAAAATCACACAATGGCTTGAGGCCAAAGGAGGAAAGCCAAGAACAAATAATTCTGAAACACCTTAGTCGTCTCGACCTAAAGAGAAAGAGACAATGGATGCTCTAGATCTAGCTAAATCTCCTCCTGCAAGAACTCCTCTGTCAAGGGTCCCTCAGAAGCAGTATTCCTTCAAAGATGAGCATACAATCAATATTTTCAATCTACTTATGAAGAGGAATATGTTGAAGTTACTTGAGGTAAAATGCTCTGAAGAAGTAGGAAAGATTGATGATTCTAATTACTGCTTATGCCACAAGATCATCAACCATCCTACTGAGAACTTTTATATCTTGAAGGATAAAATGCAAGCCCTAATGGATGCAAATGTCATCAAGCTACTACCAGAGAAAAAGAGGTCTCTTTCAAATTTGGAAAAGCTTACATTGGATAGAGTCCACCATTAAAGATGGGGTGAAACCAGTACCCAAAGATACTATGAGAATTGTAAATTATAATCCTCATCAATAGCAAAAGAAACGATTATCTCTCTTCGAAACACTACAAGGGGAGATAATGTGGGTACATCTAGATCTTCTCAAGGATGAACATTGGAGCTCAAGTTCGTCCAAAAAGAAGTCTAAAGGAAAGGCATGCACCTCCAACACTATCACTGCAATTCGTAAAGATAAAACAATAGTTTGTCCTCTTACAGATTCAGAAAAGGAAGTGAAAGAATCAATGACGGTCAATGAGGACCAACAATAGTAACCTACCGAAGCTCGTTCAAGCAAAACTACTTGCAAGTGGCTGAATCTCAACTTCCGAAGAAGAACAAATAGAAAGAGCTTAAGTTTGACAATGCTCATAAAAGCAAAGAAAAAGAAGTAACGGATGGCTCCAAAAAGCCTTTTCCGGTTTGATGTGTTGGCACAATTGGCTAATATCCCTACAAGAATCACTTTGCATGAGCTCCTAAAACTATCCAAGCAAACTAGGGAAGCTTTAAGGAAAGCTCTGTAAAATTCTGAAGTGTTCCTGGCTCAGATCCCAGAAGTGACCGAAGATGAAAAAGTTCGTACAGCATGTCATCAATCTTCTAAAAGGATACTCTGCATAACCTTCTCCCCAGAGAATATGTAAGTAAAGAACAACAACCATTACCCGCCTTTGTATTATAAATGTTACATATGGTCCATAGAGATTGACCAAATTCAAGTCAATTCTGGATTCACTTTAAGCATAATGCCAAGAAGGGTATTGTGGTATCTTGGGTCCCAACAAACAAGTTGACATCAACAAACACAACCATCTTCAGTTTCAATGCAAATGGTTGTAAACATTTGGGCAAGGTAAAGTTAAAATGTTAGATCGGTGATATAAAGATGGAAGTTACATGCTATGTAATAGATGGTGCGATGTCTTACAACCTGCTGCTTGGAAGACTATGGATCCACCTCAATCTCATTGTTCCCTGTACACTTCATCAATGAATGAAATACGTAGACAAAGAAGGGAACGTAAAGACCTTGATAGCAGAGAAGCAACCCTTCAAAGAGATTGAAAATTATTTTACATATTCGCTTCTATATCAAGATACATTTGAAACAGCTAAACAACCTACTTCAGAAGAGTCAAATAGCGGCAATGAAGCTGACTTCGAATCAAGATCTGAAGATTCAAGATCTGAAAATAATGAAGATTGGAATGCAGAGCCAATTGTAATAAGTCTTGAAAGCCTTGATGTAAATGACACCCCAAACATTGATCTTGATGGCGAGTGGGTTATCAATAAAAATATAGAGTTTGCTTATTCTTCTGGTATTGACTCTGAGCCTTCGAGTACTAATACTAATGAGGTTAGTGATTAACTAGATAAAATATATTTCTTAGCATCATTCCAAGTACCCATTCGTTCATCCTTTAATATACAAAATGATGACGATGGAGATGCGAGTAAAGCAATCTTTGAAGTTCATCCAAAATATAAAAGTCAAAAACTTATCTTAATTGGAAAAGCAAACAGCAATAATAAAGAAAATATATAGACTCCGAAGAAGAACAAGAAAATCCTGAATTCTTTTACTATAATAAGAATACCCATAAAATGATGAAAAATATGGGATATAACCTAGTCGAAGGTAAGGGTTAAACTTTGGAAAAGGGAGAAGATCAATGCTTCAACCTTTTGTTCTAAAACGAAATATATCAGATTATTATGATGAAACTGGCAGGGAATTGGGATATGTCATAACTCCTAAAATTCTTCAGAAAACAAATTGTGAAGAACTCTAGCATAGTCATTCATCTTATTCATTATGTGTTGAAGCAACTTTTCAAAAAGTTTCTATCAACATGGTCTTTGCAGATCAAAAAGAAAAAAAATGAAGAATTGCCACCAATCAAAAATGATTCTAGAGTAAAACATCTAAACATAAAATGGAAAGTTTAATTTAAACAACGTGAACCTCTAACAGAAGATAAAGTGATCCAAATAACTATGGATGAAGAAACTAATTCTAAACCCATATTTATAAGTGAAAATTTACTTTCTAAAGAAAATAAGAGTTAATTACTCTTATCTGAGAAAATATTGATGATTTTGTCTAAAATTATGAAAACACGTCAGGATTAGATCTAAAAGTGGCGATGTATAGGTTGAATATTCGACCAGATGCGAAATCCGTTAAACAATAATAAAAAAAGTTATGTCCTAAAATAATAGAAGTCATTGAACATGAAATTAAAAAGTTAATTGAATCTGGCTTTATTTGTAAAGAGCAACACCCTGATTGGGTTGCAAGCATAGTCCTGTGACTAAAAAAAAGAAAAAATCAGAGTCTGCATCGATTTTAGAGACCTGAATGAAGCATGTCCGAAAATTGAATTTCCATTGCCCATCACAGATGTCATGATTGACAATACTTGTTGCTTTGAAAATATGTCATTCATGGATTAATTTTCAGGGTACAATCAAATTAAAATGTACCCTGATGACAAAAGCATACATCTTTTCGAACACCATTAGGGGGGTATACTTTTACACAGTTATTCCCTCTAGCCTAAAGAATATTGACGCCTCTTATAACGCGCTATGAACATCATATTTCAAGAGCATCTTCGAATGACTGTGGGATGTTATGTGGATAATTTAGTTATCAAAAGCAAGAGCAAAGATAATCATCTTCAGGATTTGAGACTGGTGTTCGATCTTATGCGGAAACACCAACTTAAATGAATCCAACTATATTCTTTCTAGGGGTTTCCAGTGGAAAATTCCTTGGATTCGTGGTCACATCATAGGAAATTCATCTCGATCAAGACAAGATTAAAACAATCTAAGATATGTAACCATCTAGAAATCTCAAAAATTTGAGAGGACTAAAGGGGATGTTGGCATACATACGCAGATTTATATCAAACTTGTCTCGGAGATGTCAACCATTCACATGACTGATGAAGAAAGGAGTGTCGTTCATCTGGATGATGCTTGTCAGTAAGCTTTTAAAGAAATCAAAGAATATCTTACAAAACCACCAGTGCTTGTAGTTCTAATTTTAGAAATTCCCTTCCTATTATATGAGAGAGCCATGTACCATGCTTTAGGAGCCTTGTTAGCCCAAAAGAATGGTCTTGAACATGAACAAGTCATCTACTATTTGAGTAGAATGATGGTCTGAGCTGAACATCGATATAACTCAGTGGAAAAAAATGTCTAGTTTTAGTATTTATAGTATAGAAAATGCGACACTATCTAGTAGAACAAACCATTCATGTTATATTAAGAGTTAACCCACTAAGAATATTAATGACCAAATCAGAATTATTAAATTTAAGAATATCTAATTGGGCTATCTTACTATCGCAATATGACACTTTATTCTGTAAAAATCGATCAAGGGTCAAGCTATAGCTGACTTTTTAGCTGAGCACCCAGTTTCAGCATCTTCAAAACTGTACAAAGATATCCCTAATGAAATAGTTGAAAGAAGTGTAGTTCCAGAAGATAGCATTCCACATGAGACTGCTGAAGAAAATGCCACCACAGAAGAAGTCTAACAACTTTTTTTTTATGGTGCTTCTAGAATCACATCTAAAGAAATGATGGTAGCATGAGTGGGGGTTGTCTTTATTTCTCCCTGAAACTATATCATCCCTTGAGCGTATTTGTTAACAAAATTATGCTTTAACAATATTGCCGAATACATTGCTTTAATGATTAGCTTAAACATAGCTAAGAAATTGGGGATGAAATATTAAAAGGCATACGGAGATTCTCAACTTATCGTCAACCAAGTCATGAAAAAATATGAAGTAAAATATAAATACCTCTTGCCTTATTACCAAGCATTCTCAAAAATAGCTGACAGTTTTATGGCTTCTACATCAGCCATGTGCCACGCCATAAGAATAGCTATGCAAATTCATTAGCTTCTTTAGCTTCCACTTTAGTGTTGCCTAAAAATTCTAACAAACGCATAACAGTAGGAAGTAAAAAATTATTCTGTCCGAAATATAAACTCAAAATTGAGTTAAATTCAGGCAATAAACAAGAAGCACATGAAATATGAAATACATGCTGTTATATCTGATCTCGAACCAAGGGATTGGCGATTTCTTTATATTGACTATATTCTTTATGAAATATTGTCAGAAGATCCCAAAGAAGCAGCAATATTCAATGACAAGATATTTGATTCTATTATAATACTAAAATTTGGACATTAAATAGAAAATCTTATGACGAAATCCTGCTTCGCTGCCTTTCTAAGAAAGAAGTTCAAGAAGCACTTAAAAAAGCTCATAGCAGGATCTGCTGAGCACATCAATTAGGACTGAAATTTTGGGATAGACTCAAAAAAATGAAATATTATTGGCCTAAAATGATGATAGATGCGGTTATCTACACCAGAAAAAGCAAAATCTGTCAAATATACGCTGACTTCATACATCAACTACCGGAATATCTCCACCCAACAGCTACATCATGGTCCTTTGAAATGTGGGGAATATATATTATTGGGACGATTTCGCCATCGTCAACAATTCATAGGTTTATATTGGCCATAACCAACTACTTTTCAAAATGGACTGAAGTTAATCCTTTAACCGAAGTACAGACATCAGATGTGACCAAATTTATCAAGCATCATATCATATACAACTTCGGGATACCTACGAAAATTGTTCATGACAGCAAATCTCAATTCTTGAGTTAGTTGTTATCCTTGTTTTGTAATAAATACCAGATTGAAGTGTAGCTTCATTTTCATACTATCCTACAGCTAATGGTTTAGCATAAGTCTTCAACAAGACTATTGTGAAGCTCCTTAAGAAATTCGTTTCATCTAACCAACATGATTGTGATTAAAAGCTTGGGGAATGCCTCTGGGCATATTGAACAGCTGTCAAAACACCTATAAATACTACACCTTTTTCCTTGGTGTATAGATCCGAGCAGTACTTCTTATGGATATTCAAATTCCATCACTACGAGTTGCATTAGCAACTAGAATGACACAGGAAGAGAAACATCAACAAAGCCTCCTAGAGTTGGAAGCTCTCGATGACAAGTGTCTTGAAGCACAACAGAGCATTGAACTTTATCAAGCTCGAATTTCTAAAATTTTTAATAAAAAGGTCAAGCACAGAATTTTTAAGAAAGGTAATTTGGTCCTTTCAGTAAGAAGACCAATTATGACCACTCAGAAAGCCAAAGGAAAGTTCTAGCAAAAATGGAAAGGGCCTTTTATCATCGACACGGTCTATTCAAATGGTGCATATCGATTGGTGAAACCAAACAACGACAAGATTATGATGCTGATCAATGAAAAATTTCTAAAGAAATATTACTCTTAATGTTATATTCAAGAAGTCAATCAAAGAAGTATCCAGTAGTGACAATAATAATGGAAGCTAAGAAGTACAATGTTGCTTTTGATCACAATCAATTGCCATCATCCTTCTCTTCTTGTAGTTCGCCTTGAAGCACATCTGCTTGAACCTATTGGTCTTCTTTTTGCTGCGGCATGTCCAGATTTCCTTTTTGGCACAGAATATATTAGTAATAATATTTGAAAATCCAACTACCAATCCCTCTAATGGGAAAATCCACTTAATGCAAAGTGATCATGGCCAAGCCAGAGAGAAAAAAACTTCGATGGGTATCAGAAGAATCCCGAATCGCTAAAAAATAGATCAATTTAAAGCAAATTATGTGCAAATAGTTTATGTAATAGTATGAAGCAATCAAGCTAAGTATTGAGCTGTTTGAAATACATATCCTCTTCTATAATCTTTCGTCGCATCCTCGACTGAATTGGTGAGTCTCTAACAGCTATTCAAAAAAGTGGTAATAAGAAGATTTCAAAGAGAGACTTTTTATAGTACTCTTTCTGAAGAACACGACAAAGAATGATGCATTTCTCCAAATGATCTATGACTATCAGGAAATGTTGTAATAAGGAGATTTTATAGTAAACTTCTTGTAATACTCTTTTCAAAGAACATGACAAAGAATGACGCATCCTCCTAAGTCACCTACAAATCACCCAGTGTATTCCCGATCAATATCTCAAAAAAGGTGACAATAAGATTATCAAATCATTTGATATACATACTTGAATTCTTCCCTCAATAAAACAATTCAACACTATGTCTTGATCATCGATCTCCCTCGATGCCAAAGTGTATGAAGACCATGGTGACCTATATATTCTTGTTTCAAAGTTTGCAATATCAACACTTTGATTGAAAAGATATTGGACAAATCACAAAGAGAAAACATAAAGAAGAAATACAACGATTCTTATGTTACTCCTAATGTGATTAATAAATGTGTCTAATTCTTGACACTATTATCATCAAAACAGGACCAATTTGTCCACCAATCAAATAGAATTCATTTACAGTGAAAAAGCCCATTTATGGTGCACATTTCTGATGAGCTCTATTGGAACCTTATAAAATTGGGTTCATTTCTGGAGATTCCACCACAAAGCCAACTCCGCACTTATAATCATTCTTTATTGATTAGAGGTACAGTCAATATATTATCGCCTGTTGTTTTATAACAACAATTTCCCCAGCAAAGCAAATAAAGAGAGAACTCAACTCTCTCGAAATTCATTTTCATCAAAATTTGTCAAGTTAAAAATTATCTCTGACATAATCAAAATTTATTTCCACCAAAATTTGTCAACTTAAAAATTAACTCTGACAAAACCAAAGTCCATTTCCTTCAAATATGTCAAGTTAAACATTACATCTGATAAAATCAAAATTCATTTCCACCAAAATTTGTCAAGTTAAAAATTACCTCTAACAAAACCAAAATCCATTTCCTCCAAATTTGTTAAGTTAAAAATGATCTCTGACAAAACCAAAATCTATTTCCTCTAAATTTGTCATGTTAAAAATTACTGCTAATAAAACCAAAATCTATTTCCTCCAAATTTGTCGGGTTAAAAATTACCTCTGATAAAACCAAAATCTATTTCCTCCAAATTTGTCAAATTAAAAATTAACTTTGACAAAAACCAAATCTATTTCCTCCAAATTTGTCAAGTTAAAAATTACATCTGATAAAATCAAATTCATTCCTAAGTTAAAATTATCTCTGACAAAATTAAATTCATTGCTCTAAAATTTGTCAAGTCAAAAATTAGCTCCAACGAAATCACAACTCATTCTTTCAAAATTTGGTAAGTTAAAATCACTTCTAGCGATTCAAAAGTTGTTATACTATAAATCACTGAATAGCTAAAGCCAATCATGTTCAGGAAAGTTAATAATTACTTCTATTTTGCACAAGAAAATTATTCATTCGTTTCAGACATACTTAGACGTTTGAATATATACTTTGTATTGTCATAATAATAATCACTTTGAATAATATAAAAATGAGTTACAGATCTATCAAGTTATTAATTATCTCTAATGATCAAAATCAGTACATTCATCATGTAAATAATTATCACTGAATGAATGACAATAATAAGTTTTATCAAAATACTAAGAAATCCAAAGTATTTTAAAATATCTTCAAAGGTCAAAGAAATTTTGTAAATTTTGGGGGGGTTTGTTGACAAAAAAACTATGCAAGAGCACAAAACTCGGATTGAAACCCCATTTTCTCCAAAATAATGAGCAATTTGAATCCTCATAATAGTGGAATTTACATCCCATTTTCTTTATGTTGATGAGTGATTTGAAATAGGAGTTACACCTCATTCAATTGAAAATTAAAAATCAGAGTTATACCTCCATTATTTCCAAATTAATGAGGGTTTAAATCTCATTAAAAGAGAGTTTTAATATGGTCTATTAAACCAATATTAAAACCCCTGAAACTCTTATAAAAAGCCAAAAAGGTTAAATGAGAGGTTAATCTCTATGAGATGACCCACCTCTAGTATAGGAAGAATAGAGATTTTCATCTTATAAAGAGTTTTATTTTTTCTTAATTCAGAGATTTCTATCTCTTAAAGATTTTTAACTTTTTCTTAATTTAGAGATTTCTTTCTCTTAAAGAGTTCTAACTCTTTATTAATCTAGAGATTTCTATCTCTTAAAGATTTTTACTCTTTCATTTTCAGAGTCAAATAAGGCTATTTTAGAGCTAAGAGAAGATTTCAACTAATTTTGGTGTTCAAATCATCGACTGGAAAATGAAAATCTCCCTCCGCTACTTTGAAGAATCTTAACTTAAAAGAGAGAGTGAAGGCTAAAACATGGATCACAATGAGGAGATCCGCATCCCAAATAAAGAGGGTAAAACATGGATCACAACAAGGAGACTCGTCTTTAAAAACTAAATCATCAAATGACTTGCATCCAAAACATAGATCACAACAAGGAGAACAGATAGAGCATAAAAAATTAGTTTGGACTCAAGAAAAATGCGGATCATCAACCATGGAGTCATCCGCACTTGTAGCCAAATATAAAAAAAAAACACGAACCTTATGGATCATGTTTCAATTCCATAACATTAAGGGACGAGTTGTCCCTAAAAGGAAGCAAATGCGGATTTGTGAAAGCCTTATAAGTTATGAAAGAATCCAAACGTAAATCATCAACTAAAGAGAGAACAACATTTCAAGCCTAAAATGGCTAACATGTGGATCATTGACCACAGAGAGATCCGCATTTTGAGTCTACATTTGCTAACACGTGGATCGTCAACTAAAAATAAATATAAATTTCAAACAAAAAATGGCTAATACACGGATCATTGACCAGAGAGATCCACAATTAGGCTAAAATGCAGCCCTCATAGGGTCATGTTGTGCTTCTACAATATCAAGAGATGAAGGATCACTCCAAAAAAAAAAAAACAAACGTGAGTCACTGAAGCATTGAAAATAGCCCAAGAGCCAAAGCATAGATCCTTATCTAGAGAGATCTATGTTTCAAGTTAAGCAAAATGAAGGCTAAGTAAGGATTAAATTGAACCCCTTCTGATCGCGATTTGCTCTCAAAACCTTAATAAGCTAAGGTTATTCATTTTTTATCCCCTAACGCAAGTCTAATCAAGTTAGACATGTTATTAAGAGCTAAAATGCAGATAATTAATTATAGAGAGATCCACGGTCTAAATCCATATTTGAAGCTAAGTATGGCAGAAATGCAAACCCGACTTGGTTGCGTTTTCATTTCAAAACTTCAAATGATAAAAACTATCCAAATTTATACCCAAATGAAGGTCTAATCAAGCAAGACATGTTGCTGGGAGTTAAAATGCATATCATCAATCATAGAGATACCCACATTCTAAGCTAAATAAAGCTATCTTATGGACCCTGACAAAAGTCCATATTTTGAGCTAAGCATAGCTAAAACACAAACTCCATTGAACTGCATTTTTATTCCAAAGCCTTAAAGGATAAACCTTTCCTAACTTATACCCAAATGCAGGTCTAATCAAGTGAAATATATTGTGGAGAGTTAAAACATAGATCATCAATTTCAGAGAGATCTGCATTCCAAGTTTATATTTGGAGCTAAGTATAACTAAAATGCGGATCCCATTGGGTTGCATTTTCATTCCAAAACTTTAAGAGATAAAAATTATACTCATTTGAACCCAAATGCTAGTCTGAGCATGGCACATGAACTCCGGAAAGCTAAAACGCGGATCTAAAGGCTGAGATCCATATGTCAGTTACAAATTTAGATAATTAAAAATTACAGTTACGAATCTAAGGGATTAAAAGTAAGAAATTAATCCTCAATTAAAGAGGCTATTATTTAGACAGTTCCACCAATTCAAAGCTTCTAAATCTCTATAAATAGCCAAGATTTGGATTGAATAAAGGGTTAGATTATCTCTAGTTTGAGCATTTGAATTAAAGAACCAGAGTTCTTCTTATTCAAGAGCTTTGCAAATACTGCCAACTACAGAGCTTGCATTCGGACCGTCAAGAGAGCAAGATCGTTCTCCATGGCTATAAGAGAACCCTAACATAAAACAAAGAGGAATTATTTTCCTCATTTCTGTAAACGAAAAACTATTCTCATTGTAATTCTCTTCGAGTTTCAATAAAATTTTAATTTTATGGCTAACAACAATCACACAATCCTGGACCTTTGTACTTAAGAATTGTTTCTAAGCAAAATAAGGCACTTACGTCTTTATGGTGCACATATCCTTCAGGAATTTTGCATAATATGGCACCTATTTGATTACCATAAGAATGATACAACAGACTTATGTTGAGATGGTGGTATCATCTGCATCGATGTTATATTGCTGTGTCGAATCATCACCTGATGTCACTCGATTTTCATTGTTCTTTGAAAGTGGTTCATTGAGCACTATACCATTTCTCAAACTTATTGCAATAGTTATGTCAAGTATATCATTATATAGTGTAGAATAAATTGGATATCTTCGATCTTACATGAATGACTAACCTCTGAGACAGATGCTTACCATTTTCTTGTATTCTCATTGATGTGCTAAGGTTCTTATTTGAGTCTGTATGCCACTAAAGGCCTTCAAATTTTGGATGTTGATAATTTGTTGCAAATTTATGAATTCTTGTTAGGCCTGAATCATCTGGTCAATATGTTGCTATGTCTGTGTAATATTATCCTCCAATTTGCGCTTCGGTGGTGGTTGATACACTGGAGTCGATGTTGTTACTGGTTGGATGTACTGCTTGGGTGCTTGGTTTACAATTGCTTTTATAGGTTAAGTCTACTATTGTTGATGATTCTACTTCAATTGAAGATTTGAATGATTCTTCCAACTAGGGTTGTATATTGAGGAATATGAATTATTTGTAGGTTGAAGAATCGTGTTAAAAGTGCTAGTTTGTTCATTCAATACTTCTTTGAAAGTTAGAAGAGTTGGACAATTCCGAGTTACATGTCAATATACATAACAAATGTTGCATATCTTTTGTGCTTCATTTATCACCTTAAATATTTTCGTTCACTTTTCGAATAAGGGTGCGTTTGTTTGCATGGAAGTTGAATGGAAGTAGCGAAAGTAAGGGAACTTCCACCACTTCAAGTGATTATTTGGCTAAGAAATAAATAGGAAATTACTTGTTAAATATTGATATAGCATTTATATGGCACCTTACTTTCAAATTTTTCTTCTAATACTTTTGGCTTGGAAGTGCTCTAGGAGGTAGAGGATCAATGCACAAAAATAATATTTTATTTAAATGCAATCATTAGCATTCAAAAAAGTTTTTTTAATCAAATAAAATAGTATAAGCATAGTATATTTAATCAATTGAAAAATATTTTCTTCACTTCCTCATGCACTTTCTTTTTCCAATAATTAACAAACAAACACAATAAGAAATTTCTTTTTCTACTTTCATTTTGGAAGATACTTCTTAATTTCTTCTTTATTTCTACTACTTCCAATAAGCCAAACACACCTAAGTTTTCAATCTTATTGGTGAGTGTAATTAATCTTGCAACTATATCTAGTTTTTCAAACTTGTGAATTTTTAGCAAGAGAGTCAAAATATTTCCATGTCATCAGTATCTTTGCTCAAAAACTCAACATTACACATGATCTCAATAAATTACTTGGTTGCAATGTTTAAACCTTGATAGAAGGTACTTAGTGACATTCATATCTCAATGTCATGGTGTGGGCATTGAGAGTAGAAAATCTTCAAATCTTTCCCAAAAATTAAAAAAAAATCATTTTCCATTTGATGAAAGGTAACGGAATACTTACACAAATAATTAGTTCGATTGAGGGAAAATTTTGCTTAAGAAACTATTTTACATATCATACCATCTTCTAATTGATTTTGGCCTTAACGAGTGTAGCCACGTTTTTGCCTTGTCCTTCAAGGAGAACGAAAAGAGTTTTAACTTTAACTGTTCTGTACTATATTTTGTAGATTGATAGTAGTGCAAACCTCTTCGAATTCAAGAAGATGTGAGATGGGCTTTCTTTGTCTATCCCATGGGATTTAGGTAAAAGTTGCACAACTCTTGATTTTATTTCAAAGTGCCTTATATTTAAAGGAAAAATAATGAAGGTTGGTTGTCCTATCTTGTTGTAAGTAAGTACGTAGGGACCTCACACTGTCTCCATATTAGTTTTGATCATCCTTCATGTTTTGCCCCCTAATTATTGCCATTACTAGTTGCATTCTAGTTATTGTTGCTCATGTTAACAAGTAGCGGACTAACTGAAAATTGTAGCGGATATGAATATGATAGAACGAGTCTACCGTTAGATATTCACTGCTAGCTCGTCAGACAAAATCAGAACCACACAAGTGAATAACGTTCTAACTATAACCTATACTAAAGTGTATAATATAATAGTAAAGATCCTTGATATCGATGCAAAAAACTTGATGCAACATGATTTGTACATTTCGAAACGTAGGAGATCGACAATTAATACTCGAAAAGTCATCCTGAGATCATTCTCTCGAGGATACAATACCGTATTTTTTGTAATGCTTACACTATAAGTTACTAAAAAGAAGTCTAAAAGTAGAGAAAAGTTTGTTTGATTGAATAGTTATTAACTTAAAGTTAATAAGAGGAACATATTGGCTCAAATGAGTAAATGCTCCCACATCATGTTACTGCATAAATATTATTATAATTATCTCAATTGCATAAATCACATTGTCTTATAGACTAAAATATATTTCTTTAATAGCAAAGATTATAGAAATTAATAATATTGATATTAGTTAATTCCCCCGATCAATACTTATATGAGTTTTAGGATTAATTTAATAATGATCTATAGATGATCGAAATAACTATTCAAAGTCTAAGTATATATCATGCCTAAGGAGAATGATATATCAAAAACTGAGTATTAATTATACCATAAAAAAACCATCCAAGTCCCGAAAATAACATATTTATGCCAAAAAAATAAATAAGGAACTAAAATCAATATTATATAAATCAATTGAATACAAAAACATAATTCAACCAGATCAATGATCAAAGGTTTATCTTCTCACGCCTAACATAATTATCAAAATAAAAAGAAGAATTTTTTTTACTATCAATTATGAAAAAGTACACAAGCATGAATAATCATCAAAAACTCTTTCAAATAATCTCTCTCTCTCTCTTCCTCTCTCTCTAACTTTGATACAATGGGTATTTATAGGCCCACTCTAGGGTTTAGCTTCCTAAGACTAGAGCTCTATCTGTTTGGAAAAAAAAAATTTAATGTGAAAAATCCTCCGTATCAGCAAATCTTTCATTGCACTATTGTAGCAGCTTCTACATTTACTTCGATAGCACTTATCGACGAGGGGATTACAGTGCAAATTCTAATAGGGGCTTTCGGTAGTCATTCTCGGGCGGTCGATAGTTTCCTGGAAGATCTAATGTTGAGCTCTTATGCATAAGTGCATGATTTTCATTTCATTTCTTTGCATCTAAAACCCTAAAAAAAGATAGTAAAATACTAGATTAAGCTAATAATACACTCAAGTGGAGAATTAGATTAATGTGCACAAATATTTTATTAATTTCTCATATTATATCTCAAAATTGCATTACAAGTGCATAAAATAAATACAAAATAACTCATTTTTCACTTGTAATCACCCATCCAATTGCTTAATTTACTTCTTATTCATTAACTCAAATAGTCATTGCTTTAATATCAGGCTCAACTTTTATTTTATATATATATATATATATATATATATATATATATATATATATATAAGGATTGTAAGGGTTTCCATAAAACTCTTCTGCATCCTTATTGGCTTTTATGACTCACTGTGTTCGTGAGTGGCGTGCATATTTGTATTAGATCTATGGTGTCAAAATATTGTATTGTCAAATCTTAGTTTCACTTAAAGATAATTTGGATTTGCCTATCATCTGTATTTCACTCTTAGATATTAACCTAAATTTATTCACGTTGTTAGTGTTGGTTTCACTTTGAGATGGACTATTTTGGAATTCTACTTATGTATATATTACAGTAGTACTGACCTAAGTGTATCATGTCCCATCCCTAACCTAAACTATGCAACCCTCAATGTAGGTAAAACATGTAAGGCACCAAAAACAAGGACATGGTAAAACTAGAAGGAGAATAGGATGGAGTACATTTGGATCAGGCGTCATTCTCATCACTATCATCAGTGACTGACACATTCGTTGCCTTGCCTTTGCTTTTATCTTTGTTCGCATTGGAGTCATCTAAAGATATTTTCACATGGCTTTGTATCTTCAACTGAAAAATAATATGATATCTCACAAAATGTCTCCACATACAGGTGATTAGCCTCATGTGGTGCTTGTGGTGTTGTTCCATGATTTAGTTGTGCTACTCTAGATGCTCTTGTCGTTGTTCCATTCAGATTAGTTGTGTGGAGATGTTAGAGCAGAACTCATCCACTGGTCTATGCAGACTTTCCAGTGTGATCCATAACTATGGGGTAATGGTGCTATTGGCCCTACTTGACCTTGTTCTTGTTCATGTTCTCGAGCAAATTGGGTTACCGATAGTGTCGTAGTTATCATCTCAGCATATCACACGACTAGGTTAGATTGGATCACCTCTTGAGGGCATGAGCTGAGACTTCATTGAACTATGATGTCATATAAGGGCTTCATACGGTGAGCCAATGTATTAGATGGTACTGTGGTTACTATATACTCAAAGAAGATACACAATATTAGCGAGGGCAGAATGAACACTAGGTTTATTGATCATAAGTGTCTAAGGTCATCCTTTGTTTGATATTTGTATTGGAGTACTACTGAGTGCATGATTTTGACAATATCAAATGGACTCCCATGCATGATTCATGCCAACAACACTGCATCCTTGTCATACAACACCATGGTTGTGGATGACGGTACTAGGTTGTATTTGCATAATAGAAATATTAGGATTAACTCTTTCTTCAACAACCTGGACTTCATGAATCCCGTGTTGAATCCATAGTTGGTAAAATACTGGTTCATTTGGTGGTGTGATATGATGTACATAATCATGAGCATATTTTGCCTCGAAAATTATATCATCAGCCATCGAACCAGAGCGTAAGTTGAAACTTCTTCTGTCAATGGCTCAAGACAGGTATAGAACTCCCATACAATCTCATCAATTCGAGGCATGTGGTCGTGCATCAAGTACTCTTCTAGACTGGCATCCTTCATGTTAAAGACTGGCATCCTTCGTAGATGGCTGCATGGGATCAAGATGTGATGGTAACAAGGGATGACGACTGTCGAAGGGTTGAGTGCTTTTAGGGGCTTGGTAGAGATGAATCTGGGAGAAAGTTTTTAGATTTATATATACTGTCGTGATGTTGTGCATCGCTATCGATAGCAGTTTTGTAGTTGCTTTGACTGTGGGGCTCTGGTTGCTACTGTCAATGTAAAATAATGGGGTGCTATCGACAACAGTTTCAACAGTCATTGCGACAGCCCCTTTAATAACACTACTCTGGACATTGCAGTCATTGTTTTTTTATGTAGGTTGTCGACAATGTCTTTGATAGCCACTTTGATAGCCCTGCTTTGTCCAGATCAGCACTGCCTTTCGCTCTTTATTTTATTTTATTTTTTAAAATAGTGCCCTGTATTACAATATGCTCAGTGCCTAATATAAGAAAAAAATAGTTAGTATCTAGTCTAAAATAAAAATAAAATACCTTTCTATTATCTATACTAAATGAAAACCTTTGTTTGCATAGTGATAAGTGCCATATATTGCATATTTATAGCCTCCATATTATCTATTTTTTTATTTAAATAATGTTACTTGGATATTTTTAGTTTGTTTTTCAGGTAATTCTATTACTATAAGGAGATGGTATAAAATCAAAGCCGGATTAGGAAACCAAGCCCATAAAAGAGATTAAAGTGAGCAAAACTATAAGATTAGGATACTGCAGAGAGTTAAAATCTAATACAGTCAGCAAAATCAAGAGAATAAGACAAGAGACTCATTTAGGAGAAAAATCAGAAGAATTGCTCAGGGTTTTGTCGCTAATTTGTGGCATAGTGGGCCCACCTCTGGGTGAAAATTTTGTTAGGGCTTCGATATAATTTTGTAGTTTTTTACCTGTATTAAAATTAGGGTTTGATTTTCCAAAATCTATATATTGGCCGTATCCTTGTAATTTAGGGGAATCATAGAGAAAATCGGATATAGTTTTGTACTCAAATTTTTAATTAATAAAATTAGGGTTTGCTGAAGGGGTGACAACTATCATACTGAGCTCTAGAGATATTCCTTATTGTTATTCAATTTTTTTTTAGCTAATTCTCTTTTAATTGCTTTCTAGTTTAGATTTATATTGCTTTCTAGATTAGATTTCTTTGCTTTCATGAATAAAAATAGGATTTTACTAGCTAGAATTATAAGTAACTAATTTTTTAGCCCTAGGATGTAGATGGAGTTAGTTTAATAGATCTAACATATATTTATCTCATCTTCTTCCTAAAAAGAAATAAAGTCATGATTTTTCTATAAATAAATAAAAGATAGATTTCGTAAATCATAATTCTTTGATAGATTATGCTTATTTCATATTTTGATCATCTATACTTAGATGAGATTTGGAATTCATATTCTTTGTTTTTATTTATAGAATTATTAATAAGATTTTTCTATAAATAAATTGAAGAGAATAAAACTTATAAATCTAATTTCTTTGATAAGTTATACTCAAATTTGGTCTTTTGATAGCCTATACTTATATTAGGGTTTGAAGTTTAATTCTTTGCTTTTATTTATAAGATTATCTAGTATATATAATTTATTTTTAAGAAAGATGTTATTTTTTATGATCTATACTTGCATGTCACTTGATAAGTTATACTTAGGGTAGTTAATTAAAATCAAATTAAAAAGATCACCGTTTTAATGTGTTACTTGATCGTGCATATTTAAAAAGTTAGGATGAAAGAGATAATTCATTGTTAGGCTATTATTCTAATGGATTCGAAATGCTAGGCTAATTTTTAGAACTTTAAACCCAAATATCTCAATTTAGAAACTTGTAGTTAATTCGATAGAACTATAAAATTAGTAAGAATTGCAAAACACTTTAGATCTTTGTAGGATGACCTGTAAAGTGATACAACCGACACTGTAGCTTGCAGTAGAAATATCACATCAAGTTTTTGGTGCCGTTGCCGAGGATCGACGGTGTTTTTCTTGCTTTTTCTAACATTTTACGGGTTAACAGTGTGTGTTGAGTGTGCAAGAACCAGAAATTATAGATATAGGAAGATAAAAGGGATCAGAGAAGCTTAATAATTGCGTAGTAAAAACTAGAGAGTCAAACTTTCTGATATAGATGATTCATATCTCTTTATAAGTGAATTTCAGGAAGTGTGCATGATGATAAAATTGCAACACTTATCAGAAAATGCAATTAAACTCTGCTTCATCGCTTTTGCACTCAAGAAAAATGCCAAGAAGTGGTCGTACAGTATACCTACTGATTCAATCACTACTTGAGGTGAATTCATTACATTATTTCTAAAGAAGTATTATCCCACGCATAAGATGGCAAGAATTCAAAATCAAATCAATCAATTCCGTCAAGTGTCAGAAGAGCCCTTCTGGAAATACTTAGAACGGTTAAAGAATTTATTAGCTCAGTGTCCCCACAATGCGATAGAAAAGTGGCAGTTGTGTCAAATCATATACAAATGACTCAATTACACATCTAAAACTCTTCTTGAGTCCTTATGAGTCCTTATAAAACTCCTTGTGGAATTCATAGCGTCGACAGATCTATAACTGCCGAAACTAAGATTGCAGCCCTTATGAGGAGAATTGAGGCGTTGAAGACTCCTAGTGCTCCACCAGTGGGTCAACTGAACCAAATCTAAATTCCCACATGCTTTAATTGCGAAACTCCAAATCACGTTATGGAGGAGTGTCCACTATTAGTGAATCCTATGGGTCTCATACTTGAGCAGGCTAACGCCTTATATCAAAGACCCATGAATAATCCGTACACTCTTATATATAATCCTGGCTGAAGGAACTATCCAAACCTCTCTTGGGGTCAAGGGCAATATCAGGGAGCCCCGAACCCTAACATGCAAGCTTCAGCCACTAGTTAGTTTCCAAGACCAAATATGGGTGTTTATCAACACTCAAAAGCTTCAAATTATGGGAATAACCAGAAATACCACCTGTAAAAAACAATCACATCCACAACAAGGATCTAATAATGATCAAGAAAAGCGACTACAGTTACTTGAGAAGAACGTTGAAAATCTTCTCAAGTCTCAATCCAACTTTGACACATATATGTCCAACCTTGACACACACATGCAAAATCTTATAAAAGTGTCAACTGATTTTATTCAAAAAACAGATCAGCACCTGCTCGTGAACTCTCAATCTATTAAGAACGTAGAGCAGCAGGTTGGACAATTAACGAGTCAAATGATGGAACGTGGTAAGAGTACTTTTCCAAGTCAACTTTTAACGAACCCTAATGCCAGTTTCTCAAACTCCAATCAGTCACATATCAACCAAGTTAATGCCATTGACACACTTCGATCTAGCAAGCTGGTTGATAATCATGTAGCCATGCCACCTAATTCTACTCCTAATGCACGGTAGGCTACACTCCTTGATTCTACGATTCCATCATCACCTCATGATTCATCATCATCATCATCTCAGGATCCACCCACTAGCACACTAGAGGAGTCTGACCCCTCTAATTCTTATCCTCCTATCGACCATACTTATAAGCCAAAGGCTCCCTATCCAAATCGATTAAAGAAAAATTCTCATTAGGTTGAGCACATTCTTGAGTTATTCAAGCAAGTTAAGGTCAATATTCCTCTTCTTCATGCAATCCAATAGGCACCTGCCTATACAAAATTCTTAAAGGATTCCAAAGAAAGTCTTCCTAGCTACTAACATCTCTAGCATCCTCTCTCAGTCAGTACCTGTAAAGTACAAAGACCCTGAAAATCTTACTGTCTCCTGCACTATAGTGACTACAATGATTGAAAGGGCTCTATTAGATTTAGGAGTGAGTGTCAACTTGCTTTCTTATTCAGTGTACCAACAGTTAGGACTGAGAGAGTTGAGACCTATAAGGATTTCATTACAGTTAACTGATAGATCTATGAAGATACCTATGGGAGAGATTGAGGACGTCTTGATTAAGATTGGGGAGTTTATTTTGCCAGTCGATTTTATAGTTCTCAAGACTCAACCTGTGGTGAATCCACAGCATTGTATCCCAGTTATCTTGGGATATCCATTCTTGACCACTTCTAATGCTGTTATTAATTGTTGGAGTGGACTGATGAGACTTTCCTTTAGAAATATGACACTTGATTTGAATATATTCAATCAAGGGCGCCAACCAAATATTCCACATGATGAGCTCGTAGAAGCGAATATGATCCAAGGATTGTCCAGTGAGCACCAAGAGAAGAAATTCTTTGATGAGCTGGATGGTTTAGTTGATAAGAGTTTATTCTTGGATACGCTCGATGAGTCATCTAATTATGTGTCTTCCACTCGATGGAAACTTCCACCTGAGCCATTAATGACTGAACCATGAGTTCAGTTACGACCATCTATTGAGTGTCCACCTAAGCTTGAGATGAAGACCCTTCCGAGTCATCTCAAGTATGCTTTTTTGGGTTAACATGACACACTACTAGTCATTATCTCTACAGATTTGACTGAAACTCAGGATGAAGTACTCATATCAGTGTTGAAAGCACATAGGGAAGGCATAGGCTGGAGTGTGGCTGATATAAAAGGGATAAGTCCACCTATAGTGCAGCATAGAATTCATTTACTAGATAATTCACGACCTACAAGAGGTCCTCAGTATAGGTTGAATCCGGTGATGAAAGAAGCTGTGAGAAAGAATATTCTAAATTGTCTTGACAATGGGATCATCTATCCTATCTCTGATAGTGCATGGGTGAGCCCAGTTCAAGTAGTGCCTAAGAAGTCCGAAATCACTATAGTTAAGAATGATGGAAAAGAGTTTATTCCGATGCTTTTACAGATAGAATGGTGAGTCTGTATTGACTACAGAAAGTTGAATGATGCAACTAGGAAGGACCACTTTCGCTTATCTTTTATTGATCAGATGCTGGAACGGTTGGCCGGACATGAGTTCTATTATTTTTTAGATGGATATTCTGGTTACAACCAAATTTTCATCGGAGAATCAAGAAAAGACCATGTTCATATGTCCATTTGGAACCTTTGCATACAGGTGCATGCCCTTTGGGTTATGCAATGCACCTGCCATATTCCAAAGGTGCATGGTAAGTATTTTTTCTAACATGGTTGAATAATTTCTTGAAATTTTTATGGATGATTTCTCTATTTTTGGAGATTCATTCCAAGAGTAACTGCATTATTTAGAATTAGTTCTCATGCATTGTCATGAGAAACATTTGACACTCAATTGGAAAAACCATCATTTCATGGTTAAAATTGGCATAGTGTTAGGGCATGTCATCTCAAAAAATGGTATCGAGGTTGACAAAATTAAGGTGGTCCTCATCATTAATCTTCCACCTCCGCAATCAGTGAAAAATATATGCTCCTTCCTTGATTATGCTGGATTTTATAGAAGATTTATTAAAGACTTTAGCAAAATTGCTAGGCCTTTGACACATCTACTGGCTATGGAGGTGCAATTCAATTTCACGCATAATTGTCTTAGAGCATTTGAGCAGCTCAAGAAGGTGCTTACCAACTCCTATCATTTATGCGGCAGAGTGGAGTTTGCCCTTTGAGCTTATGTGTGACGCATCTGATTATACTATCAGTGTCATCCTTGCACAATGTATTAATAAGCATCCACATGTGATTTACTATGTAAGTAGGATACTCAATGACGCTCAGTTAAACGACTCTACCACAAAGAAAGAGTTTCTGGCAGTCGTCTTTGCACTTGAAAATCTTCACTCCTACTTAATTGGATCATGGATTATAGTTTATACTGATCATGCTACTATGAAATATTTGTTGACCAAGAAAGACGCAAAAGTAAGGCTCATTCGATGGATCCTCTTGTTACAAGAGTTTAATCTTGAGATATTAGACAAGAAAGGTGAAGATAATTTAGTAGCTGATCATTTGTCTCACTTGCCAAACGCTCCAACTAATTCTTGCCCCATAAATGAATTATTTCCTGATGAGCAATTGTTTGCATTGATGCGTGAACCATGGTTTGCTGACATTGTGAACTATCTTGTGACTAAAAAGATTCCATCCCATTGATCCAAGAAAGACTAATATAAGTTCTTGTCCTAAGTAAAAAATTTTTACTGGGATGAACCATATCTGTTCAAATATTGTCCAGACCAGATCATACGTCGATGTATACCTGAAGATGAGATACAAAGTGTCCTCTCTTTTTGTCATTATTTTGCTTATGGAGGACACTTTGGTCCCAGGAAAATAGCTGAAAAGGTGTTGTAGAGTTGTTTTTATTGGCCAACTCTTTTCAAAGACGCTGTGAAATATTGCAAAACTTGCACATGATGCCAATTCGTAGGCAAAATTTTACGGCGCAGTATGATGCCTCTGCAACCTATCCTTGAGGTTAAAATATTCGATGTATGTGGTATAGATTTTATGGGACCGTTCCCAACTTATTTGAAAACCATTACATATTGGTTGCTGTCGATTATGTTGCAATTATGTTTCTAAATGGGTAGAGGCAATTGTCACAAAATCGAATGACAACAAAGTTGTTATCAAGTTCTTGAGAGAGAATATCTTTTCTCGATTTGGCATTCCTTGAGCTATTATTAGTGATAACGGTACCCATTTTACTAACTGATCATTTGAGACGCTCATGCATAAATATTCCATTACCTACGAGTTAGCCACACCGTATCATCCACAAACCAGTGTGCAAGTGGAAGTTTTCAATCGCCAAATTAAACTGATTTTGAAAAAGATAGTGCATCACAACAGAAAAGATTGGTCATGTAAACTAGCGAATGTATTATGGGCTTACCGTACCACTTATAAGACCAATCTAGTCATGTCTCCATATCGATTGTTATTTGAAAAAATGTGTCATTTACCGGTGGAGCTTGAGATAAAGCTTTATGGGCAATCAAATTTCTAAATTTTGAGCACGAAAAAGCCGGCAAGCAACGGAGACTGCAACTTAATGAGCTTGATGAGATTAGACGAGATGCATATGATAGTGCCAAGATTTATAAAGAGAAAACTAAAATGTTTCATGACAAAGTGATCATCCACAAGTCATTTACACCAGGCCAAAAAGTTTTCTTATATAATTCGATGCTACATTTATTCCTGAAAAAATTGAGGACACGATGGAGTGGATCGTACATAGTGTGGGAGGTGCACCATCATGGTGCAATTGATCTTGAGAATCCTAAAAATGGTAATTTATTAAAAGTAAACAATAAAAAATTAAAACCATTTTTAGAAACTCGAGCGAGCAACAATGCGGATGTCGTGATACTTCACGACCCCATCTATGCATAGAGGCATGTATTTATTTGTATAATAGAATGTATATTATGTATATTGGGCTACTAATATGATGCAAGGTTGCAAATAAAATTGAGGAAAGGTGAGGGACTGATTAAAATTTACCATCCCTATAAAATCCCAACCAGCCCTAAAATCATCTAAACCCAAACCCTACCTACTCCCTTCTCCCCCAAATTCTCCTTTACTTCTTTGATTTCTTCTTTGCACGTCAGTCAAGAATCTCCAACTTTTGCTCCAATTAGTGGTGACCAGAGAGCAGGATTCACCAAGAGCTCCTTCCTCTACAAAGCCATGCCCTAGAGAACTTCTTTCTGCTGCTGTAGACACTAAAAATAATTAAAAAAAAAAAAAAACCCTAATTTTGCTAAATGGGCACACCCGCGGGTTGCACCCGCGGGATGCAACCTGCGGGAGCACCCGCGGGTTCCATCCCGCGGGAGCACCCGCGGGATTCAACCCGCGGGTGCACCCGCGGGTTGCAACCCGCGGGTTGCAACCCGCGGGAGCACCCGTGGGAAGCAACCCACGGGTTGCAACCCGCGGGAGCCCCCGCGGGTTGCAACCCGCGGGAGCCCCCGCGGGAGGATTCCCGCGGGTGGCAACCCGCGGGAGGATTCCCGCGGGTGGCAACCCGCGGGGGCGATCCCGCGGGTTGCCACCCGCGGGTTGTTTTTCGTTATTTTCCGTTGTTTTATTTCCTATTTTATTTTCCTGATATCCCGTGATCCGCTTTTTCAGGAGAGAATTGAGCCGGATTTCGAGTTTCTTCGGTTTATAAAATACAGGAATTTAACGGGAGAGGGGACTTTTGACTTTGGACTTTTGGATTGGGGGGAGATCCTTTCGGGAAGAGTCCAATTTTTCAGAGTCCAAATATCCAGAGAGGAGTTCCTCAATTCAGAGAGATCGGATCGTCAACGGAGTACAGAAACAAAGCTCCACCGCTGCCAGACCCACAAAAATAAAGGGGAATCGAAATCAATCGATCCCCATTCTTGTAATCTCGATTTTCTATTTTGTAATTTTTCTTTTATTGCTGTAATTCAAAATTAAATTGGCATATAAAGGAAGATTCAATTTTTCGGTCAAACAAGAATTGGCGACCACAGTGGGAGTTTGGGCGGCGCAATCCAATCTTTAAATTTTTTTTTTCGGAGCCTAGGCGTCATCGCCGGGTAACGATAAATAAATGTGAGGCGTCATCGCCCACCAAAATTGACAAGACGTCATCGTCTGTCAAAAAAAAAAAAAAAAATTTTTGAGGCGTCATCGCCCAAAAAAATATGACAAGACGTCATCGTCTGTCAAAAAAAAACAAAAAAAAAAAAAAAAAATTTTTGAGGCGTTATCGCCCGAAAAAAAAAAAAAAAATTGACAAGACTGGATACAACTCCAGGATGCAACCCGCAGATGGAATCTTGGGACCCGCGTGGACGCAACCCGCATATGGAAGCACGAGATGCAACCCGCAGATGGAATCTTGGGACCCGTGTGGACGCAACCCGCATATGGAAGCGCGGGATGCAACCCGCAGATGGAATCTTGGGCCCCGCGTGGACACAACCCGCATATGGAAGCGCGGGATGCAACCCGCAGATGGAATCTTGGGACCCACATGGACGCTACCCACATATGGAAGCGCGGGACACAACCCGCAGATGGAAGCGCGGGCGCGGGACGCAACCCACAGATGGGTGGGACCCATCTGGGTCACCCGCACTTTTCTCCCTCTCTCCCGCACAAAAAAAAAATAAAGAATAAAAATAATATTAATAAAAAAAAAACAAGAAGAAAAAAAAAAAGGAAAGGGTGTTATAACCCACAAAAAATTGACAAAGTTAAAAAAATAATAAATATTAAAAAAAAAAGGAGAAAAAAAAAACATGCAGTATGAGTGCTCTACCCATGGGTTGTATCCAACGGATGCACCCGCGGATGCCAAAAAAATAAATAAATAAAATAAAAAAATTAATTAAAATAAAAAAATAAAAAAATATTAAAAATATATATAAAAATATAAACAAAAAAAAAGTAAATAAATAAAAATAAACAAAATAATAATAATAAATAAAAATATATTTGCAAGGCCTCATCGCTTACCAAAATAAATAAATAAATAAATAATAAAAAATAAAATGCTAGGCGTCATCACCTAAAAAAAAAAAAAGGACATCATTGCAAACAAAAAAAAAGAGAGATAAAGAAATAAAAATGTATATATAAAATAAAATAAAATAAAAAAAAATGATGAGCCGCCCAACGCCGATAAGGCTACGGGAAGAGAATAAATTTCTCGCCAACCCTACCATACTGGGGGTAAAAAGTATGAATTACCCAACGCCGACAAGGCTACGGGGAGAGAATAAATTTCTCGCCAACCCCACCATGCTGGGGGTAAAAAGCATGAACCGCCCAACGCCGACAAGACTACGGGAAGAGAATAAATTTCTCGCCAACCCCACCATACTGGGGGTAAGAAGTATGAATTACCCAACGCCGACAAGGCTACGGGGAGAGAATAAATTTCTCGCCAACCCCACCATACTGGGGGTAAAAAGTATGAATTGCCCAACGCCGCTAAAGCTACGGGAAGAGAATAAATTTCTCGCCAACCCCACCATACTGGGGGTAAAAAGTATGAATTGCCCAACGCCGCTAAAACTAAGGGAAGAGAATAAATTTCTCGCCAACCCCACCATACTGGGGGTAAGAAGTATGAATTACCCAACGCCGACAAGGCTACGGAGAGAGAATAAATTTCTCGTCAACCCCACCATAATGGGGGTAAAAAGTATGAATTACCCAACGCCGACAAGGCTACGGGGAGAGAATAAATTTCTCGTCAACCCCACCATACTGGGGGTAAAAGTATGAATTGCCCAACGCCGCTAAAGCTACGGGAAGAGAATAAATTTCTCGCCAACCCCACCATACTGGGGGTAAGAAGTATGAACCGCCCAACGCCGATAAGGCTACGGGAAGAGAATAAATTTCTCGCCAACCCTACCATACTGGGGGTAACAAGTATGAATCGCCCAACGCCGATAAGGCTACGGGAAGAGAATAAATTTCTCGCCAACCCCACCATACTGGGGGTAATAAGTATGAATTACCCAATGCTGCTAAGGCAAAGGGAAGAGGAAAAGTTTGGCATTTAAGCCCAAACGAAATCCTTGACAACTCACCATGCTGAGGGGAATAGCATGGCTAGCCCAACTCAAACGGTAGTTGGTAAAGGCTAATCAAATCCGTTGATAGCTGGGGGTTTGCTAAAAATCCTAATCAGATAAATCTCCTGTCACGTTAAGATTTCACTTCTGACAGCAAAACTTTTCTTGTCATTTTGCTCCAACAGAGCAAGCGACACTCCAAAATATTAGTCAAGTTAAAATCATACCTCTGACATCATAATTCAAAATCAAATGAGATAAGATCCGATTAAATCCCCTATCACGTTAAGATTTCACCTCTGACAGAAAAGAAAATTCACACTTCATCAAGTACAACATTACAACCTCTGATAAACGTGCTTTTGATATCGTTAAGTTGAAAATCACCTCTGACGAAAATCATCTCCCTATCAAGTTAACAGTTACCTCTGATAGTCCTATTCCAAAACTAAACACGTTAACCATCACCTCTGTTTAGTCAGCTTGTCCCTATCACGACCAGATCCTCTGAATAGGTTAAGCTCCAAGACACGTTTAATGTCACCTCTGTCTTTTCCTGATTCGTCATACTAGATGTCACTAAACGGTTAGGATTAAAATAAGCACGTTAATATTATACCTCTGCTTGACCTAAAATAAGCACGTTAACATTATACCTCTGCTTGTCCTCTAATGAGTACGTTAAAATCATACATCTGCTTGTTATGGAATAAATAAATATATTAACAGTTATCCCTATCGACCAAATCTTTTAAAAAGTCTATAACCAAAATTAAAAAATCCAAAGTATTTCGAAATTCAGTACGGTTCAATACAGAACTTCAAAAACTTTGGAGGGGGTTATGTAGACACTAAAAATAATAAATAAATAAAAAAAACCCTAATTTTGCTAAGTGGGCACACCCGCTGGTTGCACCCGCGGGTCCCGCGGGAGCACCTGCGGGTTGCCACCCGCGGGAGGATTCCCGCGGGTGGCATCCTGCGAAAGCGATCCCGCGGGTTGCCACCCGCGGGTTGTTTTCCGTTATTTTATTTCCTATTTTATTTTCCTGATATCCCGTGATCCGCTTTTTCAGGAGAGAATTGAGCCGGATTTCGAGCTTCTTCGGTTTATAAAATACAGGAATTTAACGGGAGAGGGGACTTTTGACTTTGGACTTTTGGATTGGGGGAGATCCTTTCGGAAAGAGTCCAATTTTTCAGAGTCCAAATATCCAGAGAGGAGTTCCTCAATTCAGAGAGATCGGATCGTCAACGGAGTACAGAAACAAAGCTCCACCGCTGCCAGACCCACAAAAATAAAGGGGAATCGAAATCAATCGATCCCCATTCTTGTAATCTCGATTTTCTATTTTGTAATTTTTCTTTTATTGCTGTAATTCAAAATTAAATTGGCATATAAAGGAAGATTCAATTTTTCGGGCAAACAGCTGCCAATCAGTGGCAAAAGTTTGGAAATTCCCCCTTAAACTTCAGGAGATGTGAGTTTGCAAGACCCTCTATTTATTGTTTAATTAGAATAATTTTTGTGGTCTCTGATAGAATCTGATGGCATGATTTGTTTATGAAAAAATTTTCGGTGAAATTGTTGCTGCATTTAGTTTATATTTCTTAGCCACTATCGAAACTCTTGGATGGAATTATCTGATTTAAATGCTTAATTCTTTCTATATCCCAGAGTTAGTAAAGGAATTTTATGCCAGTTTTGTAAAATTCGATATTTCAAAAAATCGCAAAACCATAAAACTCCACTGGCATAGAGAAATATATGAAGTGCACGCAGCGGCCATCTCGGCATCTACCGGTATCCTCCTTCATCTTGGGAATCAAACCCCAGCAGCGATTGAGGACTATCTTACATGGATGGGCCTGAATTGCATAATAACACGAGATAGAGGGATCAACAACAAGACACTATATCGCAATATACACGCAACTTACTGCTGGATCAACACTAATGTGGTGGGAATTACACACATGTTGTTATTTTATACACCCACACTACATATTGTTGATTGCATTATGCAGCAAGACAATCACTTTTGTATGTGCACACAATTAGTAGACACTATTATCGATGCTAAGATGCGGTAAGAACTAGTTTGCCTCTGCCGTGTTTAATTACACAATTGTGTCGAGGGTTCATGTCTAGTGCAGAGTTTGATGCATATGCACCCTCACGAGGGGTTATAACTGCCTAGCACATTTCAGTGGCATATCATGCTGCAGTTTCAGAGGATTGGAACAGAATCACAGAAGAGAAAAATATATATACCACTGAATTAACACAAGAAGAGGAGGATAGTACTTTCTTTGACCAAGACATACCAGCTGATTGTACTGAGCAAATCAATATTTTCTAGCAAGGTCTTGGAAAAATTTGGTATCGATTGAAACAAATCAATCGTGGAGAGTCTTCTACTGCACGTGCACATCGTGCACCCAGAGAGTCAAGTAGGAGGTAAAGAGGATGACACCAATAATTTGTGTATGAGGGTATACACAAGTTTAGGTGTGGGGGAGTGGATTAGGAGATTTTTATTTTCTAGGATTTTTAGTTTTTATTCTAAGATTTTTATTTTATTTTTAGGATTTTTATTTTATTTTTAGATTTTTTGGGGTTTCTTTATTTTACAATTCGGGTAGTTTTTAGGGTAACTAATTAAAAAAAACTGAGAATTTTTTTATATATTTTCATCAATAGATAAACCTAATTACAAATAAAAGGACAATTTTAGATTTAAAATTAGATAGGAGAGAGATTGGATGATATACTCCGAATTTTATGAAAGATATTAAAATCCAAAAAATAAATACAGCTAACAATAATTTTGAGGAAAGTATACATTTATTTTTCACTTCACAATAGTTTATTAGATTAAGGACAAAGATAATAACGATTGAGTAAGTCTTCTCTCTCTAAAAAAAGTGAGAATAAAAAAATGGGGTGCACCTAATATTAAGGCAATAACTTCGAGAGTGATAAAAAAGAGGTGCGCCTGGTAAGGCAATAGCCTCAAGAGTGAAAAAGAAAAAGAGTATGATCCGAGTAATCGAGTACTTTGTGCCAAAGCAAGCCTGAATATTCGCATGAAAAGTGAAATATTCTTAAAAAATAGAAAAAAAATTGTTATGAGAGAGAAGAAGAATCATGAGTTAGAGTTGGATTCCAAGACCGAAGTAGATTGTTATACATGCACGTAGATGTATAGGAGCCAATAGATTATCTGTTAGTGGGTATCGAAAGATAAGATTTAAGTTTTTGATTAAAATGATAAGTGTATCGGATATGACGCTTGATTTAAAAATTGATAATCTAAATGAGTTCTTGAGTTTGTATATTAGTGAGATTAATTGAAGAGAAAACAAAGTTTTTCTTTCTTTTTATAAAACTTTTTTTTTCTTGATTTTTGGTTATCCTTATTTTTCTTTTCTTTATTTCTTAATCTATTTTCTTCACGAATTTTATGGGTATATTCACTACAAACCCTCACGAGACAACACTCATCCACTAGGGTAATTTAGGGGTTTAAAGACTTGTTGCACGTGCTAAGTACAATCGTGATTCCTGTGAAAGTGAGTTAGGATTTTTTTTTCTTTTTAGGTTTAGATTTTGCTCGAGTACTAGCAAAAGATAGGTGTGGGGGTGTGATAAGTGTCATATGTTGCATACTTATAGCCTTCATATTATCTATTTTTGTATTTAAATAATACTACTTGGATATTTTTAGTTTGTTTTTCAGGTAATCTTATTCCTATAAGGAGATAGCATACAATTAGAGCCGAATTAGGAAACCAAGCCCATAAAAGAGTTTAAAGTGAGTAAAACTACAAGATTAAGATGCTGCAGAGAGTCAAAATCTAATACAGTCAGCAAAATCAAGAGAACAAGATAAGAGACTCATGCAGAAGAAAAACCAGAAGATATGCTCAGGGTTCTGCTGCGAATTGGCAGCATTAACCGCTAATTGGCGGCAGAGTGGGCCCACCTCTGGGTAAAAATTTTACGGGGGCTTCGATGTAATTTTGTAGTTTTTCACCTGTAATCATGATTCACTACAATTCGATGTAATTTTGTAGGTATATTCACTACAAACCCTCACAAGACACCACTCGTCTAATAGGGTAATCTAGGGGTTTAAAGACTTATTGCACGTGCTAAGTGCAATCGCGATTCCTATGAAATTGAGTTAGGATATTTTTTTCCTTTTAGGTTTAGCTTTTGTTCGAGGACTAGCAAAAGATAGGTGTGGGGGTGTGATGAGTGTCATATGTTGCATATTTATAGCCTCCATATTATCTATTTTTGTATTTAAATATTGTTACTCGGGTATTTTTAGTTTGTTTTTCAGGTAATCCTATTCCTACAAAGAGATAACATAAAATTAGAGCCAAATTAGGAAAGCAAACCAATAAAAAAGTTTAAAGTGAGTAAAACTACAAGATTAGGATGCTGTAGACAGTCAAAATCCAATACAGTCAGTAAGATCAAAAGAACAAGATAAGAGACTCATGCAGGAGAAAAACCAGAAGAATTGCTCAGGGTTTTGCTGCAAATTGGCAGCTTTAGCCGCCAATTGGCGGCAGAGTGGGCCCACCTCTGGGTGAAAATTTTGCGGGGCTTTGATGTAATCTGTAGTTTTTCACCTGCATTAAAATTAGGGTTTGATTTTTCGAAACCTATATATTAGCCGTATCCTTATAATCTAGGGGAATCATAGAGAAAATAGAATATAATTTTGTACTCGAATTTTTAATTAATAAAATTAAGATTTGCTGAAGGAATGACGACCGCCATACCGAGCTCCAGAGATATTCCTTACTGTTCTTTAATTTTTCTTAGTTAATTCTTTTTTAATTGTTTTCTAGTTTAGATTTATATTGCTTTATAGATTAGATTTTCTTTAGTGCTAGGATGTAGATGAAGTTAGTTTAATAGATCTAATATGGATTTATCTCATTTTCGTGCTAAAAAGAAATAAAGTCATAATTTTTCTATAAATAAATAAAAGATAGATTTAGTAAATCATAATTCTTTGATAGATTATGTTTAATACATATTTTAATAATCTATACTTAGATGAGATTTGGAATTTATATTTTTGTTTTTATTTATAGAATTATTAATTAGATTTTCCTATAAATAAATTGAAGAGAATAAAACTTGTAAATCTAATTTTTTATGATAGATTATACTTAAGTTTGGTATTTTGATAGTCTATACTTAGATTAGAGTTTGAAGTTTATTTCTTTACTTTTGTTTATAAGATTATCTGCTAGATATAATTTGTTTTTAAGAAAGATATTATCTTTGATAATTTATACTTACACGTCACTTGATAGGTCATACTTAGGGATATTTAATTAAAATCAAATTAAAAAGATCACATTTTTAATGTGTTACTTGATCGTGCATATTTAAAAAACAGGAAGAAAGAGATAATTCATTATTAGGCTATTATTCTAATGGATTCGAAATTCTAGGCTAATCTTTAGAACTTAAAACTCAATTATCTCAATTTAGAAACTTGTAGCTAATTCGATAGAATTATAGAATTAGTAAGAATTGCAAAATACTTTAGATTTCTGTGGGACAACCAATAAAGCGCTACAACCAACACTGTACGCTTGCAGTAGAAATATCACATCACATAGACACAAGGTTATAACAAAATCTTTTTGGAATAGACTGAATACCCAACTTGAATTAAACATTGTCCTCAACTAATTAATTTCGATACAAAGGGTTTGAAAACAAGTAAAAGAATAGAGGAGAGTGGAAGAAATACGCCTAATCATTTCCAAGCAATAAACCAAGTTTACAAAACAAACCACTGTTCGTAAAGAAAAGAAAGAATTGTTACAAAATATACATATATACAAAGAGGTGTTATGTTTTAGGTTGATGGTGGAGGATCTATTAGATTGGTAGATTCCTCCACATGAGGTGGAAGCTCTAAGAAATATCATTTAATATTTACTTTGAATACATGACTAGTTTTTGGATTTTTAATCTCAATCTCGATCGTTATTGAACCCCAAGCACACGACCACCAATGCATCGAGCCACTAGCACAAGCCAGTGCCCATGAGCCATCACCTATTGGGCATGTAACCTGTGCACTGGCCTAGTGTGCACTCACTACGCAGATGTGCCAGTGCGCCCAAAGTGATTACGAGTAAAAAGTGCATAATTTTTTATTAATTTATAACTTGTAATCCCCTTTTTCTCTTTAGTGATATGTTATATATGATATCTTATGCATTTGTATCAAATCCTTAATTTGAGTATTTGTCCTAGTTTAACAAGTATTTTTATATCTTTCTTAGACTTTGGAGTCAAGATGCGTAGATAAGAGTAACGTACGGCTCTAAGAACATGCGCCAAATAGATGGCTGTCAAAACTAGGCCCTGTCGATAGCCCCTAAGAAACTGACAACTATGCCACTGAACAAGCCATTGTCAATAGTGCAATCAAAATGAGCTGACCAAAGCCTGTCTATCGAATCCGCTATCGAAATTACTATCGAAGCAACTGTTGAGAGCGCAATGGCAAATACATAGATATGAGTTCAAAATTGAGATAAAACAGAGTTCTATTGTACTTAAAACACAATAGTACGGTAACTTAGCCTAGAAGGCTATAAATAGCCCTTATATCATGTATTTGGGGGATATCGAGAGAAATTGATTAATATGGAGAGTTAATTTTTCTTTTTAGTTCGTCTTCTTCTACTTCACTGTATCGGGAGATAAGAGATTGCTTTTTTTCCTTGTGAATTTGATAACAAAATATTTCTTTCATTTTATTTAGTGACCATGATGGGCATGGATAGCTAATATCATTTTACTGTTACGTGAGAAGACGAATCCTTGATCTGTAATTTGATTTGGTTTTAACTTGTTTTTGGAATTTTATTGTTATATAATCTTGCTAGAGTTTTCCCATTTATATTGTGGGAAAAATATGATGTTGGCTTTTTGATATTTTATCTTTTGATGGTATAGTTATTGCTTAATTTTTCATATGTTATAGACATTCAAGGCATGACATGTGCTTAGCTTTTAAATAATTATTTCTTGTCATTTATAAATTATTTCTTGACTTAATTCCATGAATTCATATAGGATGGAACTGTCAGATTTATCTTATAAAAAGATTACTTTTAAAATCATGTCCCTAAAAGAATTATTTTCTTATTGAATTAGACCACATTATCGATCTAATTGAGATAAGGCTAGAAGTTAACCAACCAGTAAAAAGATCTAGAGAGAGTTATCCATGCGGATACTCTCTTTATAATTTTCAAATCACTAAGTAATCTCTTCGCTTTCAAGAAATTCTCTCTTTTCTCTTAACCGTAACTCTTTCTTTATAGTGTTTTTGATTTAGCTATAGAATTTTCAAGGGAATGATCTTGGGTTGACTCTAGAGTGTTACTTGTCAATCTCTTACACTTAAGAGTGCACAAATTAGGTTACATCAAGTTTTTGATACCATTATTAGGGAATATTTGTACTATTGTATTTTGTACTTTAGTATAGGTTACGACTGAGTGCCACTTATTTAGGTAGTTTGATTTCGTATGACTAGTTGGCAGTGAGTATCCAATATAGACTTATTTGGTCACACTCAGATCTAGTCCATTTTTAAGCAAATCTACCAATTATCAATATGAGCACTAACAATAATAATCAGAATACAAGACCCAATAGCAACAACAACAAATATGGAGCTCACAGCACTAACAACAATCACAGCCAGCATGGAGAAAATGGGTGATCTTTTAATGACTACTTGTAGCAAAATACGACAACCCAACCCTCCTATATCATATTCCCTCTCAATATCAGCATTTTGAAATTAAATCAAGAGTTGTACAACTACTTTCAAAGTTTCATGATATGGACAAGGAGAGCTCTTACCTATATCTTATAGAGTTTGAAGATGTCTATGCCACCATTAGCTTGCAGAATATTAGCACAGAGCAATTAAAGTTGAAACTCTTTCCATTCTGCTTGAATGATAGATCGAAGATGTGGCTTCATTCCTTGAGGCTGAACCCAATTGGATAATGGGACGATATGCAAAACAAATTTCTAAAGAAGTATTCCTTTCACATTGAACAAATTTTCTTCCAAAGCAACCACCAAAAGGATAACGAGAAATTCTTCGTTACTTGAATCACTTCAAGGATTTATTACTCTCTTTCCTACATCATGATGCTGAGATATGGTGATTGGTCCATGCTTTTTATCAAGGCTTTGATACTATTACTAGGAAATCCATCGAGATTATGCTCAATGGAGAGTTTCTAAGAAAAAATACTGAAGAAACATGAGAGTATCTTGACGCTCTAGTTGAAAACTCTCAAACTTGAAAAACTGAGGATACATCTGAGAGGAGTCAAGCAATAGTTGCACCTATAGTCAGAGACGAACTCATTAAGTTGTTTGAAGTAGAGGATATAATAGCAAGACTAGTTACACTCGCCAAGAAAGTTGACGAGTTGCATATCAAGAGACCAGAGTCAAAGATCTTGGAAGAAGTTCAAGAAGTTTGCACCTTTTGTTAGCTGCAAGGCCATATTACACAAAATTGTCTAACTCTTCCAGCATTCAAAGAAGTAGTTGACAAGCAATCTACCTTCAATGCAATTCTCCAATCTACGAATAACCATTATTCAGCAAATAAAATCTGGGTTAGAAGAATCATCCTAAAATTCAAGTAGCCATATGGCCAGCCTACAAAATTAGCTGTGACTTAAATGCCACAACAATATATCTAACTAGTGATAATATCATCAGCTGTAGTTTACCAAATGCCATCAAAGTAGAATATTGAGGGTAGCTTAGCGCAGATCCAACAGCATATGGATCAGAAGGTACAAGCCTAATAGCAGTTTATCCAGTCGCAACAACCAATCAATACTCAGAATGCAATGGTCTTCAGTGACAATCGAATGGAATAAGTAACTTCGCAATGCATATCTAGGAGAAAGTTCGCTTCCATCCCAACCTAAGGCAAGCAATATCCATAAGATTGAACATATTAATATTATTTCTTCTACTTTTCATAATGATAGTTCCAACCTTTGTGCCAAATTAGTCTTAAAACTAGTAAAGTGTTATATGAACCAGTTTGGGCAATTGCTACAAAGCAAGCGAAATCGATTCTACACAGCATAATAATGATTCTGATACATCTTTAACTACTTATAAGCTTACTATACATATATGCAGCGCTTGAAGAACATTAATCATAATACATCATATGCTAAAATTCTTGAGGTCTTTAAATTGGTACACATTAATATATCTTTGTTGGAAGCAACTAAGGAAGTACCTATATATGCAAAATTTCTGAAGGATGCATGCATGATAAGGAGACATCACAATATTCAGAAGAAGGCTTTCATTATAGAATAGGTAAGTGTGTTGTTCTGCTTGGAGATGCCATTAAATTACAAAGATTCTAGATGCCAGATAATTTCATGCGTGATTGGCCAGTCAAACATAGATAAAACTCTCCTGGACTTAGGCGCTAGCATACATCTTCTTTCGTGTATTGTTTACAAGTAACTTGGCCTAGGGGAATTCAAGCCCAATCTAGGTCACACTTCAGTTGGCTAAATGATCTGTAAGGTACCCGAAGGGAGTGGTTAAGGATGTGATTGTGCAGATCGACAACTTTCATTTTCCTTTTGATTAGATGATTATCGATATTGCACATGTTACTATATACATTTTCAAATCCCAGTCATACTCGTATGATCATTTCTAGCAATAGCTAACGTACCATAGATCTCAATGTGCTCAATATTTGCAAACAACCAAGTATGGACACAGAGGTGCACGAGGTCACTTTGATTGAAGAAGTTTGCATAGAGGATAACATCGTTATTATTACGTATCTCTAACCCGTTGGAGATGGCACTTGTGACGGCATGCAGTTTATTGAAAAAATTAATTTACATGATGCCTATCGATTTGTTGACTATCTAAATTATGCACAATGTTCGTATACTATAGGTTTGGTTCCATGGAAAGAAACATTCGAAGAGTTATCTCCACTATAGCAAAAGTCGATCCCATCTAAAGTGGAAGCTCTTCACTTGAGCTTAAACTTCTACATGAGGACATAAAGTATGCATTCCTAGGAGCTAAGGAAATATCTCTGGTGGCCATCTCAGCACATCTTGCATTGAATCAGGAAGAATGTTTGCTCTCTATACTCCGTACACTTAATGGCACTCTAGGTTGGAATATAACGAATATCAAGGGTATGGACCCTCTTATATGCATGCATTGGATATATTCGAAAGATGTCATTAGGCCTACCAAACAATGCAATGCAAGTTAAACACTGCTATGAAGAAAGTGGTTAAAACAGAAATTTTGAAACTTCTAAATGGAAGCATCATCTACCTAGCTAATCGCAGTCATCAAGTGGGTAAATCTAATCTAGATAGTCCCAAAGAAGATTGGTGTAATAGTGATTCGAAATGACAATTGTGAGATGGTATCAGCTCGTACTTCTACGAGCTAGCACATGTGTATTGACTATTGGAAGCTGAACAAGGTAACCAAAAAGACCATTTTCCATTGCCATTTATGGACCAAGTTCTAGAGAGTAGCAGGGCATGAACAATATTGTTTTGTAGATGGCCATTCCGCGTACTATCAGATAGAAATTGTCTTAGAAGATTAGGAGAAAACTACTTTCAGCTGCCACTTTAGTACCTTCACTTTTAAAGAAATGTCATTTGGATTATACAATGCCCCACTACTTTCCGATTAAGCATGATCAATATTTTCATTGATATGGTAGAGAATTATTTAGAGGTTTTTATGGATGACTGCTCCATATTTGGAGACAATTTTGAGTCATGCCTGGCCTATTTAGAAGAAGTGTTAGCATGTTGTGAACAACTGTCATTTTATATTTAAAAAGGGCATAGTTTTAAGGCTTATCATATCATCTAAGAGAATGGAGGTTGATGAAACAAAGTCGAATCAATCTCCAAAATATCAGTCCCAAAAATTGTTAAAGAAATACGTTCGTTTTAGAGCACGCAGGTTTCTTAGAGGTTTATTAAGATTTTTAGTAACACACTAGACCTTCATCTCACCATATTGTATAAAATGTGTTGTTTAAATGGATGCAGGCATGCCAGATCACATTTAACACACTGAAAGAGATGCTCATCTCTACACCAACAATGCAACCTCTAAATGTGTCCCTCCTAATTGAACTAATATACAACGCAAGTAACTATGTCATCAAAATAGTCCTTAGGCAATGCCGGATAAGAAGCTGTAGTCATCTACTATGCTAGCAAGACGCTAAATGCACTCAAATGAAATATATGACTATAGAAGAATAGCTTTTGCAATAGTTTACACTACATAAATTAATTTCTTATATCTTTGGCTCACATGTTTTTGTTTCTATAGATCATTTAGCGTTAAAATACTTACTTTGCAAAAAAGACACCAAATCACGCTTGATTCATTGGATACACCTCCTTCAAGAACTTGACCTTGAAATAAGGGATGAAGAGGGAGTTGAGAATGTGGTCACCGACCACTTTTCTAGGTTGATATTTGAAAGAGATGAATTATCGATTCTTTTCCTTGTGAGCAACTATTTTCTTTACATCTAATGCCTTGCTTTGCTGATATAATAAATTTTCTTGTTGCAGGAGAGATGTTACATCATTAGAGTATACAAGTAGAAATTTGTTCATGAGATATGTCATTTTTTTTATGATGACCCTTATATTTTCAATCACTACTCAGATCAAATCATTACGCATTGTATATCTGTTGATGAGATCTAGAGCTTTATTTTGTCATATAGAAGCTTGGCGGGGTCATTTTTTGTCATAGAAAATGGGTTGCCAAAATACTTCAATGTGGTTTTTTTTGTTACTATGTTCAGTGACACTAATGACTTTTGTAAATGTTGTGAAGCATACCTAAAATTGGATGCATTGATCAAGAGGAATGACATGCCTCTAATATTGATCCTTACCATTGAGGTCTTTGATTGTTGGGCCATTGACTTCATGGATCCTTCTCCATCTACTAGTTGATATATATCTATAAATTTTTGTTGTTGTTGATTATGTGTTCAAATATGTAGAAGGTATCATTGGAAAAACTAATGACCAACAAACTATCATTAAGTTTACAAATGAACAGATATTGTCTAGATTTGGAGTTTCCAAAACCATCATTAGCGATGGGGCTCCTATTTCTGCGATAAAACTTTTGAGAACCTAGTGCGAAAATATGGCAAAAAACACAAAGTTTCTACACCATACCATCTCCAATGGAATGGGTGGAGTTAGCCAATTGGGAGATTAAATAAATCCTCGAGAAAAAGGTTAACCAAATTTGTAAAGACGGGTTGTTACAATTGATTGACGCTTTTTGGGCATATCGAACTGATTATAAGAAAACCCTTGGCATGTTTCCATATCATTTAGTGTATGTTAAGTTTAACCAAGTTTGTATCGTTTAGTGTATGTTTAGTGTATGTTAAGGCTTGAATTAGACTATGATCTACTTAGTCAAGATAAGGTAAGAAACTAACCAACTAGTGAAAGGATCTAGGGGGAGTTATCTCATCCATGCTCATAGTCTCTTCATCATTTTTAGATCACTTAAAAATCTCTTTTATTACAATAAGTTTTAATTTTAGTTTTAACCATAACCCTTTTTTTTAAAGTGTTCTCACTTTAGGTACAGAATTCTCATGGGAACAATCTTAGGTTGACTCATGAGTATTACTTGTCGATCTCTGAGCTTGAGAGTGCATAAATCAGGTCACATGACAAAGTGCATGCAAGTGTGGCACCAGCCAGGTATGTCAGTAAGGTGGGTTGCTGGTGCTGCATGTATGCAAGTGCTCTAGTGGCTTTTTTCTTCTTCTTTTTCTTGCTACTTGTGCCTCTACTAGCTTCATCAACTTGACACCATTCTATCTTACATCTTGTGAGTTCGAAGATTCAACAAAACTCTTATACTAATTATTGGGGATAGAACATTGGGTCACATTGTGAGCATGATGGGTTTTAACACAAAGAAGAAAATCAATCCAGCTTAAAAACTTAAGTTTTTGGTTTAGACTAGTTCTCAGTTTTGTATTTAAAACTCATCATACTCCCATGATAGCTTGACATATCTTTCCAGCAAATGGTATTAAAACTAATGCAGGACAGACAAGAAATTACAATTTTGTGGTGGAGATTTAGGGATGAAATTAGAAATTTTTGGATAAAATTAGGATTTTCAATGATCCAAGTCTCACTCTAGACAAGTCACACGCTCACTCTCTCATGATTTATTTGAGAAAAGATTTAGAAGTTAATCACATACTCTTAATAATCTCAAAATAATTCACTATTAAAATTTATGTTTTACATGAAATAAATAAAAATTCCCTACATGACTATACATGTAAACAAGATAAAAGTCAACTATCATAAAATTTAAACAAATTTGTTAAATTCTAACTAAATTTTAATCAAATCTTGGTCAAATCGTAGCCATTGTTTGTTTTCATAATTCTCTCTGGTGTAGAAATATTTCCTCCCTAGTGAATAGCATAATAGTAATAATGGTGTAAATATGAGGAAAGCTGATCAATTTACACGAGATCTGGCGAAGTATTCCACTAAACTAAGTACTAAAAAGCTAAACAAATCAGTAGCCAAGTATATATTGTTTGAATCCCATAATAGTGGTCTAATGGTGGTGGAAAACTTGGAGAGAGGTTGAAGTCTACTACAGCAAAACAAGAAGGACTTGGAATGTGAGCTAGACAGGTAAGAAAAATATAATCTTTTGCTTAGAATTCCTACACTTTGCTATGTAACTCTACTTTAGATCTGTAGGAAGTATCACTCAATACAATTTGTCGTCATAATTTCTCATAGTATTTAAGAAGTAGATGGACAAGTGAAATAAAGGTGTGTTATGCCTTATGCATTCCTCATGAACATATGCTTTTGAGTGCTTCTGCAATTAGTTCTAGTAGGAACTTAAATTGTCAAGATCTAGATCTGTGACAAGCTTAGTGCTAGATTTGGTCTTAATACCACTTTTGTTTTCAGAAGCGGACATGTCGGTATTTGGACTCAAGAAGCTTTGATAGTCATAGTGCTAAAATTCTCTATAGGTAGAACATTTGATGAAAGGACATAAGTAAATAGAGTGCCCATATCCTTCACTCTTAGGCCATAGTTGTCAATCCTAAAAAAGTTTTAGTAGACAAATGAATAGAAGATGCAGAGCATACCATGCACGGAGATAAAATTACAAGTGATTCCGTATACGACCAACTTTTGTAGATGCCTATGTACAAAGAAACTTTTTTTCAATCAAAATATTTCTACTTTGAAGTCAGGAAAAATAATGGAAGAATTGTTCAAAATGGTTCTCCAAATCTTCATAGGCATTATAGTCATTAAACCATAGAAAGAGTGTTGCATCATATATCAACTCTTCACTTGTCTGAATTCTTCATTGTTTTTAATATATTTACCATAAGATATGAGCCCTATAAATTTAACTCCTAAATTTAGCACAGGAAATTCTCATACTACCCAAGATCTTTAATTGTATAAATCTGACTCGAATAGAATGCAGATCTGGCTTCCGATGGGCTTCAAAACACTAAAGAACACTTAATAAGTCTATTGTAGTGCAAACAGATCTGCCCAAGTTGCTTATCGAATTGGAGTTGAGATTAAATATTTAACTCACTAAATATCAAGCGGGTCGGGTTTTAGTCGGAACCAAATTCCTTTGACTTGAAGAGGGCAAAATGGATCCGTCTTGCTCATATTCAGTCAAATGTAACTTTGTGAATGTTGTGGAGGACAATGATGAAGAGTAGAGGTAAAGAGTTGGGTGGCGGTGAAGTTGCAATAGAATTGAAGGTGAAAGCTCGGTAGGTGGAGGGGTAATGGAGAGAAGCTCCAATCACGAAGGCAGAGGCAGTGGTTTTGAGTGAAGCGATGGTCTTGAAGAGGGTGGCTAAGGCGGGTGTCGGAGAACTTTCACCACTCCCATTGATTGATGATAATAACAATGACAAAGGGTGGCTGGATCTGGGACATTGGTTGGATCGTAATCCTGGTCAGTCAAACACAGATTAGAGTCATATTAAGATCTACTTTTCAAGACTTTCTCTTTATCTTTGACCACGAAAGGAGGCTGCAATTTGACTTGACTATGACTCTGTGGAATCGAGCATTGGGCAAATTGGAAATGGAATGGTGGTAAAGATTGAGGGAATGATGAGGTAGTGGAGCTGCACTAGAGGAGATGATGACAGATGTTCGCAAATCTAGATTGAAGATGTTCAGATCGATGCTAATGGGTCCCCGCGAGGGGCAATTTTTTTGGTGGTCAGTGAGGTTGCATGGGGGTTAGTCAGAGTTGAAGGCTGGTAATGGCGGCAAAATGGTGGAATGAGGTGATTAGGAAGACAACTGACGATGAAGAAGATTGACTGCTTAATAATTAAGATGATAAGATCGAAGAGCTGAAGAATCTAAAATCCAATTGGACTCACTAATGCATTGGTGATTGATAACATATAACTGATGATCTGGCTGAGGAATAGCAGCAATACTATTGGAGGTCGAAAGATACTGGAAGGATCAAGTTGTTGTTGTCGAGGTTGATGATGATTTGCTGATGAACTCTATGTTGGATTTTTTTCAAAAACTATAATAAAAGTAAAAAGAAGACAGCGGTAGATAAAGAAGATGGATTTTGATTTCTGATACCAAATCTAACGCAGGACAGAAGGAAAATTAGAATTTTGTAATCAAAATTTGGAGATGAAGAGAGTGATTCTGGGTTAAAATTAGGATTATAAAAGTTTCAGGTCTCAGATCCAGACGAGTCACATACTACTTATACACCAATCACTCGATGAAAGATTTGGAAGAAGTAAGACACATCCTCTCGATAATCTCAAAATAATTAATTAATTAAAATTAAAGTCTTACAAGAAATATATAAAATTCCCTATATGCACTACACGTGCAAACAAGATAAAAATTAACTATAATAGAATATAAACAAATGTATTGAAATTTTCACTAAATCCAAAATCAATTCCTAGCTTGGCTTTTTTTAGCCCCACCAAAAGCATAGGTTGTGGCCCAAGATGGAGCGTAGCTGGCATGAAGCCCAATCTTCCCCAACATTCAATTGATTACTATGGATCCGCTGACTGGTTATTTGGCAGTACGAAGTTGGTTCTGATAGATGTTGTAATTATGAAATTCAGGTTACTTTAGAATCAATTCAAGACCCTTTAGGGTTAATTAAGGGATCAATTGGAGTATATTACAAGAAATAAGATGTATTCATGTTCCATCTATTGCCTATAAACAGGGATCATAATTTTGCGTTGATTTATTGTAGAAGGGGGATAAACAGTTGAAAAGAGTTAGAGAGATTTTCTTATTCACCCATCCAAGATTTTTCTTTTATACTTTTCTCTTGAGATTTATGATTGTATTAACGATTAGGGGTTTTGGTGAGAGATTGTCGAATGTACTTTTTTAGAGTTGGTTGACTCCCCAGTCTTGTTCATTAGAACTAGGTTGTATTTGCATTTTTTATTTGGAATTTTTCATATTGATCCTAAAATCTTCTACGTTTAGATATTGATGCTTATTTTTTTTTTTTTTTTATATTACTCCTCCAAAATTAGTAAGGTATTCCAAGTTAGTCTCTCCATCAGTTTTTCGTTTATTAAGCCCCACTAATCCAAATTAGAGACTAATTAGGATTGGTAAATGACAACATTACTCTTCTTATTGAATCATGTAACTAAACGAAGGCACACATCAAGAGTCTCCTTGAGAAGGAAGAGAAGGATGGGGTGCTGCTGCTCATGTGCGTGGATGAGTTGAAGAGGAGAGGGATTGAGTTTGAACTACTGAAGGAGGTGGATGCATTGCAGTGGGCCAAGAGTTTTAAGGTTGAGATGAAGGAGGCTGAGAAGGTGTGGAAGTGGTCCGCGAGGGACTTTAGAGCATTGGCCATGCTCGTCTCTCGGTTGCGATGGTGTTGGTTACTTGGTTTATTTTGTGCAGTCACTTGAAAGGAGGAGGACTGGAGGGGTTGATGGATCTCAATTTGAGGGTATAAAGTTGGGTATTTTGGTTCTTGAATTGAGCATATTATGATTAGAGAAGGAATGCAGTGATTAGAAAAACAGTTGATTCATATAATGGTGTTAAGCCTCTTGAATTTTTGGTGTTATGGTAGATTGATTGCTTTCATTTTGATTTCTTAAATGCTTGTTTTAATGGAACTATTGAATCTTTCTTGATTATGTTGTTGAGATTATGCTATGTGATTACAAAAGAAATGGGGTTAGATTTACTAGGAAACTCTTGATCATTCAATTTGGTTTTTTGAAGGGACATTCTGATTGAGAAATTGAGACGGAGAAGGAAAGAGAGAAAGAGAGTTGCTACATCTATTTTCATGCCCTAACTCCATCCCTCTCCTCTCCTCTCCTCTCCTCTCCACCCTCTCCTTAGCCCTAAAATTGTGATAGGGAGGGTGGTGCAGTTAAGGATTAAACTGTGATGGAGAGGGAGAGTGAGGGAGAGAGAGGAGTGGTGGGTTAATGCGTTAGGATGAGGGTATAACGAAAAAAAGAGAACAAAAAGTTAAACATTTTAATGTAACTTAACTGGATGGATTAAATTGCAGTGACTTTTAAGGGACTAATGTAAAAAATCAAAGAATCTAGGGATCGATATTTAAATATAAAAAAATTTAAGGGATCAATAAGAAAAAAAAAAAAAAAAAACCCTTTTTACTTTCTTATATGCATAGTAAGTGCTTATAATTATCAATTCAACTATGCTTGCTCTCAATTCCCTGCAGAGTACCTTTGATGCCTTCAAAAGTACTTACATTTTGACAAAACAATTGTTTATATTTTTGGGGAAACTAAATTGTAAAGTTGGTCTTCAAAGAAAGCTACGAGTTATGAGAATATATATATATGGATTAGCATAGATGAGCCGCCAACTCAGAAAAAGTTATATAAGCCAACAACAAAAGTATAGTAATTTAATAATTTTTCTTCAATTTTTTTTTTAGAATTAGAATCTATACCTTCTTATCTTTTTTAAGATAAAATTTCATGAATTTTGGACTTAATTTATTTTTTTATCAAATGGATACAAATTGTTCTATTCTCCAAAAACCGTTAATTCTGTATCAACTTGATGGATGCCTAAATCAAAACTAAAATTCAAAAAATTAGGTATGAGTGTACCCTAGGAGGTCGAGATCATAATCCGAAATAAATTGTTTAAAAAAAAAACTATTGGAGATAATGGAAAGAAACTACAGCTTAGATAATTTCCAGCACTGTCAGCTCGTTTCTATTATTCACATACACATTTATACACTACTGAATATTAGTATAACTATTATTAGTTAAATAGCAATCACCGCATTAGTTAAAAATAATTGAGTATGTACAATCTAAGCCACTTCAATTATTTAGTAAACAGTTACAAATGCATCTTGTACTACCTAGTAGCCTATGTAGCCGGGAGTTGAGGGGGTCTATTGAAGCAAATGGGGAGCAAGGGGGGCAAGAGGTGAAAGGGGCTTAGTGGTGATGTTGGGCAAGGAATTTGAAACAAGCCGGATATTGCCAAATGAAATATTCTCATATTGTTTCCTATTAGAGGTCCCTCCACTTTGTTTTGCTGAACGGAATTTGGATATAGTTGTTTTCTCTAAGTAACTTCATCACCACATGTTCTTCCTCCTTCTCAAGCGCTTGTCTCATTGCACTCGCTCTCTCCCCTTTGTCTCTTCTCCCCCTTCTTCCAGCTAACAAATACTCAATATCCACTGTCATTAAGACTTGAGATAAATATTTAATGGAAAGGTCAAATAATAATGCTAAACTAATAGCTTGACTCCATCTGTATATATCATAAATAATATTGTTGGAAGAAAGTGTCAATAATTTTCCAAATGCATCACATCAAGGGAAAAAGGAACCTACCCCTACTTAAATACAGGGAAACTAAAATGTCAACAAAATGGATACTTAAAAAAAAAAAAAAAAATTAACAATCTTATGATTAGGAGTCACTATCCTTACTAGTTGTAATCCATTTCAAATCCGGCTAACTTGCAACTCACTAGCTAGAGTACGATATCTGTTGTTTGTTTATGTCTAGTTCTATGTTCTTATTATCCATTCTTCTTTCACAAAACTCAGCTTCTATGTTTTGGACTATATATGATATCTTCTTTAAATGTCTAATCTCAGAGTAAGAATGTAAAATTAGAGTTATTCTGTTGTTAATCATTTTTTTTTTTTTTTTTTTTGCCTTTCTTTATTTATGGGATTCTTACTACAACTTCATTTATGCTATCTTCGGAGCATTTTCGCCTAGATAACTAAGATAGAAGGAGCAGAGTATGTGACTAGAAAGAGAATTAATGGAAAAGATAAATGAGTTGTCACTACTCCATTCTTTTTTTTTTTTTTTTGTGCTATAATTGAATCTTTCCAGGTCTCCTTCAAAAACGTCACTATCAAAGGTCGACAAGAGAATTTTTAAAAGATTTAACTGAAAGCTACTTAGGATCTTATAATTCTCTTTGTTAGGCAGAAGCAATCTTTTTTCAAGTAACATTTCCTCCACTAGTGGGAGAGTCTGATGCACAATCTTTTGATATAAAAATAGTTCTTGGAAAATGACTTGAATTGGAATATGAGAGCTCTAACAATGTGAAGTCCGAGATCAATTTGATGGTTCAGCTTTGGGAACGGCCAGAGGTGGGGTGCGGCGTTGGGGGTTGGGGAGGAGAGAAATGTCGGGCCTCCCGGGGGTATGATGGGATTTAAACACGAAGCCAGAACCTATCAAATCCTAAATCTAAAACTGATAGATGGAGGTTCAAACTTTGTATTTAAACCCATTAACTACTTTTCTTGTACTATCCGGTATCGGATTATACTTGCATATAAACTCCTAACAATCTCTCCCATCATTCTGATTGTACAATAATCACCTGCGCTACTCGAACCACTTCGATCTTTACACCGATTTCACTTCTCCTTGGACCATAACCTAAACTCTGATATCAGTTATTGGAAATAACACTCTAATTTCCATAATGCATTAAGTGAGAGATAAAGAGAAAATAATCAAACAAGGATGAGAAAAACTACTGGGCAAACTCCGAATAAATTTCACTATAATAAAATAGAATTACAAAACTCTCTGTAGAAATTACTAGAGGATATCTGTTAAAAGAACAACTCTCTTGAATAGCAATCTCTCTATGAAAACTCACAGAGGATGACTCCCTTTTATTTAGATCTTGAATTCTTGGATCCTTCAATAATCTATATCTTTAATGCATCTCCCTTTTTATAGGCATATGGGTTACCAAACTCATTAATATTTCCAATATGAGTTCTTTGGAAATATAGAAAATCTTGTAGTTACCAAAGTCACTAAAATTTCCAAGATAAGTTCTTTGGAAATCTAGCAAATCTACAGTTATCAAACAATGATATTTCAAAGATGAGTGCTTTGGAAATATGCTAATCTTGTAGTTACTAATGCCATGGGTAATTTCAAGATGAAATTTTTGAAAATATAACAAATTTTGTAGTTACCAAATGCATAAGAATGGACAAAATTCTAACAATCTCCCTCTCCATTCACATGAAGAGGGATCTTCCTTGTAAAACGTAATTCAAGTTCTCGTCATACTTGCTAATTTTCTGCAGAGCTCATACTTCTCTTTTGATAGAGGTTTTGTCATCATATCTAATGGATTTTGATTTGTATTGATCTTAACAAGTTGCATCTTATGTTCTTCCAAAACATCTCGAATCTAATGGAATCGAACATCAATATGTTGTCCTTCAATGATATGTGGCACTTCTACTCATGTTGATGGCGCTTTGGCTTTCATAGTGAAGAATGTATGCTCTTTGATTCAATGACAATTCCCTTAAGAAATTATTTATCACAAAACCTCCTTAGTTGCTTCTATAGCAACTATATATTCGAGTTCAGTAGTGGATAGAGCAATCATATTTTTGAAACTTGGACTGTCAAGATACCGCTCTTGCAAAAGCAAATAGGTATTCTGAAGTAAATTTTCGAGTGTCGATATCATCAACCATATCAGAATCTATGTATCCTTCCAATATAGGTTTACCACCACCAAAACATTAACAGAATATGGTGGATCATCAAAAATACCATAAAATCTATTTTACTGCATTCCAATGCTCTTTGCCAAGATAAGCAAAAAATCTACTTACCATGCCAACTTCATGTGCAAAGTTGGGTCATGTATATACCATAGAGTATATTAAACTTCTGACGGCTGAGGCATATGGGATGCTCTTCATTAACTCCTCCTCTTTCACAGTAGAGGGATTTTGATTTGCTCTTAGCTTAAAGTTCTTCATGTTGAACATATGTAGTTTCCGCTTGATGTACTGCTCTCGCGATAGTCATAACTTTCTTCTTCTATCACGAGAAAGTTTCATTCTCAAGATATGGTGCACTAGACCTATGTCCTTTATATCAAAAGACTTGCTTAACTCTTTCCTTAACTTGCAAACTATGTATTCCCTCCCTTTTTCTTGAAGTGTTTACGTTGCTCTATGTAAATTTTTTTTTTCCAAATTACCATGGAGAAATGGAGTTTTTGCATATAATCGTTCAATCTCTAGATCAGGATATGCACCAAGACCTAGAATTATCAAAATGGAAGTCATTTTCACAACAGGAGAAAAATTTCTGCATAATCAATATGTTGTTTCTATTCGAAATCTTACACCACTAGGCGAGCCTTGTACTTGACTTCTTTCTCTCCACTATTCCTTAACTTGAAGATCCATTTGTTCTTCAAAACTCTTTGATCCCTTCGAAATTCTACTAGATCATATGTTTTGTTAGTATTCGAGAAATTGATCTCCTCTTGCATTGATTTCTTCCATTTGCCTTTGTGCTCACCGACCTAGGCCTCATAAAAATTTTCAGGATATATGGTTGAAGGTTGACGAACCACCGTCTCAACTGAGACTCCAATGATTCATCAATGCGTGTTTGTTCCCCTAATTTGGAATCGAGAGCTCAACTTCTTCATTTCTCTGGTACATTTCACCCTCTTCGTGTATATCCTCATCATTAAGATTTAGCATAGGTAAAAATGTAGGGAGAGGATCAAGGAAGATGTCAGCATTCTGTGGCTTTACAACTTTTCAAACTCACGTAATATTTTATCTTCACAAAATTACATCTCTACTTCTGATAATTTTTCTGCTTTCATGATCCCATAATCTATATCCGAGTTCATCACTTCCATACTTTAAGAAGATGCATATTATTGCCTTGTCATCATACTTGACTTTTGCTTTTTAGGCACATGCACAAATGCTTTAAGTCCAAATACTCGTAAATGAGAATAGGAAACATCCTTTCCACTTCAACCCTTTTAGGAACATTGCCATTTAAGGGGATAAATGTGAATGAATTAATCAAATAATATGCAGTTCGTGCTGCTTCCCCCAAAATAATTTAGTTAATTTACCTAAAGAAAGCATACTCCAAATTTCCTCAACAATTCTGCAGTTCATCCTTTATGCAATGTTGCAGCATGCGTGGAGTAGGCTTTTGGTGTCTAAGACCGATTTTGAGCAATAATCATTAAATATCTTTGAAGTATACCCACCCTTGTTATCTGTGCGAATACACTTTAAGAGTTTTCCAGATTCTCTTTCAACTTTTGCATGAAAATCTTTAAAAACTTCAAATACTATAATTTTTTTATTTCAATACGTAGATCCACACCTTTCTAGATACATCATCTATGAAAGTCACGAAATAAGAAGAGCCACCAATTGTTTCACATTTATAGGACCAAACACATCCAAGTAAACCAAATCTAAAATGTTGTTTTCCCTTTTATTAGTAGGACCATCCATGTTGCATCAAAACACATTCGAAACCCCTACCAGATGCATCGTTATACCAACCATCCCACCGGATCCATCTGGCACTACCAACAATAGTGCTGACTTCAACTCCTCAAAAACTACATCACAATCCTCAGTCCATTCATATTTCTCTTCATTCTTCAATAACTTGGTCAAAGATGCTACAATCTTAGAAAAGTCTTTCACAAATATTTGATAATATCCAGGTAATCCAACAGAGCTCCAAATCACACACACTGACTTCAGAATGGGCCATTCCTTCACTACTGAAATCTTTATAGGGTCAACAGAATTTTCATCTCCTAAGATAATATGTCCATGAAATGAAACACTGTCCAGCCAAAACTCACATTTGCTCTGTTTCCCATAAAGCTTCTTCCATTTAAAAATCTCTAAGACTATTCTTAGATACTCTCATGATCTTCCTTGGTCCTAGAATACACTAATATATCATCAATGAACACCATAATAAACTTATACAAAAATGGAGAGAAGACACATGAATATAGACGGTGCATTAGTCACGCCCAACGGCAACATTGAGAACTCATGATGTCTATAACAGGTTTGGAAAGTTGTCTTAGGGATATCCAATTCCTTCACTCTCATTTGATATCTAGACTTCAACTACAACCTGGGAAATATTCTAACTCCTCCACCAAGTTACTCAAACAGATCATCAATCCTCGGCAATGGACACCGATTCATGATCATGACCTAATTCAATTACCTATAGTCAATGTATAGTCTCTTTTTTCCATCCTTCCAAGTCAAAATCACTGATGATCCCATGATGAAGTATTTGGTATGCTAAAACCCTTGACTTCTAACTCCTCTAACTGATTCTTCACCTCTTCTAATTCAAAGGTACTCTTCTGATACAGTGTCTTAGAGATGGTGTCGTACCTAGAATAAGATCAATGAAAAGTTTTACTACTCGCACTGGGGGTAATCATGAGAAGCCTGTAAAAGCATCAATGAACTTCGACACTACTAGAATCTTTGCTAAACTCACATCCATCCGTGTAAGAACACCATTTGTCGAACACACTCAAAACTCTACTAGCCATTTCTAGCTACTTCCTCTATTGAACTCAAACTCGGAAAGGTTTGACGCTTGGAAAATAACACTCCTCTTTCAATAGTGATAACAGCATGGATGAACTAAGTTAATACATCTAAAATATCACGTCAAATCATGAGTGTCAATAATTAGGAGGTTGGCAAAGAATTCCTTCTGGTGTCAACTATTGTACAAAATCTACAAATCTTATTACAATTTATACTCCCGTTCTCTTTGCTTATGTTCTAATTTACATTAGGTTCTTTTGGGGTATTTCATATTGTCTCACAAAAGCGAAGAAATGAAACAGTGCAAAGCTCCAAAATCAAATAACACAGATGCAAGTACATGATAAACATGTATCAAACCTGTCACCATGTCCTCCGAGTTTCATGCATGCTTTGTTGTCAGGATGAAACTTACCCACGTCCCTGAGCCTCCATCTCGCTCTTCTAAGCCTACTCAAATATCTTCCACTAATTCCTATTCAGACTCCTCTACTGCTTTTGCGGTCCTAGCTTCTCTTGAGGACAGTCCCTGGCCATATGATCACCTGATCTATAGTTGAAGTATAGTTGATTCTTAATCTTACAATCTTTTACACCATGCCCAGGCTTTAGAGAAAAATTGAACACAATCTTCTCATGTTGATTAACCACCAGATGCTTCCCAATACTTTTGGACAAAGGCCCTCGGGAATTTGTCCCACTGGTCTCTTCGGCACAGTAGGTTGCACCCTTTTTTCTTATTAATGATCAGCTCAACATTCTTGGTACATCGATGACCTCTTATTAGTATCTAACCTTCTAACAGCCATGTATTTATCGATTTCCAACATGAGCCCTTGCATGAACCAATGAGCTTGTTCATCTTATCATCCACAATGTTCAGTGCACACCTACTCTACTGCATAAAATCTATAGCTTATCCATCGACCTAAGACCTTTAGTCGAATTTATAAATTGTTGCTCCATATCCTATGAGCCGCCCTTGGAAAGAACCTTACAAGGAAGCTTGCTGCCAAGGCCTCCCACAAGATTGGTCGAGATAGCAGTTCTCCTCTAACTGTCACCAAGTCTAAGTAATATCAACTAGCTGAATGTTAAACAATTTTACTTGGCCTGGCCCTAGAACACATGTAGCCCTCAATAGGTTCTCTAGCTTAGTCAACCACTACTCTGCCTCTAAAACTACTACTGATCCCAAGAAAATCATTGGTACAGACGTCTGAAGTCCAAAATGCTTTCCAGTCGCTAATCCTTCGGTGCTATAGAACACTCTGGTGCTGCTTTCATGCCACCTTGTAGAGCCTCAATCTGCTATTGCTAAGTCTCCATCATAACCTGAAATATCGCGAACATCTCATTAGCGATGACCAAATTGGTGTTGGAAAAGGAGTTAGATCCATTCCAATAGCACGACGATAAAGAGTCATTACTCTGATAAAAGAAGGTAAAGAGAACTTTAATAATAATCAATAATAATGAATATAAATATATCTATACCTAGCAAAAAGATCATACATATACATACACACACACATGTATGCAAGTAACCTAAAACAGATTAATTTGATTAGAAAGCTTACAAGTCTGTTAACTGTAATGATGTCCAAGTCAAGTTAAATTTGATTGGACTCGACTTAGAGAGTTTTGGCCCTAATACCAACTATAATGTCCTACTTTCCATAGTTGGAAAGCTGGAGCTTTAGAATTATATAATTAATAACAATCACATTTCGTAGTTTACAGTTCAAAATTTTCAAAATAACAAATTTTCTGAAAGTGACTAATATTTAATAAATGTCAATTCCAAATAATCTCCATAAAATAATCATAAACTAATAAAACTCATACATATATCCTAGACCGAACTCTCATAAAATACCATAACAGTTTCAATAATAAAATGATTAGTACAGTAAATCAAAATACACTAAAGTACTATTGAAATGCCACATATTCTTCTAAATATGTCATATCCTACTTTGCAATCAAAACCTCCATCTCTAAATCTAATCCTAACTCTGGTTATGTATAACTAGTAGTCACAAGCAAAGCAACCAATACAATAAAATGACAATACAAAACCAAAGGAAAATAATATAGCAAAATAATAAAATAAGATGTAATGATATATTTAACGAATGAATCTCTAGTTATGGTCACTTACTGATTTAGTTCATTAAACAATTAATTACGATATTTTTCAAATCCCTAAAACAAACCAAGTTAGTCAGGCCACTTTACACATTTCATAACACTTGGAAATATAGAGTCAAGATCAATATGACCGCAGCCCATTTCGTAAGCACATGGAAAAATGAAGTCAACAATGTTATGGTCATAGCCCATCGCATAAGCACCTGGGAAAACAAAGTCAAGAACGGTATGAATGTACCACATCCCACAAATTCCCAGAAAAAGGGAGTCAAGAACAATATAAGTGGAGCATATCCCATCTAAAATAAAGATGACAATACATTGATCAGTATGCACCATTTGATAAATTGGTATTCTTCCAGTCCCCAATTATTCCATTCTCCATATTATCAATTGCTATCAAATTTGATGCCACTTGTAATAGTATTCAATTTCTAATATAATAATAATACAATAACCATGTATATCCACCATTGCATTCTTAACAATAAATAATATCGATAAATGTTATTCAAGTTTTATATTTTTCATAACTTTAATTTAATATCTTATAATCTAATGAATTAAAAAAACAATAACAATAATAATATGAATCATCTATCATTTCTTAATAATCTTTATTAATAAAACAAGTCAATTCGATATTTTTCGATTTGATAATTTAGTAACTTGGTTTATCATAAAAAACAATTCTCAAACGATGCATTAAATATTATATGATGGCATTTCTAGTAAATAACATATTGATATGAATATAAATTATAGCAAGAATCTAATAAATATAAGAATCTATCAATCTTAGCTCTATACAGTATCTTGTACAAAAATTCAGTGCACTAGGCTAGTTATGACTAGTATTAGCTTGGGTGCTACAAATCATGTATCAATAATAGAATTATGAAAGATGTTTTCAATGAAAAATGCATATATTAAATTTATCTTACTATAAAAATCATTTCAGAATTTATTGAATTTTTTATTATACTTAACCTAGTTAAAATTGTGTTTCCATTATTGAATTACCATTTAAAAGCGGCACTAACGGAATATTCATTATGCTTAAACCGGATACTCCAGTAAGAATTAGGAACTACATTCTAAAAAAAACTTGTTGATAAATGGATTACCTTTTTATCTTAATTTTTGTGGAATTATTTGAACTATTATACTATTTATAACCTTATTTTTATCATAATTGGTTAGCTTAAAATTCAATACAGCAGCATAAGCAGAGTGGGCTTAACCTAATAAAACCTATTAGAAACCCAATCCATATCTTTACCAATTGATCTAATCATGTCATCATAATAAATTAAATAAACTTGATTTTTTAGTTTAGATTTGATCATAAATTTGACTAAAAATGCATGGCTAATATAGAGTCTATATCTAGATCAAAGTCTGCAGCATAAAACATAATTAGTTTAATTAAAAAACTCTATTAATTGGTAATTCTAATCTATCATGAATCCTTCCTAGCAAAAAAAAAAAGAGATATTCATGGTGAAAATAGAGAGAAAATAGAAATTGTGTTCAATTTCTATTCTTGGAGGTTTCTTTGAGTTTAGGACATTCATTTTCACCACAAATTATAAATCTGCCTTTAGATCAGGCCAAGCGAATTTATATTACTTACAACATGCTAAAATAGGTATCTTAATTTCATATTATTATTGATTTATTGATTCGAATATATATGATTATGTTTTATCGTGAGTCTTATTCAAATTATGCTTAAAAATAAGTTTTTTAATCTTTCTGTCTAATATACTGTCCCATTTTCTAAATTTGATTATAAAAGTGAATCAATTTAAAATTTTAAGAAAATTTATTGAGATATCTTATGTAGTTTTCTACAACTTTCGTTCAGAATTTTTTTTATCAATTCTTGATGAAATTGTGAGTTTTTGCCAACTATTCCACTGTGATAGTACTATTTGTTCTAGTTATAGTAAGTTATAGTTAGAAATTTGTTAAAAATAACATATGGCTCCAGATAATTCCAAGAAAATTATTGTACTTAGAAAACTTAATATCCTACAACTCTTATTTATAAACTGTTTTGAAATTCTTATTAAAAATATATGTTATGGCTCAATTATTATACCACTATTATTAGTGTATTGAATTTTTAAGTTGACCAGTCAAACTAAAAACTAAATTATAAATAGTATATTAATCAATAATTCCCAAAAGTTATATGGAAATATGTCCATTTATCTATAATTTTATTTAGAATATTTTTCGTAATTCTTACAAAAGTATTAGGTTTTAGCTTACTCAATATTTTAATACTGTAACTAACAAATAGCAATTCAATGATGGAAATCCAATTTTAACTATTTTAAGTATTGATAAATAAATTCAATAAACTCTGAACAAATTTATATAGTAAGTTTATCTATTACCTATAATTTTATTCAAATAACTTTTTTGCAATTCTAAATATGATTACATGGTTTGGATCACCTAAAGCAACACTAGCCATAACTAGCCTAGTGCACTATCTTTGTAGAGAATACTGTATGAAGCAAAAATTGATTGATTCCCATATTTTATTATATTCTCGTCATAGTAAATAGCAACACTATTATTATATATTCGTATCAGCATGTTAATTATTGGAAATGACATTATGTATTCTTTATTATATTATTTGAGTGTTTTATCATGATAAACCAAGTTATTAAAATATGAAATTGAAAACTATCAAGTTGACTTATTTTATTAATAAAGATTATTTTGCAATGGTGGATGGTTCATGTTATGATTGTTATCGCCCTGTTATTATTAGTTTTAATTTGCATATCATATTAAATCAAAGTTTTGAAAGAGTAGAAGCTGAATACTGTGAATTGATATATTGTTTGTCATTAAGATTGTATGCAATGGTGGACATATATAACTATTGTATTGTTATCGTATTGGAAATTGAATACTATGACATTTGGCATCAATTTGAGAGTAATTGATTTTATGGATAATTGAATAGTCAAGGAGTAGAGAAATAGCAAACTAGTAAGAGTTACATAATGAGTGAGATATTGCCATCATTATCTAAGAAAGCATAGGCTCAGCCTATATTGTTCTTACTCAATTTTTCTGAGTGCTTATGGGACAGGTTATAGCCATATCGTTCTTGACTCTTTTTTTCTGGGTGCTCAGTGGCTGGGCTATGGCCATATTTATCTTCACCCCATGTTTCCAGGTGTTGTAGGATGTGTTCAATTGTGTAACTAGGTTGGTTTTTTGGGCTTTTTTTGATAGTTCGATTAAAGATATTTGTATGTGTTTTAATAGTTTTAGATTATTTTATGATATTTATTTGGACTTGAACTTTATTAAAATTAAATATTTTGAGAAAATTTATTACTTAATAATTTGTATAATATTGTTCCCAATATGATTTTTGAAATATAAACTATGAAATGTGCTTGTTATAAATTGTATTAATTTCTAACGATCTAACTTTCTTGCTATTAAAAATGGGATGATACAGCTGATATAAGAGCTTAGGATCTCTAAGTCTATCCAAGTAATTTAAATTGTCTTAGATATCATTGCAGTCAGTAGACTTAGAATCAATTAACCTTGTTAGACCGTTTTGGATTAAATACAACTATATATAAAAATAATTTTTGTATGTATGTGTGTGTGTATCATACATACATATATATATATATATATATATATATATATATATATATATATATATATATATATATATATATATATATATATATATATATATATATATATATATATATATATATATATATATATATATATTTGTGTGTGTGTTTTTGTGTGTGTGTATGAGTCAGCAACTCAGGTAAATTACATGAGTCAGCAGTGAAAAAGTAGAACCCATTATTTTTTAAAATTATTTTTTAGATCATGATCTCTATCTTCTTAAATACTTTAGGATAAAATTTCATGGATTTTGAGCATTATTTGTTATGTGATCAAATGGATATAAAATACTGTATTTTGCTGAAAACCGTTAATTTTGTATATACTTCATAGAATACAAATCAAAACTAAAAACCCATTAAATTGGGTATGAGTGAACCCTAAGGGGTCGATATTATAATCAAACGGAAAATCTTTGGAAAAAATTATTAGAGATAGGAAAAATAAAGTGCAGTTTAGATAATTTATGTGAGGCGGCAGCTTATTTCTATTTTTCTTATATATATATATATATATATATATATATATATATATATGAGAAAAATGGAAATGTACTGACAGCTCACGCAAGTTACCTTAGCTGCAGTTCATTTCCACTATCTCCAATAATATTTTTTTAAAAAATTCTTTTGGATTATGATCTTGACCCCCTAGGGTTCACTCATACCCAATTTCTTGGGTTTTAGTTTTGATTTGGTCCTCCATCAAGTTAACTTAAAATTAACGGTTTTCAATGAATAAAATATTTTGTATGCACTTGATGAAAAGGTAAATGGACTCCAAATTTTTTGAAATTTAATCCGAAAGAAGTTAAGGAGGTAGAGATAGTAATTATTAAAAAATTGAAGAAAAATCATTGGATCATTATAGTTTTGCCGCTAGCTCACGAAACTTTTCTTGAGCTGGCGGCTCACCTACAGTAATCCATATATATATATATATATATATATATATATATATATATATATATATATATAAATATATATATATATATATATATATATATATATATAGAGAGAGAGAGAGAGAGAGAGAGAGAGAGAGAGAGGGGGAGAGAGAGAGAGAGAGTTACTTTACCCTCTTTTCAAAGAGTAGTGGTGGTAACTAGGACAGACAATTGTTATTTCTCAGAACACGGGAATCAACTGAGTTCAGAAGGTAGGACGTGTGGTAAGAGATTATATGATTAAGAATCAGTTGCGCTTCAATACTGTATCAAGTGATCATGTGGCTAGGGATTGTCTTTAGAGGAAGCCAGTAGCTCAACCATAATAGCAACAACAATAGTAGTAGAGGAGTTAGAACAGGTAACAACGCAGGCAAGGTTTAGCTCCTTAGAGGATGGTGTTTGAGCAGGCTCAAAATAGCAAGATGGCTAGTCAGGAACATGAAATAGTTTTCAACCTAACAACAAACCTAGTAGGAATTCACAGGATGTGGTGATAATTATAATCCTTGTTTATCATGTACTTGCGTATGTGTTATTTGATTCTGGAGCTTCACACTGTTTCATTTCTTCTACATTTGTGACATGACATGAAACACCCAATAAGAACCTAATACAAAGTTGAACTTAAGTGCAGGGAATGGGAGTATAGATTCTAGTAAGATTTGTAGGCTTTGCCAAGCAATTGTTTGCAAGAGAAAGTTCTTTGCCAACCTCCTAATTTATCGATACTCGTGAATTTGATGTGATATATTGGGGATGGAATGACTTACATCCATACAATTATTGATTACCAAAAGAGGAGTTCTATTTTCAAATTGTCAAGCGATCCGGAGTTTGAGTTCAATGGAGGTAGTAGCCAGACAGAGCCAACAAAGTTCAGAGTGTGTCTAGCAGATAATGTTCTTACATAAATGGATGCGACAACTTCTAAGATTCCAGTGGTATCAGAGTTCATAGATGTTTTTGCAAATATTTTAGGATTATTGATTACGCTTGAAAAGTGCAGTTATTTAAGTTTATTTTATATACATGTAATCAAATTTTGGTGACTAATACAAGAAATTGATGAAATTTTATTTTCATTAATTAAATTCTCCACTATGATCTTTTTCTAGTATTTTGTAGTCTTTTTTAAGGGTTTTATATGCAAGAAAATCAAAGAATCGAAGTGTATCTCAAGTATAGCTCGGCAATGTGATTTTATAGGTCTGGTTGTCGACAACTACTAATTGGCTTTCGATAGCCATTGACTATAATTCAAATTGAGAATGGTTGTCGATGGAGCTTTGGAAAGCCATGTCCATAGTTTAATTCTTTCTTAGTTTTTTGAGAGTAAATGGAGTTTTCTCGTAAATAGAATTCTTGTTAGGTTTTGCAAGAATATAAAAATACAATGTAATTCAGAATTATGTAAAGGCTTTGAACGGTTAATGTTTAGAAAATGGTTTTAGAGTAATTTAGAAATTCAAGATTTTAGCTTTTGTACTCATTCAAAGAAATCAACAAAAACTTCATTTTTCTTAATTCATAGCTATGATGAGTTTGAGTTGCTAAATTCTTGCGGTGGTTAAGATCGAATAACAAACCCTAAGTAATTTATTGGTATGATTTTGTATGCTTATCATTTTTTAATTGATTTATGCAAAGTTGATATCTTTTATTCCCTATTATTTTGTTAGGTTTTAGATATGATTTTAAGTCATTGATGATTTATTGTTTGATGGTATAATCGTTGCTTAGTTTTTTATATAACGTAGACTCTTTAGGTAGATGTATGTTTAAACTTTGAATATTTATTTTGATTATTCATATTTCATGCTTAGATAAAAAAAAATACATATAGATTTAATTGGAAGAAGTTATTCAAAGTTTTAAATTTGCAACTTTATTAGATTTTGTGCGTCAATAATATATTTTTGGGTCATAGGAAGACCACGTGATCTATGTAAATAGATTAAAAAAAAGCCTAAACACATCCAGTAAATTATTCTATTGGAAGTTCATTTATCTGACCAACAATTTTATTTCAAATAAATTTAAATCCATTTTAGCTTTAGTTTTAGTTTTAATTAATAAAAATTAATATTTATTTCTAGCTCCGTAATTTATTCTTCTTTAGTGTCAACACAATAATCAAAACAATTCTCTAGAAAACGATCTTGGGTTACTACCCTTGCACTACTGGTTCGATCTCTTGTAATTGGGAATATATGACTTAGATCGCAGTCAAGTTTTTGGTATCGTTGTCGAGCATCAATACTATTGTGTTACACTTTAGTACAAGTTACCATTCCTACGTAATTAATTTTTGATTATGAATTTGTATGACTAGTTGGAGGTGAACATCAAATAATAGACTTATTCGATCATACTCAAATCCACACACACTTACAATCCAGCAAACACCTCACGAAATGAATACTAATAATAATAACGACGTGAATAACAATAATGGATTCGGAGATAACAATACAAATGATAATAATAGCCATCATGGAGGCAATGGAAGGTCCTTACGAGATTATCTATATCCTGACATGACAACCCAACATTCATTTATAGCATTTTCTTTGAATATGGGACATTTCAGATTAAATCTAGAGTAGTTCAACATTTACCTTAATTCCATGGGATGAATTTAGAGAGTCCATACTTGCATTTTCGAGAATTCAAAAAAGTTTGCTCTACTATTAATCTTCAAAATATTATTGCAGAGAAACTTAAGCATAAGCACTTTTCATTCTCCCTTAAGGATAAAACAAAGATATGGTTACATTCTTTACGTCCCAATTCAATAAGAAAATGGGATGAGATACAAAAAAAAAAATTAAAGAAATTCTTTCCTTCACATCGAACAAATTATATGTGAAACTAAATTCTCAACTTTCATCAGAAAAAAAATGAACTATTGTTTGAATGTTGGGATAGATTTAAAGATTTGCTACTCTCATGTACACATCACAGTTTCAAGATATGGAGAACTGTAAGAACATTATATCAGGAGTTAAACACCATAACCAGACAATTTGTAGAGACCATATGCAATGGTGAATTTTTGAGCAAAGATGTTGAGAAAGTATTGGATTATTTTGATTCACTTGTCAAAAATTCACAAGTCTGGAAAACTTATGATATTTCCGATAGACACTAATTAAAGAAATCTGATAATAGAGGTGGATTTATTAAATTGGGATAAAACATAGATATAGCTACACGATTAATTACTATCACGAAGAAATTTGAAGTTTTGCTTACAAAGAAAACTGAAATAGTTAAGTCAATAGAAGAAGTTTCATAAGTTTATGATATTTGTAAATTATAAGGACACGTGCCTTGCGAATATCCAACACTTCTCACTTTTAAGGAAGTATTAAATGAATAAGCTAATACTTTTAATACTATTCCTTAACCAGCAGACAACCCATATTCACAAACATATAACATTGGTTGGAGGAACTATATAAATCTTCAATGGAAGCAGAATTTTCAACAACAATTTAATCATTAAACTAAGCCACCACTAATATACTACAACAATACGTCCAACCTTTTAATCAAGCTTCAGTTTATCAACCACCACCATAGAGAAATTTTGAGGATAATTTTTTGCAGATATAATAGAAAATAGATCGAATGATCCAAGTGTAGCAGCAATTTATTTAGTTGCAACAAACAATCAACTATCAGAATGCGACAGCTTTTAGTGATATCCAATCACAAGTATGCCACTTTAGTTCTGTATTGCAAACATAGGAAAAAGATAAACTACCATCTCAACCGGAGATAGCGCTTCAGGTTAGATCGAATGTATAAATGTTATTACATCATCCATTAATAATGTCATAACTGAGATAACTACTACAATAAGTTTGTGAAATGGTAAAGTACTTGATGAGTCTGTTTCTTAAGAAAATATTAAAAAGAATTAGGGCAATGATTCAATACAACAATCTAAAAATGATAATTTTAAAGAGCCCACTTCCACAAATTTTAAACCACCTGTATCATTTCTCCAATAATTAAAAGCTAAAAATATTCATGCATCTTATGCTGATATTTTAAAAAAAATTTAAGTAGGTGCGTATCAATATACGTCTACTAGAAGCGATCAAACAAGTCTCCTCATTTGTAAAATTCTTGAAGGACTTGTGTACCATCAAAAGACGTCACAACGCATAGAAGAAAGTATCTCTTATAGAACAGGTATGTGTAGTTCTAAAATACATGTTAAATATAAGGATTCTGGATGTCCCACTATTTCTTGTGTGATAAATCAACATAATATAGAAAAAGTTTTACTAGATTTGCGGGCTAGTGTAAATCTCTTATCATATTTGATTTACGAGCATCTAGGTCTAGGAGGACATAAACCTTCATCGATCACACTACAATTAGCCGATAGGTCAGAAAATTATCCTAACGACGTTGTGGAAGATATTTTAGTGTAGCTCGAAATTTTTTATTTTCCAGTGGATTTCATAGTTATCGATTCTGTGCCTGTAAAAAAATTCACGTCTTCATATTCATATTATCCTCATACGTCGATTTTTAGTTATGGCTAATGCAGTTATTAATTATAGGAATGGTGTGGTGAAACTTACATTTGGAAACATGACCCTTGAACTTAATATTTTTAATGTTTACAAATAACCGAATATCGCTAACGATGAATTGCAAGAAATTAATTACATTAAACAAATCTGTGAAGAATGAGATATCATATCATTGTGCATTTCCAGATAATGAACGATGATTTCCTTGATTATCTCAAATCTGAACATACCGTTGAAATTATAAAATATTTAGTTGATGCTTAATGTTCAAATATCATGGGATATATTCCAAAAAGGGAAGTGTATGAAGAGTTATCTCAAATTACAAAAAAATTACAAAGAAATTAATACCATCTGATATCCAAGCACCAATACTTTAGCTAAAACTACTGACTGAATAACTCAAGTATGCATTTTTGGGACCTAAGGAAACTTTTCAGATAGTCATCTCAGTGCATTTTGATGAGAATTAGGAAGAGCAACTATTATTGACATTGTGAAAGTATAAGGAAGCTCTTAGATGGAATATAACAGATATTAAATGTTTGGACCCTCTTATTTGTACACATCGCATCACTTTCAAAGATGAAGACAAACCTATTAGGCAAATACAACGAAAGTTTAACTCTACCATGAAGGAAGTGGTTAAAATCGATATGTTGAAACTTCTTGATGTTGATATCATCTATCCAATTATTAATAGTAAGTGGGTTAATCCAACCCATATTGTTCCGAAGAAAAATGGGGTAACAGTCATTAAAATTGAGGATGGAGAGAGATACCCACTTGTACAACTACGAGTTGGCATATGTGCATTGATTAACGAATGGTTACTTGATAGTTATTATGGCTATTATCAAATTGTAATTGCTTGATAGTTATTCTGGTTATTAACAAATTAAAATTGCTTTAGAGGACTAGAAGATGACAGCTTTTATCTATCCCTTTGGTACATTTACATTTAGAGCAATGCCATTTGGATTATGTAATGCGCCCGCAACATTTGAAAGATATATGGTAAGTATTTTTAGTGACATGATTGAAGATTATTTAGAGGTATTTATGGATGATTTCTTTGTATTTGGATATATTTTTGAATATTGTTTGACTAATTCAAAATCTATACTTGAAAGATGTCAACAGAAAAATCTATGCCTAAATTGGGAGAAATGCCACTTCATGGTTACAAAAGATATTGTGTCAGGCCATATAGTTTTATCTAAAGGGATGGAAGTAGATAAGTCTAAAATTGAGTCTATTTCCAAAACATCAATACCTAAAATCGTGAAAGACATATGTTCATTCTTAGGACATGCAGGTTGTTACAGAAGCTTTATAAAGGATTTTAGTATTATTCCTAGGCCTCTTTTTCACCTTCTTGTGCAAGATGAGCAGTTTGAAAGGATGCAAGTATACCAAATAGGTTTTGAAATCCTTAAGGAGATACTCATCACAATACTAATAATACAACCTTTGGATTGGTCACTTCCATTCAAGATTTTGTGCGATGCAAGCAACTATGCAATTAGAGCAGTACCAGGGCAACAACGATATAAAAAACCCTATGTGGTCTACGACGCTAGCAAAACTCTCAACAATACTCAAACAAATTATATAATAACAGAGAAGTAGTTTCTAACATCAATCATACAGATTATAGCTCAGTTGATACCAGCTTGAATGTTTAAAAACAATCACACATATTTTAAATATCAGGTTTGAGACTTACATTCCAAAATATCAATTAAGTATAAAAAAAGATTTTACAACCTAAGTAGATTCGTTTTTAAAAAATGAGGACTAATATTTGATTAAGATGTTAATGAAGTTGAACTTCTGCTGCGAAACACTCTTCAAAAATATAGATCTATGATGTAGCACACTTTTAAAAGTATATGGATGATGAAGAAACTCTCTAGAAATCACCAAAAGGTTCATCTTTCTTCCTCTATTTTTGCTTCTAAAATTTTTCAAGAGATCTATCAATTTAATCTCAATAACCCCTTTATAATTGAGATTCAACTTCTGAAAGGATCTCAATTATTGATGTAACAGGAATGTGATCTTGTCCATCAATCATAATTGAAGTTATCCACATGTCCTTCCATGCTAATGCTACTTTGGGATTAAAAAGAATTCCAAATCAATTTGAAAACTGCGACAAAAGTGCCCTTAAAACGTTTGTCCCCTAAGCCGTTAGTGGCTATATCGATGGCTAGGCTTGGATTGGCTCAGTGAACTTGGCCATCAATAAGGTCACCCGTGAATTAGCCACCCATGAGGTCACCTGTGGTTCAATTACTTATGAGGTCATTTGTGGCTATGGGTTCTCCAATCTTTCCAACAAAACTACTATTTAGTAGAATAATGATATCATCTCAATTTAAGCTCTATTTGAGATATTATTAGAAGAGGTTTTAGAGTTCTACAACTTTTTTAGCATAAACTTTTGGTTATAACTCTGTCAAATCAGCTGTATGTATCATATCAGTCACATCTGTCATATCGATTTTACTTGATTCACTTACACATACTCCCCCACACATATCATACTACAAAAGAGCTTTTTATTAATCAAACCATGGGTCATGTATAGATATACAACCAACAATACATCTCAAATCGGGTATGCATAAACACTTATATGATACAGGAAAATAATGCTTTCTAATCCAATCAACTAGTTTCAATTAATTAATTTAGTCATGGACTCAACCTTGATTAATTCTTGATTCTCATACATGATATACATACCCACATGATTTATGTTGCCATAACTGGATACTTGTATATACTTGATTAATGAATTCATGAAACCCATACTTGATCTCCATGATTATAAAAGTTTAACATACATGTTACTTGGCATTTGCATATTTACATAAAATGTGACATCGAGTTATAAAACTATGGGCTTATACTGGACATCTGACATGTAACACAACCTTTTCTCTAGTACTCTGATAGTACACCTATTTTTCTCTATGTTTATTTGTCTGGTTTAATCACTTGAGTTTCAAATCCAAAATTATAGGCATCATAGCATTACTAGTATCCAACATTGAGCCATATACCTCTGCCAGTGAGATATGATGTGCAATATGCGCATGAGCCAGATAGGTAGAGAAGGAGGGCGATCCCTTTAGGGTCTGTTGGAGAAAAAATTTCCAAATAAAAAAAAGATGGAAAATAGCTTGCAGAATGCGAAGCTATTAATTAGTTTCGTGCGGCAGAAGCATAACTTTGTGTGGATAAGTAAAACGTGAAACTAAAACGTTAGGTCCGCATCCAATTTATTTAACTCCACGTGAACAAATTCTCAGAATCTTAAATTGATTGTGCTTCGGATTTGAACTTATCCAATACCTGAATTGAATCCAATCACAATCCAAAATCAAGAGATTTAGATCAAAATCAAATATTTGATTAGAATCCTTGATGAATACAAAAACCTTTTATTCATATCCCTATGGAAACTCTCATATCCAACTAAAATTTATAAATAGCTTCTTTGAGAGAGACTTTAGGAGTCTTTTTGCAACTCAAGTTACGCAAGAGAGTCTTAAAGTCTTGAAAGTCTTTTGGCAATTCAAGTTACACGAGAGAGCCTTGAAGCCTTAGAGATCTTTTGAAGTTCAACTTGTACATGACAGCCTTGAATTCATTGAGATCAGTAAAGAGAGAGAGAAACTAGGGCCGGCCATCATCTTATTTAAAGAGAGATCTTCACATTGGATCGTCAACAGGTTCTACTAGATAGATTCCATCGTCACATTAGAAGCCACTTTTATTGTAAAAGAGAGTGATAATATATAAATCCTCTCGTTTGTTTTTCTACTGTTCCTCTTTTGTTGTAGTTATTATAATCAAAGAAAGAAAGCAAAATTTTTGGGAGAACAAATTGGCGACCACAATGGAGACGTCTCTGTTACTGAATAAGAGATAGTGGCACAATCCGATGTAAAGAAAATCAGATCGGTCGTAAACATGCTTGTCGTTGAGATCGACTAGCAAAAGTATGAAGAATATCTCTCCTCTGGATCGAGTGATCTGACTGAAACGTGGCGCTATCATTGCGTGATCTCTAAAACCCATAAATCGGATAATAAAGAATTTCCTGTTAATCGAGGATCCTTTGAGTCCGCGGCTATAGAGCCGCCATTTGAGTGGAAAATCCTAAGGGAGGATGTCATTCCAACTACTGAAGAGAGTCAAGAGACTGTCCTCACCAGAACACAACTCCATAATCAGAATCGTTGAGCAAGATGAAGAGCCATCAAGACCTGTGTAAAACGCAAGGCTGAAGCAGAGGTAGAATGTGAGGCTATACCTTGCGAAATGGCTTGCGTTAATTGCAAGACCAGTGAAACTCGCGTAAAATATGAAGCTGACTGTAAGCCAATGTGTGAACAAGTCTCTCCATGCGAGGCTACAAATCCGTACATGAAACCAGAAAAATTGATAATACTCGCGTAAAACGCGACGTTAATCTCAGGAGCAAGCCAGTGTGTGAAGAAGTCTCTACGCGAGGCTCCTGAACTTGAATATAAACCTGGCAAGATTGTCAAAGCTCTCGTTAATCGCGAAGTAATTAAAAATAAGCCAGCATGCGATGAAAATTCTCCACGCGAGGCTATTAAACTTGGACAAAAACTTGAGCATAGCGTTAAACGTGAAACCAAGAATTCTTGCATAAATTATGAAATTATGCCAGCGCGTGAGGATACTCCCCCACACGATGCTAAACAACCAACAGCAAGTAAACTTCTTTAGAAACGTTAAGCCAGCGTAAAATGCGGGGCTAGCGTAAAACACGAAGGTACAGCCCAGCCTCGCGTAAGTGCTCTGAAATGCAAAGTTAATCCTCAATTTCGCACAAAACAGTAAGTATACAGAATCAAGGCTGATAAACAAAATGCTGAACATCTGATAGATCAACAGTTCAACGCCATTAGAACTGAAAAGTTTCAGCAGGCACACGGACGTCTCCGACAGCCAAGCGGGCCCCACACCCAAAATATAACTGAAGATTCTTCATCTTCTAAAGTTTTCAACCTTAGAGAATACTTGATAAATAAAAGAAAAGCGACTCAAACTCATCTGTACTCGACATGCCATTGTGAGCAATTAATATCAGCTGTATTAAATAATTATTGTTGTAGCAAGAAAAAAGTGTCTATATTTGACAGAATAACTGAGTCTCGTCAAGATACTCCAAAAAAGAGAAAGAGTAATCTAAAATATAAAGTTAAGAAAAAAGAATTGAAGGCGATGCCCTCAAATATGGTCGGTAAAGGTAAAACGGCCATAGTAAAAGAACATGAGTTGGATGCAGATGACGAACAACCTTACCATCTTACCCGGCTCAAGTCAGGTGTCGTCGCTCCTCAAAATTATAGGATACTTGTAAAGGGTTCCTACGACGATGATAGTGATAATTCAGCCAAAGCTTCCCCATAGTCTTATGCTTCTTCCTGCCAAGAAAATCAACGTTGCACACAATGGACAGGTCCAATGATGTAGATCAAAGTTTTGAAGTCTAGGAGCAAATGATTCGAAACCAACAAAAAATTATCGATGACATCAAAGAATACTCTTGAAAGTTGTTGAGAACACTTAGAAAATAGTCGAAGATAAGGCTAACACCTCCTTCTTGGAACCGCCACCTAAGACAAATGAAGAAAAAGAAAAGAAAGAAGAAAAATCATACTCAGTGCATGAAGAAAATGATAAGTTTTCCTTCCATGATCCTCATGAAGAGAATATGGAGAAGCTGCAAAGGCAACTTGATGCATTAATACTGAAAAAGGAGCTGAAGGAATTGGGGTTTCAAGGCCATACCCGCTTGAGTGGGATTTTGACCCTTATCTCGAAAAATACAAACCTCTCAAATTAGAATCATATGATGGGAAGGGGTCACCAAGTCAACACATATATTATTTCTTGTCTCAGGCGGGTTATCTAATGAGAAATGATCTCATAGTGATCAAAGTATTCGTGAGTACCCTGTGAGGGCCTGCCTTTACATGGTTTATGCAGTTGCCCCCAGAGACCATTAATACTTGGTATGATGTAGAGAAGTAGTTCTTGGCATATTTTTTTTAGGATAATACTGAGATATCGGTTTATTCCCTCCTTGCAATGAAACAAAGGGAAGAAGAAATGGTCAAATGCTTCATAGAACTCTTCTAAGAGAAATCCGTGCAGTGCCGACACGGTATGACCCAGGAAACACTGGTGGAGATTTGTAAACATAATTTTAGGACTAGTGTGTTGATAAAAATGGGAGTCATGGAGTTCAAAACTTGGATGGACTTGCTAAAGTAAGGAGAGCATGTAGAAGATATAATTCGCCAAATTGAGAAATCTCATGGCACGAGAAACTCTACAAATAACAGGCCATATCTACAGAATCCTAAAAATAAAGGGAAGACTGTGATGGCGTCAGATGCAAATCCAAATTTGAGACCCCAAAATCTAAGATGCACGGGCCCAAACATGCCCCAACCTGATGGGACGTACTCGTTTAAAACAAAGAAAGTTAGCACTCTGTTTCACTTCCTCAATAAAAATGGAATGTTAAAGTTTTCAAAGAACCGGAAGGTATAAGATGCAGAAAAGACCAACAATCCTAATTATTGTTTGTTCAACCAAAACATTGGGCATCCAAGCAAGAATTGTTACCCTCTCAAGAATCGAATCTAAGTATTGATAGAAACCGGTGTCCTCCAGCTTAAAGAAGAACAGAAGAAGGTTTCCGTAAATATGGCAACTCTGGTCATAGGAACCAATGGGTTTTTTGCCGGAGCGACCCCTGTACCAAAAGGGAACCCAATGTTAATCAACTATGATCTCCATAAAATGAAGCTTAAGGGACTCTTTCCAATTTCTACAAAAAAAGAAGAAATCATAGGGGTACACTCGGAATTATTGAAAGACGAAACATCAACTTGCTCACCTAATTCAACAAAAATCAAGGAAAATACTCGATCGACACCAAGCATGGGCAGCCTGCAATTGCAAACTTGCCCCTTGAGTATGCTCTGAATCATAGTTACGACTGAGTCATCCTCATTGGCTAGCAGGAGAATTGAGTCGGAGGCGTCAAAGACATTGACAGTGATAAGCATCATATTGTTTCTGCTGCTCTTGTTAGTCATTGAAAAACTTGTGTGATGACATAAAATTTGATGGCAAAATGATGGACATAAATTAAAAAATAATAAAGAGAGAGAGAGAGAAAAGAAAACAAAATAAAAAACAAATAACAAAAAAGGAAAAAAATATGTAAATATATATATATATATATATATATATATATATATATATATATATATATATATATATATGTATATATATATATATATATATATATATATATATATATATATATACGAATATAATTTTGCTACCCAGTGCTGTTATGGCAGAAGGGGAGAGGAAATCAAATTCTCGACAAGCTATCATACTAGGGGATAAAGCATGAATCACCCATTGCTATTAAAGCAGCAGGAAGAGGAGATCAAATTTCTCGCCAATCTTATCATATTAGGGGGTAGAAGTTTGAGATCATCTGCCCAAAGTCAAAAAGTTAAGGGGAGAGGAAATCAAATTCTCGACAACTCACCATGCTGAGGAGAATAGCATGGCTAGCCTAACACAAACGGTGATTAGTAAAGACACACCAAATCCGTTGATAACTAGGGGTTTGCTATAAATCTCATAGACCTGTCATGTTAAGTTCTTACCTTTGACAGTAAGTTAAAGTTACGCATGAGCGCCTTGAAATGTCATCACCAAAGTCTCAGGCATGTGCAAATAGGCAACTCTACCGAAAATCGATGATCCTGACCTAATCATCCTGGCATCAGCAATTCAAATTACGCAAGAGAGTCTTGAAGTGGCTTCGCCAAAACTCCACGCATGTGCAATTGGGCGCCTCTGCCAAAAATCAATGATTCTGACCCGATCATCTTGGTATCTGCAATTCAAGTTACACAAAAGAGTCTTGAACTGCCATCATCATGTCATCAAATTGGAGATCCAAAATAGTTCAAAGTTTGCCAATCATAAGTAATTTTGAAAACTTTGTAGGGGGTCCTGTTCGAGATAAAAATTTCCAAATAAAGAAAAGATGGCAAATAACTCGCAGAACGCGAAGCTATTAATTAGCTTCGCACGGCAGAAGTTTAACTTCGCATGGATAAATAAAACACGAAGCTAAAGTCTTAGCTCCGTGTCCAGATTATTTAACTCCGCGTGAGTATATTCTCAGAATCCTAAATTGATTGTGATTGAGATTTGGATTTATCCAATACCCGAATTGAATCCAATCATAATCCAAAATCAAGAGATTTAGATCATAATTAAATATTTGGTTAGAATTCTTGATGAATATAAAAACTTTCTATTTCTATCCCTATGGAAACTCTTATAACCAACTAAAGTCGATAAATACCCTCTTTGAGGGAGATTTTAGGGGTCTTTTTACAATTCAATTTATGCGAGAGAGTCTTGAACCCTTGAAGGTTTTTTGACAATTCAAGTTATGCGAGAGAGTTTAAAGTCTTAGAGGTCCTTTGAAGTTTAAGTTACGCGCAAGAATCTTGAAATCATTGAGATCAACAGAGAGAGAGAAATTAGGGCCGACCATCATCTTCTACAAAGAGAGATTTTCACGTCGAATCGTCAACGAGTTCTATTAGATATATCCCATCACCACATTAGAACCCATTTTTATTGTAAAAGAGAGCGATAATATATAATTCCTCTCGTTTGTTTTTCTATTATTCATCTTTCGTTGTAATTATTGTAATCAATGGAAGAAACAAAATTTTTGCGGAGAACAGGGTCGACCAACCAACAATGTATAGGATTAAGCTAGATCTGACAGATAAGACTATACTAGTACTGATCTTGGCTATTTAGAGTCTTCATCCAGTTTGATTTGTCCCACCACTTCCATGGAGTCTCGATCTCGATGGGCTCGGTGCTACATCACAATACACCTGGACTAAGAGCATCTTAGAGAAATCTAAGGGGGAGAAACACAGTCCAATCTTCGTGGGCTACACATTAGTGATCCTACTATCACTTTGATGTCTTACCTTTGCATATTATGTTTTCTTATACTATGATATATATTTCAGTACTCTATCCTTCAAGCCACATTTTGTTTCCAATTAATGAACCTATAATTTTATATATTCGCTTACAATCTTCATGTGAATGAGTAATGCAAGTAATTTTTACATGTGTATGTGTTAAGCAGTTAATTTTTTATAATATATATTGCCAACTCTACTCTTAATCTATTTAATGTAAAAAAAAATTAAGGTTTCACACATGCCAAGTAGTTTTAGAGCGGGCCCGCTGGTATTGCACTTCATTTTTGAGAGAAGGTGAAAAAAAGGCATTAAAATGATACCAAAATAAAGTAGATAAGTAAAATACTGACAATACTTGTTTAAGTTAACTTCCGTATAAATTTCAATATCTTTTTGAACTATATTATCTTTATATTCTAGAAATAATTAATTAGTTTTCTTTAAGACATAAAGTGTTAAGTGAGTGACCGGATAATGCATTACAGAAAGTTCTCTTGTTCTAGTCTCAATAAAAAAAAGGTTATTAATTACTCAGTCCATCCTGGAAATATAAATTAATGATATGACAAACATAATAAATATGAAATAAGTTTTCATTCAAAGAATGTCTTAAATATGTTTTCAAATACTTAGTAGTGCAATATTCTCACTAGCATTATCAAATAAAATAGGAAAATCATTGACTCCAAAAATATTACGAACCATCATAGTTGACTAGGTAATTTCTATAGTAATATGAGGAAAATCAAATTTTCTAAAACCAATCACTTTTTCTACAAAATCCAACCATAATCAATATAATAAGCAGTATCTCAAAAATATTGATTATTGTTAGGACCTTCTGATTAGTATAATATATTGTATTTTTCCTCTCATATTTTATCTATTTTTATATATAAATAAATGCTACTCGGGTATTGTTAGTGTCTTTTTTAGATAATCAAATTCATATAACGAGATGGTATGAAATCGAAGCCGGATTAGTAAATCAAATCCAGAAAAGAGTTCAAAGATAATAAAGCTACAAGATTAAAATACTGTAGAGAGTCAAAGTCAAATACAGTCAGAAGAATCAAGTGTACAAAGTTAGAGACGCATGCAAGAGAAAAACCAAGACCATTGGCTATATTTTGGCTGCCAAATGGCGGTTTTACAGCCAAATAGCGGCCAAAAGGTACGCTCACGCGTTGATGTTTCTTCGAGGGTTTCATTGTAATTTTGTAGTTTTTCAGTTCTATTAGAATTAGAGTTTGATTTCCAAAACTTATATATTGGCCGTATCCTTATATTTTAAGAGAGGATCATGTAATTTTTATACTTGTTTTTCATTAATAAAATTAGGGTTTTGTTGAAGGGGTGACGACCACAATACCGTGCTCCAGAGGTACGCCATTACTTTCTAATCTTTATTTGTTTTTTTAGATAGAATTAATTGCTTTCTAGTATAGATTTATTCGCTTTCTAGATTAGATTTAATTTTGTTCATGAATAAAAATAGGATTTTGCTTACTAGAATTATGTGTAACTAATTTTGTTTAGTCCTAGGATATAGATGAGTTAGTTTAATAGATCTAATATGGATTTATCTCATCTTCTTCCTAAAAAGAAATAAAGTGATGATTTTTCTATAAATAAATAAAAAATATAGTTCGTAAATCATAATTCTTTGATAGATTATGGTTAATTAATATTTTGATAATTTATGTTTAGATAAGATTTGGAATTCATATTCTTTATTTATTTCTAAAATTATTAACAAGATTTTCCTATAAATAAAGTGACTTGAATAAACTTGTAAATCTAATTTTTTTGATAGATTATACTTAAATTCGGTCTTTTGATAGCCTATACTTAGATTAGGGTTTGAAGTTTATTTTTTTGGTTTAGTTTATAAGAATTTCTACTTGATATAATTTGTTTTTAAAAAAGGTGTTATCTTTGATGGTCTATACTTGCACATTACTTGATAGGTCATACTTATGGGCACTTAATTAAAATCAAATTAAAAAAATTATTTTTTTAATATGTTGCTTGACCGTGCTTAATTAAAAGTTAGGAAGAAATAGATAATTCATTGTTAGGTTATTATTCTAATGGATTCGAAATAATAGGCTAATCTTTAGAACTTAGAACCAATCATCCCTCAATTTAGAAACTCTTTATTAATCCACTAGAACTAAAGAAATAGTAAGAATTGCAAAACACCTGAGATCTCTGTGGGCTGACCTGTATAGCGCTACAACCGATACTGTACGCTTGCAGTTAAATTATCACATCAAGTTTTTAGCGCCGTTGTCGGGGATCGACGGTATTTTTATTGCTTTTTCTAAAGTTTTACGGGTTAACAGTATGTGTTGAGTGTGCATGGAATAGAAAATGCAGATATAGGAAGACAAAAGAGATCAGAAGAGCCTCTGGAATAAGTAGCAAAAACCAGAGAGTCAAGCTCTCTGGTTTAGCTGCTATTTGGCAGATAAACTCGCCAATTGGAGGCCTATCAGGTAACTCCTGAACCCGAATTTTCTCCAGTTCTGTGATTTGGTTCCCGGGTTCTGTAAAATAATATAAAAAAATTAGGAACAGTATGAATCACATTTTTATTTGATCATATCTATTCTACCGTTTTATCTCCACCACACCCTACTTCTTACATTAGTTTAGGAGATTCATGCATACACTCACAGTCGCTGGTTCATACCACATTGGACCTGTAATCAATTTGGTGGAGTAGTAAGATCAGATTTGTTCATGGGAGACAAGATGGATCAGTCGATCCCGATCCTTCCACGTTACACACATCACTTCCTTCATGCATCAAACTTTCACAAGCAGCGGGTAATCACTATGAGTTAAAATCGCAGTACATCAGCATGCTTCCTAAATTCACTGGTTCGAACTTAGATGATGATATCTCTTTATCAGTGGATTTCAGGAAATATGCATGATAATCAAACTGCAATACTTATCATAGGATGCAATTAAGCTCCGCTTCATCCCCTTTGCACTCAAGGATAATGCCAAGAAGTGGTTGTATATAGAATACAATTAAGCTCTGCTTCATCCCCTTTGCACTCAAGGATAATGCCAAGAAGTGGTTGTACAGTATGCCTACTGATTCAATCACTATTTGGGATGAATTCGTTGCAGTATTTCTCAAGAAGTATTATCCCACGCATAACACGGTAAGGATTCAAAATCAAATCAATCAATTCCGTCAAGTGTCGGGAGAACCTTTCTGAAAATACTTGGAACGATTCAAGAACTTATTAGCTCAGTGCCCCTACCATGCAATAGAAAAGTAACGGTTGTATCAAATCGTGTACGAAGAACTCGATTACATATCCAAAACTCTTCTTAAATCCATGTGTCAAGAGGAGCTCATGAGAAAGAACGAGGATGAAGCATGGGACTTTCTTGAGAACCTATCATGAAAAACTATGCAGTGGGAGAGTCCCACTGAGAAACACAGTGCATCAACTTCTGCTCATAAGGGTGGGATCTATAGCGTCGATAGTTTTAGAGTTGCCGAAACTAAGATTGCAGCTCTTATGAGGAGAATTGAGACATTGGAGACTACTCATACTCCACAGGTAGGTCAAGTAAATCAAATCTAAACTCCCACATGCTTTAATTGTGGTATTCAAAATCACGTTATGGAGGAGTGTCCATTATTAACAAATTTCATGAGTCTCACACTTGAACAGGCTAACGTCATGTATCAACAACCCATGAATAATTTTTACGCTCCTACATACAATCCCTAGCTAGAGGAACCATCCAAATATATCATGGGGTCAGGGGCAATATCAAAGGGGCCCTAACCCTAACATGCAACCTCCAGCTAATTGTCAGTTTCCAAGACCAAATATTGGTGCTTATCAATACCCAAATGCATCAAATTATGGGAACAACCATAATAGACCACCTGTACAAAACTACTCACATCCACAACAGGGGTCTAATAATCAACAAGAAAAGCGACTTCAATCACTTGAGAAGCACGTTGAAAATATTCTCAAGTCTCATTCCAAGTTTGACACGCATATGTCCAACCTTGATACACACATGCAAAATCTTATGAAAGTGTCAATTGATTTTATTCAAAGTACAAGTCAGCAACTGCTCATGAACTCTCAATCTATTAAGAATGTAGAGCAGCAGGTTGGAAAATTAGCGAGTCAGATGAGTGAATATGGTCAGAGTACCTTTCCAAGTCAACCCATAATGAACCATAATGCCAATTCCTCAAACTCCAATCAGTCGCATGTTCACCAATGCAATGCCATTCACACGCTTAGATCTGGCAAGTAAGTGGACAATAATGTAGCCATGCCCCCTGATCCCACTCCTACTATTTCGCAGGCTGCACCTTCTCCATCACCGTCACATACCCCTTCAGAAGACTCGTTCCTGAGCCGAAAGTACCATATCCCAATCAGCTTAGAAAACCTTTACTGCAAGTAGAAAAGATTCTTGAAACATTTCAGTAGTTGAAGATTAATATTCCATTCCTTGATATTATACAATAGGTTCCTACTTATGCTAAATTCCTCAAGGATTTGTGTACTAAGAAACGAGAAAGAAATATTGGTAAGAAAGTTTTTTTTACTACAAATATATCGCAAATCCTCTCTAACTCCTTACCTATCAAGTACAAAGATTCAGATTCCCCTACAATCTCATGCACCATTGGGAACATTACATTTGATAGGGCGTTGCTTAATTTAGAGGCAAGTGTCAACTTGCTTCCTTACACTGTTTATCAGCAATTGGAGTTAGGAAAACTTCAACCTACAAAGGTCACATTGCAGTTAACTAATCGTTCAATCAAGAGACTACTTGGTATGGTTGAAGATGTGCTTATTGAGATCAGCGAGTTTATCTTTCCTGTAAACTTTATTGTCTTAGAAACTGAGCTGATCTCCAATCCACGGAATCAAATTTCTATTATTTTGGGTAGACAATTTCTTACAACATCAAATACATTAATTGATTATAGAAGTGGCCTCATGAAGTTATCGTTTGGGAATATGACTGTGACATTGAGCATATTCAATATGGATGAGCACGCAATGAGCTCCCTCATTGAGGTAAATATGATTCATACTTTGCACTCTCATTCTACCTCGTGCACTAATGATGAACCCTCATTTGAGAAATTGTTCAAAGATGAGCTCATATTATTAGAAAAATTGGCACATATTGATTTTATGTATGATGATACTGTACAAGTGTGTCATTAATTTATGAACAAACTTTTGAGGATTTGTTTGCAGATGAGCTCGCATTACTTCGTGAGTTAGAAGAGCCACCACCATGTTCACTTGATCATATAGCACTCTTCTCACCTCACGATATTTCTATATGTATGTTTGTTACTAATGATGATTGGCAGGTTTATAATGAAGATTTTTTTAACCCAATTATTGGACAAAGAAAAAGCGAGGGCGGCATAAGCTACAGACAGGTAATTTCGTGACTTGTAGAACGTTGATGAGATATAATAATGCACCCACTTCACATTTAAAACGCACAAACTATGAAAATGGAAAGTGATCGAGTGGTCGTAACCATTTTTCATACATTAATAGGGTGATGATATTGAGAACGTAACTTTTACGACAATCATTATTTTGTATAAGTATTTATATAATAGTTTTTATATTTATTTTACCACACTTGGTTTGTGTATGAGGGCATACATGAGTTTAAGTGTGGGAGAGTGGGTTAGGATATTTTCTCTGTGTTTTTCTAGGATTTTTAGTTTTTTTTAGAATCTTTATTTTATTTTTAGATTTTTGGATTTCTTTATTTTACACTTTGGGTAGTTTTTAGGGTAACAACTAACTAAAAAAACTGAAAAAAAAAACCTTTGATTTTATATATTTTCATCAGTAGATCAACCTAATTACAGATAAAGGGACAAATTTTGATTTAACATTGGATATGAGAGCAGATTGGACTATACACTTTGAATTTTATGAAAAAAAAAGATTAAAATCTGAAAAATAAATACCGCTAACAGTAGTTTTGAGGCAAGTATATATCTATTTTTCACTTCATAATAGTTTATTAGGTTAAGGATAAAGATGATAATGATTGAGTAAGTCTTCTCTCTCTAAACAAAAAAAAGTGAGAATAAAATAATGGGGTGCACCTGGTATTAAGACAATAGGCTCGAGAGTGATAAAATAATGGGGTGCGCCTGGTATTAAGGCAATAGCCTAAAGAGTGAAAAAAAAAAAAAGAGTATGATCTGAGTAATCGGGTACTTTGCGCCTAAGTAAGCATGAATATTCGCATGAAAGACGAAATATTCTTAGAAAAAGAAAAGAAAGAGAGAGAGAGAGAGAGAGAGAGAGAGAGTATGATCCGAGTAATCGAATACTTTGCACCTAAGTAAGTGTGAATATTCGCATGAAAGGTGAAATATTCTTTAAAAAAAATTGTTATGAGAGAGGAGATGAATCATGAATTAGAGTTGGAGTTCAAGACCGAAATAAACTATCACACGTGTACGTAGTTGTATAGAAACCAATGAATTATCTGTTAGTAGGTATTGAAAGATAGAATTTAAATTTTTGATTAAAATGATATGTGTATATGATATGACGCTCGATTTGAAAATTGATAATCTAAATGCATTCTTGAGTTTGTATATTAGCAAGATTAATTGAAGAAAATATTTTTAAAAAAAGATTTTTCTTTCTCTTGTATAAAATTTTTATTTTTCTTGATTTTCGGTTATCCTTATTTTTCTTTTCTTTATTCCTAAATCTATTTTCTTCACGAATTTTGTGGGTATATTCACTGCAAATGCTCACAAAGACAACACTCGTCCACTAGGGTAACCTAGGGGTTTAAAGGTTTGTTACACGTGCTAAGTGCAATCGCGATTCCTGCGAAAGTGAGTTAGGATTATTCTTTTTCTTTTTAAGGTTAGGTTTTGCTCGAGAACTAGCAAAACATAGGTGTGGGAGTGTAATTAGTATCATATATTATTATTTTTCCTCTTATACTTTATCTATTTTTGTTTATAAATAAATGCTACTCGGGTATTGTTAGTGTCTTTTTCAGGTAATCCGATTCATACAAGGAGATGGTATAAAATTAGAGTCGGATTAGAAAATCAAGTCCAGAAAAGAGTTTAAAGAGAATAAAGCTACAAGATTAAAATACTGCAGAGAGTCAAAATCAAATACAGACAGGAGAATCAAGTGTACAAGACAAGAGACTCGTACAGGAGAAAAACCAGGACCATTGGCTATATTTTGGCCTCAAAATAGCTGCCAAAAGGTGGGCCCACGTGTTGATGTTTCTCCGAGGGCTTTGTTGTAATTTTGTAGTTTTTCAGTTCTGTTATAATTAAGGTTTGATTTCCGAAGCCAATATATTTGTTGTATCCTTGTATTATAAGGAAGGATCCTGTAATTTTTGTTCTCATTTTTTATTAATAAAATTAGGATTTTGCTTAAGGGGTGAAAGCACAATACCGTGCTCTAGAGGTACGCCATTGCTTTCTAATCTTTATTTGTTTTTTTAGATAGAGTTAATTGCTTTCTAGTATAGATTTATTCACTTTCTAGATTAGATTTAATTGCGTTCATGAATAAAAATAAGATTTTGCTTACTAGAATTATGTGTAACTAATTTTGTTTAGCCCTAGAATGTAGATGAAATTAGTTTAATAGATCTAATATGGATTTATCTCATCTTCTTCCTAAAAAGAAATAAAGTTATGATTTTTCTATAAATAAATAAAAGATAGAGTTCGTAAATCATATTTTTTTGATAAATTATACTTAATTAATATTTTAATAATCTATGCTTAGATGAGATTTGAAATTCATATTCTTTATTTATTTCTAGAATTATTAAAAAGATTTACCTATAAATAAATTGACTTGAATAAACTTGTAAATCTAATTTATTTGATAGGTTATACTTAAGTTCGGTCTTTTGATAACATATACTTAGATTAGGGTTTGAAGTTTATTTCTTTACTTTTGTTTATAAGATTTTCTATTTGATATAATTTGTTTTTAAGAAAGGTGTTATTTTTTATGGTCTATACTTGCACATACTTGATAGGTCATACTTAGGGGCACTTAATTAAAATCAAATTAAAAAGATCGCCTTTTTAATATATTACTTGACCGTACATAATTAAAAGTTAAGAAGAAAGAGATAATTCTGTTAGATTATTATTCTAATGGATTCGAAATCCTAGGCTAATGTTTAGAACTTAGAACTAATCATCCCTCAAATTAGAAACTCTTAGTTAATCCACTAGAACTAAAAAAATAGTAAGAATTGTAAAACATCTAAGATCTCTATGGGATGACCTGTATAGCGCTACAACCGACACTATATGCTTGCAGTTATATTATCACATCACCTTCCTAGTAATCCAAAGTAATTGTAATTATACATGGCAAAAAAAAAAGGAAGAATAATAATAAAATTTTGTTTTTTGCTTTTTAAAAGTCTTACAAATATTTGATTTGTATGTACTCATAGAACTTTCTTAAATTGAAGATTATGCATTGTTCTATGTGCTTTTTGAGCATGAGATTATATGCACTTTTTGAGCACGAGATCTTTCGCCCTTCAAAAAAGTTATTACGCTTAAACAATATAGGAAGCTAAATAATCCATGTTTAAATAGGATCATATTTAAATGTTAGGATGCCACCGTAAGTACTAATTTGAGCCTGCTGTGGTTGATTGCAGGCACTTTTCATGCCTTTTAGATAGCCAGTTGCACTACATTTAAAAAAATAATTTTTTTTACATGCTTTCTTTCTAGCCATTTTAACACTATTTTCAAAAATTTTTTAAATGATTCCAAATATCAGATTTATAAGTTCTAGAGAAAATGGATACAGACAAGAATGAAGATGAGTAGGTTGAGAAGAAAAACTAGTGTAATCGGTGATCTGTAAATGTGTTGCATATGTATAATTTTATAATTGACTGAATGAGATATCGGATGCCTTATAATGCTGTGAAGCTGTATACTCTACAGCCAGCTTGATTACGAGAACTAGCAGTAAAGGAGTTTGTATCCATTTTACAATTTAAACATAAAAAATAATTATCAAAATAAAAATATTAAATTGGTTTATTAACTTTATAAGCTGAAGGAAAATCTTCTGTCTTGAAAGTTGAAACTGATTGGAGCGAGAATTTTGAGACTTGAGAAAGTTGAGAGTTTTCAAACATTGAAAACCTTGAGATGTTGAGAATTTTTAGCTTCACTCACGTCAGTTGGACAGAATCGCTTTTTCTTTTCCATGATCATTACTTATCTTCTTCTGAGATACTCTGCTTAAAATGATTTTGGGAGTTAGAGAGAGTACAGAGAATCCGAGAAGACTTTATCTTGTGAAGGAATTAGAAAAGTGTGTTGGGTATTTATAGAATTAGAAGAGGAAAAATGCAAAATAATAATAATAATAATAATAATAAATGGCTTGTTTCTATTGTTCGGAGCTTTTATAGAAAAATTACAACCCCCTCCCCAAACCTCCAAACAGTTGAGGGGTTCTACAAAATTAATTGAAAAACACCCCTATGAGAAGGAGAAGGGGGGAGGGGGGATGGGTGGGGTGCTAAGCAGAAAAAAATAGCAAAACTCCTTATCCAAATAGTTACATAGCCATTGAGAAGAGGCAGGCATGTGCCGAGCCGCACCATGCTTGTGTTTATGCCTAGGCATGGATTTGGCCCAAGGAAGTAGGCCACAGGCCCAAAACCTTGGGCCTAGAATAGCCAAACCCAATACTGAGCCAGGCCCTTCTAGGCCCGCTTGCATATGCTCGGTACGTGTCATTTGCTAGGCCAGGCTGACCATGCTAATGGGACGCTCAGTCCATTTGCCATCTCCTAACCTAAAAACTGAAAATTCTCGTAGTTTGAACACTATTTGAGCATCCAATTAGTTTAATAGCTCTGTCATGGGTTAACCATTTGACTGGAACAAGACGATTGATCAATTGATTAGTCCATGTATCCGCATGCAAGATGAAATTCGAGAGTTGCCTACCGGAGGCTCAAGTTCTTTTAATCGGAAAGTCTATTTTTGATAGTAGTAACGTCAAAAATCAATCTCTGAACTTTGATGCATGCATCTACAATTATAAATGATTGAAAATAGCCTTGCAAAGGATGCTCTCGCTCTCCCTCTCTCTCTCTCTCCCTCTCTCTCTCTCTCACACACACACACCAGCCACCTGCAGCTATCAAGTTGAGAAGTCACTTTTCGGGTTCAGACACCAGGTCCTGCATGTGCTTCCATCACCCTCACTCGTGGTGGTGGATCATCTCACATGAAAGACAAATAAAATGAAACAAAAAGAGATGGGGAATGGGGGAAGGCAAAGGAAGATGGGAGAGGCGAGAGTGGTAGCATGTCACACTGAAAAAGACTAGTACGCAGTGGGTTAATGGGGTCTCTCAACAGCGCAAAAGCATGTACTGATGAGGGTGACGCACACAAATGGAAGTGCTAGTCAAGCTCCCTACAAAAGGAAGAAATTAGAAAGAAAGAAATTAGAAACTATAAAAGAACACAACAAACCCCAAACTGTTATATTTAGTACATTGTTTCATATAGTAATTAACTTCATTTAGACCAATTAAACTCCATGATTTCTCTGCCACTCGAGCAAACATTTAGACGTAATTAACCCCTTGACTAAGAAGGATCACTTCAAACCCCTTTCTCACCAGCTCTTTACTCATTATTTTGAAATTGCTCAATAGAATTAGCTCTTTCAAATTCAGAGTAACAACTTTTCCATCCAAATTTCATGTTTTGTCATCCATGTAAAAGTTGATTTTGTTCAAAGGTTATCTACATGTATTATTCGAAGCGCAATGTTCAAGCATTTTAATTTTTGATATGAATATTAATATAAATGATGATCAGAGGACTTTGCTTTGATGATAATGTTGATATAATTAATAATAAAGTATATGAGTGTAAATAACTTATTATATCTTACATGATTGATTGTTTTGTAAAAGAGGTAAATTATTGAAACATCCCATGTCATAAAGATATTAGAATGAAAACTTCCAGTTATATCGAATTCTACTAAAAGCCCTCGTTTTAGGTTAGAATTAGCAGAAAATATGCTCTTAGCTTCCATGATCTGTATACCATCCCCAAATAATACCACACAATTGGGCATAAACCGTCCCAATTTCTAAGATAATAAAGATGTTCATGAAGTTATTACTTAGTTTGTAACATGCACACTTGCCTTCAATCTTCAACCCTAAACTGCAGTTCATTTAAATTACCTGAACTGCAGTTCATTTACACTATCTCCAATAATTTTTTTTTTTTTAAATTCTTTTGGATTATGATCTCGACCTCTTAGGATTCACTTATACCCAATTTCTTGGGTTTTAGTTTTGATTTGATTTTCCATCAAGTTGACATAAAATTAATGATTTTTAATAAATAAATTTCTTTGTATCCCCTTGATAAGAGCGTAAATAAAGTGCAAAATTTTTGAAATTTGATCTGAAAGATATTATGGATGTAGATATATTAATTTTAGAAAAAAATATGAAAAACAATCATTAGATCACTATATATTTGTTACTAACTCATGTAAATTTTTCAGAACTGGCGGCTCACCTACAATAATCCATATATATATATATATATATATATATATATATATATATATATATATATATATATATATATATATATATATATAACAGAGAAGGTTTTTGTGGAATAGAATAGATTAGTTTTGCAGTAATTTAATCCTCTGCATATTGAATATATCTGATAAGTAAGGGTTGAGTAAAACATTTTTATACAAGAGGGACTTCAATACCAATATTGTTGGAACAAGTTGCTTGGTAATGAAGTAAAGGTAAATGGGGAGAGTAAAAGTAAATGGGTTATATGCCCTTAACTTCTATGGGGGTAAGAAGCAAATCATTGGACAAGCTTGGAAGAAAGTGGATCCATCGATCCATAGCTTTTTCCCCTTCCTCTCATATGATCTTCCGTTTGGGCATCTATCTTGGGTCCATGCATGTCATATTGGTACCTTGCATCTCCATAAAGCTTTGGTGGGAGGAAGAAGGAAGAGACCTCCCTTCCTCCTTTTTGCAAAAGCCTCTATTGAGACCACAAGGGAACAACAAACACTCCATGTGAGGTCTCTACCTCTAAAATGGAAAAGTCAAAATAATGGAATCTTTGGAATTAGATCCTCTCCTTTTCTCATGATATGAGAAAGTGCCCCCACCCACTTTGAGAGACTTCACTCTCATTAAGCTATTGCTAGCTCCTCCTCCTCTTCATTCCAATAGCTTCTGAATCACTCAAGAAAGACACAACAAAGTTTGGAGGTTGTTATGTTGTGTGGGTGGCCATGGACCTACCAACCCTCTCTTATTCACTTTGGAAGTTATCCTTTTAGAGAATTCCAGACTTTCTAAAACTGTCTTTGCCCTTTTTGGATGTAGCTAGCCTTGTACAAAGCAGTGCTAGTGAATTTGGAGTTAAATAGAAATGCAACCATGTATTTCTCTCTAATGATGGTTTTTAAAATAATAGATCCGATATATATTATCCCAATGTTTATATCAAAAATATAAATATCGGAAATATTCTATAGTCAAGCATTATTATACGATAATATCAAATACCTCAAAATCTAATACGAAATGTACAAGGGTGTAAGCCGATATGTAAATTTATAATATTTTTAAAAGGTTTCTTAGTTTGTGCACTCTTGAAAAATTCTGTACCCTTCTAAAATTTTTACTATATTACTATCAACTTTTAGCATCTTTTTTGTAGTCCCTAACAAAGTTACATGCGTTTCTAAAATTTTTTATTTTAGTTTTGATTTTTTTTCTTTTTATAGGATAACTATCCTATCTCAATTATTACTAATGTATTCTTCTCATATGATTATATCAAAGTAAGATTTTGAAATAAGTTAGCTATTTATTATTATTAAATATTTGCTTAAAGCCCACAAACTACTTTCCTAAAAAAAATATTTTAATTATTTCATGAGAGCCCATATCCTGTTTTTGCTAATTGTTTATGCATAAGCCCAAGCCCATTTTCTAAGCTCACACAAAAATGACTTTGTGTAGAAATAAATATTGCTAGATTAATAACTTGAAACCGTTAATCCTAAATCAACAAGAATTTAAATTATCATTTGTTTCCTAAAATATCACTTTTCAACACTCGTCAATTTCTCATCCTCCTTCCATATCATAATTCTCTCTCTTTTAATTTACCATTTGACTACCATGATCATGTATTTAATATCAAAAATCAACTCCTGTCGTTACTTTAATTATTTTTTTTTGGATCGCGGTTTGACCACAACTATCTCATATTTAATTTCCTTTTTAAATTCAATTCCTCTAATTCAATACACCCATTCCTCACTAATATCACATGGCTATTGCCCATTTGGATATGAATTTGATCATATTAACTCCATTTAAATCCCATCAAATTCTCTTCAAATTTCTCTCCTAGATCCTATTTAAACTTTTTCCTCACTGATGAAGATCAGATTTGATTTGGGAGTAGATTTTGGATTGTGGGGATGAAGATGAAGAAGAGGCGGTGAGATGTTGGGTGGTTGTGGTTGGAAAGAAAGAAAAGAAGAAGAGAAAGAGGTCACCGAGGAGAAAATAAGAAGAATTTCCTTCTTCTTTTTTTTTTTCCTCTCTCTCTCTTTTTGCAGATCTATACTTTTTTTTGACAAATCTGTTCTTCTCTCTCTCTTTTTGTCTTGTTTTTTTTTTCCTTTTTTTCTCTTTTTTTAAAATAAAAATAAAAAAATTTGCTTATTAGTTGCAGATATACAAAGAATACAGGAACTTCCAGTACAAAACGAGACTTCGAACAGAAAAGGAAATATTGTTGATAATGAAATGAAAATTTGGATTCCCCCTAAGAGGTTTATTCCAAAAATTATGAATTCACACATTTCACATACATATTTCTATGAAGTTTAGATGAAAATTGCTTCCACTAGTTGTGGTATGGATATTTCATGGGATCCATATTCGACTACTTCCATTGCAAGTATTTTTCTAGATCTACCATGGTTTGACATAAGTTCACTAAAGGAGCCAATTCCCCCTCTACAACTTTAGTTCAATTGTGACGTATATACTATAGTTTCTCGACCACCATTATGGTCCAATTGGGATGCATCATGCATACTAATCAGTTCAATCCGGATGTGTTTCAAAATTCTTATCTCTGCATTCATCGGGGATGAATGTTTTAAAACCGGAGAGAATTGATAGAAATCATATTTGATTTGGGAGTAGATTTGATTAGATTTGGATCTTTTTAGGATTTTGGAATATTTGATTGGATTTTGATTTTATTAGGATTTTGGATTCTATTAGGATTTTGTTTGTTTCGGTTTTCCTATATATATGGGTTTTGTATGAAATATTGAGAGGGATGAATAATATTAGAAAAAAAATTTAAAATTTCTTGCGTGGATTTCAATTGAATCAAAGTATTTTCTCGTAGAATCGTGGAGAGTAGGGGTGGATTCGCATGGGTGGATTCCCAAACTCTCTATAAGTTCTTTCATATTTTTCTCCAATTTCTCCAAAAATCCTAATTCTCAGACCTTAATCCTAAATTCACTTCTGTCCTGCATCGCTCACCATGGCAAATCCCCTGAAGCTCATCACCAAATACTCCCTCTCTTTCCTCTCCTCTTATCATGTCCATCGACTGTCGCCAACATCCGCCATATTTGTCAACAGCCGCTCTAACCACCAATAATCGTTGTTGCCAGTAGCAGTCTGCCTTCGAAGCTATTGTCATGCCACTGGAGCACCATCCCTCCTTCTCCACATAAGTGACTTTTGATTATAAATTCTCTCGGTCAAGATTAGTGATAATCTCCTAACTTCTTATTAACTTAACTTTATTGTAGCTAGCTTAAATCTTACACTCAAACCTAATAAAAACCTAATTAAAATTTATACCAATTCATTTTATAGGCTCAATAAAATAACTATCACATTCATTTATTTGTTTCTAACTCGCTAACCCTTTATTACAGAAAATGTATGCCTTTAAAATTCAAGAAAATTTTCTAAAGTCAAAAAGGTCTAGATTTAGCTATTTAATTTAATATTTTTATGATAATTTATCATCAAGATATTGATTGTTTTACTGGGAACTTGAGAGTAAATATACCGATGAACACATTTTTGGGTTAAGATGAGTTCTTTCCCGAACTCAGTTCTATATAACGTAGCAATAAATTATGCTACAAAGTTTATTGTTTTATACTAAATAGTAACCATGTTCCTTTATTTTTAATGTAATCATAGAATAATGAGACAGGCAAAGTTGGTACCATGCACCTGTATTGCGCATGTAGGAGTGTAGATTTTTAAAAAAATGATACCCCGAAGTTGAGTTTTATCACTGTTTTTTGGAGTTTAAAAATAAATATAAATAATTTACTTAGCCTAAGAAAACGAGATGTTGTTTACTTTCATTAATTATTGAGCCATTCATATCTTATGAGTACAATCTCTAAGTCTGAAATATTGAAAATTTATGGAGGGAAATTGTGAAATTGAGAATTTAGTGAGAATGGCATTGAATTTTTTTCTTTTTTCTTTTTTCCCATAAAGTAGTGAATACTTGGTTTAAAAAAAATTGGAGGAAGAGGGTGAGTTGGGGTAGTGATTGTCTACTCTTGGCTCAATATAGGTCTCTCCCTGCAAGTCATCATCAGTTATAGATGCAAAAAATATTTTTTAGGGAGCGTAATGAAAAGGAAATACTTTCGGTGTGGGCAATAAATAAAGAAAAAAACTTAACTTAGGTACAAAGTAGTTTGACTATATTTTGTAAAAAGAAAAAAAGAAAAAGAGAAGATAGCATGACTCCTAAAAAAAATATTTAACTCTTGCCAGTTGAATAATAGATAGTAAAACAAGAGGAATATTGTATCGAGTCACACTTGGATGCACTTGAATCAGCCTCTTGGCTCGGCCATCACTCCAAGGGAAATTTATTAAGTGACACCCCAAATATTTAAGGGCACATTCAATAAAATTATTTTTCTGCTAAAGTAGAAAAAACTTCACGAAGAATTACATTTTTTTTCAGAAACCCCCATTAATTTTTTTAATGTTATATAAACCTACATTAGTTTTCCAGAACTCCCAATGGATTAAAAACGTCACATATGCATACTTCTCACCTTTCTAAATACTCATTTTTTAATTTACTATATTTTACTCAAAAATGTATATTAAAAAAATATTGGGAAGAAGTATTGGTTGTGTTTTTAATTTGATTCGTTAATCTTTTAATTAATTCTATTTGGTGGTTTCCATGAGTTTGAAACTTCATGAAGGTTTGCATAACATAAAAAAATTTTAAGAATTTCTCCGAAATATATGATACTTGATAAGATTTTTTTTTTTTTTCTATTTTAGCCTTGCTTTTAGTTATAAGTTTGCTATTAATTTTTTGGACAAGTACTCTCGTCTTCTTTGTTTTTAGGGAGTTAGGATTAGGGCTTGTCATTTTGGGAATTTCTATTTACCCACAGCAAATTACTTTTGATGCTCAGGTTACACTTTACACCAACCTCCCATTTTGAAATATCACTAATTTACTCTTTACGTCTAATTTTTTTTCAAATTTAACTCTCTCTCTCTCTCTCTCTCTCTCTCTCTCTCTCTCTCTCTCACTTTTATCTATCGCGACTAAGCCCTAAAATTTCAAAACTTTCCTCCGAGCCCTGCTCCATATCCGTCCGCCTCCATCGCCACCTCCAACTCCATCGCCACTCACTGTTTCTAGTGCCCCTCTTCGCCTCCAGCCCCAACCCTTTACTTCGATCAGTGACCGATCGTTGCGCCAACAAAAAAAAAATAGTAACAATTAATTACAAATAAAAACACATCAAAAGCTAAGAATAATTTTAATCCACACTTGAGATTTGTCTTCCGATACCAATTGCACATTAGATTTTTTTCATTTACTTCAAAAACTCAAACTCTAAACCCTAATTTCACTTGTCACAATGAATTTGAAGAATTTAGAATTTTTCCTATCTTTTTTAGCAATGCGAATTCAAAAATTTAAGAGATTCAGGAAATTGACGAGTTAGTGGGAGATGTATTTTTTTAAGATTAAATAGCAAAAAAATATTTTTTTGGATTTTAGAGAGAGAACAGAGAGAGAAGACGATACAATATTTTAAATTTTTTTAAGAAGTTTTAGATATTTTGGGATTTAAAAGTATAATTTAGTCAAAAAAATAGCAAACTTGTAATTTTTTGCAAATTTCAAATTTGTGCATCAAGAGTAAATTGTTGTGCGTAAATAGAATTTTCCTTTTTTTTTTTTTTTTTTTTGGAGGAGGAGGGCCAGTAGCAAGGAGGGAGAGAGGAGGGTGGACTTGAAAGGGGAAAGCGAAAGAGGGGAGAGAAGGGGAGATTGGAGGAGGACGGAGGCTACGAAGGCGGGAATCGGAGGAGGGAGGTGGATGGGGGTTTTGGAGGTCCAGAAATGGGAGGGGGATGGTGGCAGAGAGGAGATGTGGAGAGTGGCAGAGCAAAAGGGATGATTTTCGTAGGGGGAAGTGGGGTTGGTGGGTGGAACGGAGGAGCAAGGGCTAGAAATAAGGATGGTAATAGACGCATCCACGGGCCAAATTTTGTCCCGTCATATACAAATTTTAAATTAAAAATAAAATTTTTATTTTTGTAATTCAAAATTTTGTATAAAATTGATCAAAATTTGGCTCATAAATGCGTCCATTATCATATCTAGTTAGAGGTGGGAAGGGGAGCGTGGCGAGGGGAGGTTCGCATGAGGGGAGAGTGATAGAATGGGTAAAGGGGGGATGAGGGAAGGAGGAGGTCGGGGGAAATAGGCAGGGATTTCGGGAAATAGGCAGGGATTTCGGCAAAGGGGAAGGCAGCAAATGGTAGGAGTGGTTAGATATAGAGAATGGAGGAGGTGGTCTGTCTCTGAAAAAACAGAAAGTGTTTTGGGAAAAAAAAAAAAAAAAAAGAGGATACGTCTTAGAAAATTTTCGAAGTCTCGAAAATAGAGGAGCTTAGATATGTGGGGTGTGCCTTTATAAATTTCCCACCCAAGAGATGCGCCTTTAAACAATAACGCATTGGTCATAATGGGCCAAGCTTGGCCACTCAAGGTGGTCCAGCAAAATTTTTTTAAATACTATAGCATAAAGCCTTCTGAAATTGGGCCTGTGCTAGCTTTAATATAGATCAGCCTAACCCTACTCGATAACACGCTCATATTTGATGTTACAATAACAACAACGAAGTTTTTTATCTCAAGCAATGTGACTACTGAACTAATTATGTAATTAGAAAGATCAGGCAAGCAATGTGACTACTGAACTCTCATTCGTTCAGGGATATATATATATATATATATATATATATATATATATATATATATATATATATATATATATATATATATATATATATATCTTTTTAGATATTCGCTTGGTTAATATAAGAATAAATAAGTTAGAAGTAAAAGTCGAAATTGAAAAGAAATAGCCGAAACAATCTTGATTATGAAGTAGTTTAGGAGAGCCTATGTGATTCTTTCAACTTTAAAATTACTAAATAATTTAATATTTGAATCTATAGAAAGAAATATCTATAATGAGACATCAATTAATTAATATCTTATTATTTTTGTGAATGACGCATGGAGGCAGTAACACAACCAACGTTATTGCATGGATGCAATAACCTGAAAATTACAATTTACAAGGTTTTGCGGGTCGGGCTACATCCATAAGCAATCAGAGAGATGTATTATAACCAAAAGATGCGGAAATAGAAAGTTTTATATCCTGAGAAATACTTCCTAACATGGACTCCAAAAAAAGGTTTAATTCTGAACCTTGCACGCTTCTTCATCCTAGAACCTCAATCTGCCCTGTTGGGTGCAAGTTAGCGACAGAATGGTCGTGCCAGCACCCAATGCAAGCAAAGAAGCGCGATTCATGCCCGGGTCAGGAGCAGAGGCTCTAAACTTATGTTGGACATGCACTAGCATGCCTGCTTAGGTACGTTTGAGCGCTTGATGCAAACTTTGACGTGATGGTTTTTATTTTTATTAAGGGGTATTTACATATTTATCCCTTATATCTTTATTAATTATAATTTAGTCCCTCATATCTTCATATTTAGTATTTAGTCTCTCAAATCCTCTAAGTTACTACAATTTAGTCCCTCTCTCTAACTTCCGTTAGCCCAGTTTATTTTTTGACCTAATTTTCCCATTTTACCCCTCCTTAATTTCTTCTTCACTCTTCCTCCTCTCTTCTCCTTTTCTCCATTCTTCCTCCTCTCTTCTCCTTTTTCTTCATTGGGTTCATTGGTTTCTCCCCTTCTTCTTCTCTTCTATCTCTCTATTATTTCCCCATTTTTCTTCATAGGGGTATTTAAGTTATTTTATTATTTAAAAAAATAATCTGTCGTTTATTTGGACGGAAAAACTAACGAAGGGACTAAATTGTTGTAACCTAGAGAATTTGGAGGACTAAATCCTAAATATGAAGATTTGGGGGACTAAATCATAATTTATAAAGATTTAAGGAAAAACCTGTAAGTACCCCTTTTATTAATTACTAGTTCTATTTTAGTAAGTACATAATTTTGAAAGGAGCCTTAACTTTATCCAAAATAAGATTTCAGATTTACGCAGATCTTGGACTTTGTGCTTAGAGAATAACATTATGGAGGTACTATAGAGATTACTAGTCAAGTGAGCAGCAAAATTTGCCATGATCTAGTTTGCTAATTATTACAGATTTGGTAAATAGTTATCCATTTGATTTCATAACCTATTTAAAGTTCAAGAGTCAGGGCTCTTGATAGTTTATGATGGATTAGTAAATGAATATGATTTGCTTTAAGGACAGGTCTCGCTGTTATCCTTTTCTCGCTCTTATATGATCTATTAGTTTAAATGAATATGATTTGCATTTCCTCTTATTAGATCCAATTTGATGTGCCTCTAAACTAACTTTTCTTTTCACAAATATCTTAATTTAGTAGCAGTGTTGGTTCAGAACAAGGTCTAAATAAGCTCTGTTCCTCATTTTAATTTAGCTCTCGAATAATGTTCACCTTAAGGAATATTTTCAAGGTCATCTGCCTATTTTATTAGTGCCTAATATTTATAGTCGTCATTGTGTCTCGAGTCAAAGTGCATGTAATTTACAGTTTAAGTATCAATACATTTTGAATTGTACTATCTGAAGCTTTTTCCTCGTCAAAATAGGTTTGGTATTAAGTTAATCCATTTGCAGGAAGCTGACAGACTTGTTTTTTTTTTTTTTTTTTTTTGACGTTAAACGGCGGGATGTTTTCCCTCCGTGTTCCATTAAAGAGAAAATAATAGAACAAAAGTATTCAGGATCCACTAGTAAAGTGGCCCAATAATAAGCTTACAAAGCAAGTAAAGAAAAGAAACAGATTAAAATAAAACTACATCGATCTAGCAAAAGAGGCATTTCATGCTCAGTCCATCCGTCCTCGTGCCTCAGGTCCCTACTCCTCCTCTGACTGGGTGATCTCCATATCATCTCCCGAAGCGCCACTTGATAGATGAAGTCGCTCCCGAAGGTACGCCTGCCCAAATAATAAAATCAGTGAGTCGCATACAGTATTCAATCGAATGATATTTATCATTAAATAATCTATCATTTCGTTCTCTCCACATGTTCCAGCAAAATGCCGCAATACCACTTCTAAGCCTATGGCTACCAGTTTCTCCCTTGTCCAGACTCTTCCAGCTAGATTCATCTATGACAGTACCGATGTTCAAGCCTAATGCCCTGACGCATGCCTCCCATGTGCTTTTAGAAAACGAACAATTACATATGATATGTTCGGTTGATTCTGCATCCCTCTTGCATAATAAACATATATTGGGACCATCTCCCCGACTTGTTAGGAGCAGCAAACAATCTAACATTACACTCTACATGCAGGTGCCAAGTTTTTGGCCTAGGAAAGTGTAGAGCTAAGTGGGTTAATATGTGTGTAGACGTATTGGGGACTAGCACTCTCAGCTTTCTACAAATTGTTAGATTCACAGTTGAATCCTGAAAATATGTCGTATACTGAGATTTTTTTTTTTCCTAGGAGACAAACTTCCAAGCATTATAATAGGTATGGTTGATGGGAGCCATTATGGGAAGCCGAGAAGACTCGTTTTAATAATTCAACTCTTGGGTATTTGACTTTTAGGTTTACATTTGCTTTTCGTTATATTTAAGGTTGCATGAGACTATTGAAATAGAATGAGATATTAAAATCAAACCTTCAAGGATCACCTTGAAATAGAATGAGATATTGAAAACAAACCTTCAAGTATTACCTTCTTTAAGTAAAATTGATGGGGTCATTATAAGAAGCCGAGAAGACTCATTTTAATCATTCAACTCTTGGTTATTTGACTTTTAGTTTTTATTTGCTTTTCATTATAAATAAGGTTGCATAAGACTTTTGAAATAGAATGAGATATTGAAAATAAAAAACCCCGTGTTTTAGCATGATGATTTGCTAAAAGTTCATAAAATTTTTCTCATGAATTCGTCGAGAGTGAATGAGAGATTGTCTGGGTGGATTTCTAAATCCTATTTGAGATTATACTTTGCCAAATTGGTATTAAAGTTAAAGAAGATTAATTTTTTTCCCAATTTATTTCACCAAATTTTAAACCAACTATCTTCTTCTATCTTCATTTTTCCTATTCTTCAATTTTTTGATCTCATTTCATCATCCTTTTCTTCCATTTTCATTTTACTTTTTATTTTATTTTGAATTTTAGCTGCAAAAATTTCAGTGAAACAATGCAAAGAAAAAAGTAGGAAATCTTTACCCCAAACTTCCCAATCTCTTTCCATCTTCTTCTCCCATTGATCTGAAACCGTTCTCCTTCAAACCAGACCCACATCGCTCAGGATTTGGATCTGATTCAGTCAGCTCAACCTTAACCAACTTCAGGTTCAGTTAGCAACAGACCTGAACCTAGCTCAGCATGTAGTTAGGTCAACAATCAATAAAACACACCTGTTTGCATTCTTCTAGATCTGTTAAAGGGACATTTTGTAATTTGTAGACCGTTTCAAGCTTGATTCAAGTCCTATTCGAGGCTTGATCAAGCCACTATAATTCTTGGGTATTTTTTGAGTTTTTGCATTTTGATTTAGAGTTTATTCTCCATGGGGTTTTACTTATATGCATGGTCTATATATATGCACAGATCCAAAACAAGTGAAGCATAACATGTATAATGTTGTTCTTGATTTTATGGGTTTAAATGAACGTTGTGGATATGAAGATTAGGAAGTCATCGTGAAGATTTCTTTAGTTATTTTGTTCTTATATTAGAGATGAAGTGTTTTTGTGCTCTACTCAAGTTGATTGGAGAAGCTTATTCTTGAAGCAAATATACCTATAAATTTTGTCGAGGTTGGTCTGGCTTTCAAGATTCAGTACTTCTTCGTATGTTTTGCATCTTTTGTTTGAGCCTAAGATTAAGCAAGCGCCCGAGCTCGAGCCAATAACAATAATCGTAGAGGAGATATAGGAGCTGAAAGTAGAGCCTAAGTTAGAATATGAGATGGATTCTATATCAAAGTTCAACATAGATCCAGAGCATGAAATCCTTGTCGAGTTTGATAATCAGAATTTTCCATATTAGCCGCACGCGTAAGTTCTCTTCAAGTCACTGCCATTTATATAAGAAACTTCACCGTCTATCGAATTTATAGGGCTTGTTATTGAGATTTTCAGTGATCTTCCAGCGAAACAAGCTGTAAAGACATTACATTCTTTGCTAATTGTGAGGTTTTCAATATCCATAAGATCACTTGATGTCCATAATCCATTTCAAGTTTTTTGGTCACAGCGGGCGTATTTATAGGAAATTGAACTTATAATATGGTAGGGTATGAAGTCTGTTCAGCGATACAAACATCATGATCATGCATTATGTATCTCATATTCAATTATTACTAATATCATCTACGCCTTTCTAAAGTTATTATTGACTGCAGTAGGTCCAACATACAGACTAGTTCCACCTCCACCATGTTGACTCTGACTAAATGCACGAGTGCCAGTTTCACGACCACTACTATGGCCAGATCAAGAAGCTTCATATAAGAAAATTAATCAGTTCAATCTAAAATACTTTACACTATTATTGTTACATTCATCGGAGATGAATACTTTGAAAATAGGGAGAGTTGATGAAGATCATTCAGAGAAGTTGAGAAGACTCATTTTAATTATTGTGACTCTTAGTTATTTGACTTTTAATTTTTCATTTGATTTTCATTATAAATAAGCTTGATGAGACTTTTGAAATACAATGTGATATTGAAATAAAAAAAACCCCTTCTTTTAGCATAATAATAGGCTAAAACCTTCTAAATGTCTTCTCGTGAATTCGTTAAGAGTGGGAGAGAGATCATCTAATTGTATTGCCTAATCCTATCTTGGATTGCGCTGCACCAAATGTTTTCATGAAATGTGGTATACTAGGCATGCTGATAGCACCTTTTGTTGCTGGTTAGTAATGCCCTAAATATGCATTTCCTTGAGGCATGCTAAAGTTATTTTATTTGTTGATAATGATTGTGCTATTTCCAAGTGGAGTGAAGTTTTTAATTTTCGATAAACAAATCTCCAAACATGTTTTATTTTTTTGGCTGAGTGTGAAATCTCTATACACAACCATCTGAACCATGTCCTAGCCCAACTAGTATTTATTGGTGATACTAGGAGTTGACATGCTATTTATAGGGAATATCTAATATAGTTTAATATAGTTCAAAACTTTGTGAGGTGGTCAATGTTGTCTATTGCTTTTTTACATGCAATGGTATGTATTTATATGATACAGTTGTTAGTCTTAGAATATTTTGTGCATGTAGTAGCTGAAATTACACTTACTTTTAATTGGTAGATCATGAACTTCCTAACTAAAAGCTTTATACAGAATATAAAAGATGATGTGGTAGACTTGAGTTAACAGACCGATTTGCATGATCAGAAAAAAAAAAAAAGGTAGATTAGATAAAGGTTGGACTCAAAAAATAATTTAAGGGTTAGAAGCTGGTTGGAACACTAAAGAAAAAGAAAAAGAAAGAAAGGGATACTAGAGGCGTAAATCTAGTTCTCTCAATTCTCATATAATTGAAACTTTTACCTTTTCTTTGTTGCAGCCTGCCTTTCAATAGGCTAGAAATCAGTTCATATCATAATAAGAATTTAGATCAGACTTATTGCTAGGTGGATTGCTTTAAGGTAGAAAAGAACCTGCTTTAGTCCTACTTTCCTAGTAAATTTTGGATGCTTGACATACACGAGGGTCTTGAATCTTGATTAACGAAAAATTGTATAAGAGTCTTGAAGAATCAGAGTTCTAAATGTTGAGAGATTTGGGACTCCTTAAGTGCAAGTGTTTTAGCAACTTATTTTTTACTTCTAATCCAAAACAAATTGGATCGTACCTCACTGGTTGATCAACAGAGCGCAATAGCTATTTAATAGGATATGCTGGGATTTATGGTATTAATGGATTGATTTACTTAGAGTCTCAGAGAAATACTCATAACTGGAACAATATGGTGAGGCAAGATAGTGAACCAGCAGGAATAGCCGAATAGGGTGTGAAATCTGGTGATATTTGAGAATAAAGAGGAGCCAGACTATGATAGCCCAAATATACCTTGTCAAATTCAGACTAAATTTAGGAGTTGTGTAGGCATTTTAAAGATGATCTTTGATCAATTGGATTGATTCTAGTAGATGTTCCCCCTTCTCTTTTTAATGTTTTAATAATCTGGTGATACTTGAGAATAAAAAGGAATCAGATTATGATACCCAAATCTACCTTGTCAAATTCAGACTCAATATAGGAGTTGTATAGGTCGTTTAAGGGATGTTTTTAACTTGATCAATTGGGTTGCTTTTAACTTCTCCAATAGAATTCAAGAACAAAGCTGTCAATATTTCTCTTTTCTTTTTCCCAAATACCAGCAATGTTCAGTAAATTGCATCCCTTTGTCAAGTTTTGGAGCTTGACAAGTTGGTGTGTACATATGAAGTTTCTTCATAATGCCTTGAGTATTATTTTTGCAACCCAATTTTCCCATGTTACTAAAATCTTGGAAGCATGTTATTAATTTGCAGGAAAGCCTTCAACAGTTTCCTTTAGATGAAAGTTACTTGCCTCAAGTAACGAAGAGAGTAAATCTATCACGTGAGATAGAGAAACTTAAGCAGAAGGACAAGCAGGTAAGGGGAACTTCCCTATTTATGAGTTTGTCGTGTGAGTACTAATTTTAGGGGAGAGAAAGGAGTAGTTTAGTTCGTATGTTTGTGAGAATTTTTTCAGACAACTTAAATTTATTTGGGGCATAATGTCTATATATAAACAGGATAAACCATTTTTTTTCCTTTATATTTACAAAGAAGTTGCTTACAGTGACTGTTCTCTTTTTTTTCCTATGTGTGTTTCTCTAGGAAAACATGAAGAAAGAACAGAGTGCTGAATTTGTGGAATTGACAGTAGAGGATAGTAGTAGTGAGGACGAGAAAGCAAATAAATGTATGCAAAAGAAGAGTGGTTCTCGTAACTTAGAGAGGCTGGAGAAGGTATTACGTGATTATTGACAGTTCCTTTTTATAGTTATACAATGTTCAATTGTTACTGTTGTTCTTATGAGTGGAATTATTTCACCAATTTGGTGCTTCTTGAAATGCGTATTGGTGAGTGATTGGTTGCTTGGGTTTTTTTTTAATAGATTAAGGTTATTAGGTAAAATAATTCCTCATTATTTGTCGTTTCATTTTTTTTTTCTCTATGCAGGATCTGAAACATCTTTTAGAGCCGCCTCTGCAATCGAAAACATTCTCACGGCGTTATTGGGCTGGGGTAATTACTTGGATTGTTTTCTATTGCTTTTGATATGTAAATTGAACTGGAATATGATCTTCGCAGAATTTTCCATCCTTAATATCCAATATCTCATGATTGTACACCTAGGAGATACTTCCTCGTTCGAATTTGAGTTTGGTACTTGCTTGTAGCTTTTTACCCTGTACCTGCATTTGTACTATTTTCTTTTCTTCATTTACTGGGACTACGGTTGCAAATGGATCCAGATACCCTTGTATATATCCGGATCCAGATAGGAAAGTCCGCATCCAGCTCGGTATGGATACATATATATTGAGAAAACAATCTGGTTATGGACATGGATATTGAAAAATCATCCCTGTACGTTTTTTTTTTTGAAAATTTACTTTTTAAAGTGTACCAACTTTCATACATACAACAAGACCAAATGCATCTTGTTTGAATTTTTCTCTTATAATTATATGAAGAACAAGGCGTACAAAATTCAAATAACCTAATGTTGCATAACTTAGTTTTCTTTTAAGTTATAATGCATTATTTCTATTGTGTTTGATCTTAACAACAACAACAACTAATCCTTTTATCCCAAGTATTTGGGGTAGGCTACATGAACCAAAAAAGAATCACGTCGAATCGATCACTTTGATAGTCATTCTCCATTCATTTCTATCAAGTAATATCTTCTCATTTAAACCTATTGAATCCACATCATTTTGTATCATCTCTATCCATGTTTTCTTTGATTTTTTTCTTTGTTTTTTTAATTTGTCCTATATTGATAAACTCCCCTCGTCGAACTGGTGCATTGTAGGCCTACGTTGCACATGACCAAACCATCGTATGCAATTCTCGCATTTTCTCATCGATGGGAGCTGCAACTATTTTAGCACGAATATTTTCATTTCTCAATTTATTTCTCCTAGTGTTGACGCATATCCAGCGGAGCATGCGCATCTCTGTTACACTTATCTTCTGTGAATGGCGTTTCTTTATAACCCAACATCCTGTGCCATATAATAAAACTGGCCTAATAGCAATCCTATAAAACATTCTTTCAGTCTTAATGGAATGTTACGGTCGCATAAAACTCTCGTTACACTCCTCCATTTCAACTAACCAGCTTGTATCCTATGGTTAACATCATTATCGATCTCTCTATCATTTTGAATAATAGAAATCAAATAGCTAAACTGACTGCTCATTTGTATTTCTTACTCATCCAGTATTATATTATTATAGTCTATGGTCCGTTGTTTACTAAATTTAACTTCATATATTCTGTTTTAGACCAACTTAATTTAAAACCTTTAGATTCTTATAGTGCCTCAATAACTCTAACTTGGCATTCACCCTCTACTCTTATCTCATCAACTAAGACAATATCATCAGCAAATAGCATGCACCAAGGTATCTCATCCTGAATAGCTCTAGTAAGCTCATCTATCACTATAGCAAATACGAACGGGTTCAATACAGATCCTTGATTCAATCCAGTTGTGATTGAAAAATTATTTGTTAAACTACCATATGTTCTGACATTATTCACTACTCTATCATACATGTCCTTAATTATGTCAATATACTGATGGGGACTCTTTTTTTTATCAATATCCACCAAAGTACCTATCGTGGTACCTTATCATAGGTTTTCTCTAAGTCAATAAATACCATATGTAAATCTCTATTTCTCTCTCGGAATCGTTCTATAAGTTGAAGTAAATGAATAGTTTCTGTCGTCGATCATCCCGGCATAAATCCAAACTGGTTCTCCGATATTTTAATAGTTTGCCGCAATTTATATTCAATTACCCTTCCCAAAACTTCATAGTGTGACAATTGAGTTCTATTCTCCTCCTAAATATTTTCATACCTCTATAGGAATCTCATCTGGACTAACAGTTTATTTTATTTCATTCTCTTCAAAGTTTATTTTATTTCAGATTCTTTAATTCTGTGCATAAAGTTAGGATTCATATCCTCACATTGAATTGTAAAATCTACCAAATCTTGAGTAAAACTACTATCTATCAAAATAATCTTTCCATTTTTCTTTAATCTTTTTGTTTTGAATTAGAACCGTCTGATCCTCATCTTTAATACATTTTACAGTACATAAGTCTCTAGACTTTCTCTCTCTTATTCGAGCAATTCTATATATATCATTTCCTACTTCTTTATTATCCAACTTCTCATACACTTATTTATATAATTTAGTTTTTACATTCTGAACAGCTTTCTTAGTATCCTTTTTGACTAGTGTTGGCAGTAAAAATTTCTAAGTTAAAAGGATTTTCCACAACAGAACGCGGAGCTAACTCTGTAGCTCCGCGTATGGCTAATTTTAGCCTTGCGATGAGTAAAACGCGAGGCTATCAATAGCTTCGCGTTAGCTCCGCATTCTGGTTATTTAGCGCCGCGTTTTGATGCGATTAGCTCCGTGTGAGCAGATAATCAGAATCTCAAATTGATTGAGATTATAATTTGGGCTTATTTAAATACACTAATTGAATCCAATCAGAATTATAAATCAAGAGATTTTAATCAAAACTAAGATATTTGATTGGAATCCTTGATGAATACGAGTTCTATTTAGATAGAAATTCTTACATTAACCTAGGGATATAAATACCTTCTTGGTGAAACCCTAGGGGTCTTCTTTTCGGCAATTGAGATCTTTTCCTCTTGGAGAATTCAAGTTACGCATAGAGCCTTGAGTTCGTGAAAGACCAGAGAAGATTTTCTACAGTCGGCCGCCGTCTTCAAGAGAAGAAGAGTTCGACGTTCGATCGTCCAAAGGAACTACTATAGATCCCATCGCCACAGATCACACACAAATTATTGTAAAAGAGAGAGACTGAAATATAAAATCCTCTCGTTTGTTCTTCTTTTTATCTTGTTCACTTTCATTGTAATCTAAGTTGTATTCAATGGGAGGAAAGCAAAGAATTTCTACTGCGAACAAACTGGCGACCACAGTGGGAGCCATCTCTTTCACTGATGAAGAGATTGTGGTGCAATCGGACGTTGACATGATCGGATCCGAAGTAGACACGCTTGTTGTTGAAATCGACCAGCAGAAGTACAAGGAGTTCCTCTCTTCTAAATCAAGTGACTTGGACGAGACACGACACTATCGTCGCATGTACTCCAATACCCGAGCAACGGGTAACAAGGTATCCACCGAGATACGGGGATCCTTAAAGACTGTGGCTATAGGGCCGATACTCAGACAGGAAGTCCTAGCAGGGGATGAGCTTCCTACTGCCGAAGAAGACCCGGGAACTGGATTGACCAGAACCCAACTCCGAAATAGGAATCGAAGAATAAGGCGAAAAGCCCTCAAAGCCTGCTTCAGACGCAAGGCTTATGGACGCGAGGCTATGGTCCCTCGCAAACTGGCTCGCGCTAATTGCGAGACCGGTTATTATCGCGTTAAACGCGAAGTTATGACTTGCCTTAAAAGCAAGGGAAAGCCAGCGTATGATTTTCCACGCAAGGCTATTGCTGAGCCAGCATGTGATTTTCCGCGCGAGGCTATTGCTGAGCCTAGAAAGAAACGCGAAGCCAACAAAATTTGCGCTAGTCGCAAAATATCTGACACTCGCGAGAAACGCGAGTATAAAAATTCTTTCAAGCCAGCATGTGATTTTCCATGCGAGGCTATTGCTGAGCCAGCATGTGATTTTTCGCGCGAGGCTATTCTTGAGCTTAGCGAGAAATGCGAAGCCAGCAAGATTTGCGCTAGTCGCAAAATATCTGACACTCGCGAGAAACGCGAGTATAAAAATTCTTTAAAGCCAGCGTGTGATTTTCCACGCGAGGCTGAGCCAAGCGAGAAATGCGAGGCTAGTAATACTTGCGAGAAACGCAAGACTTCTGACACTCGCGATGAACGCGAGTATAAAAATTCTTTAAAGCCAGCGTGTGATTTTCCACGCGAGGCTGATACTGAGCCAAGCGAGAAACGCGAGGCCAGTAATACTTGCGAGAAATGCAAGACCTTCCGCGAGAATCGCGAAGACGATTGGTAGATCGTTGTTAATCGTAAGAATCGAAGATATAACTTGCGTTAATCGCAAGGGTGAGCCAGCGTGCAAGAATTCCCTTTCACGTGGGGCTACTTTTCCAGAAGCTAAAACTCTGAAGACACGCCAAGCCAGCGAGAAACGCAAGGCTAATGTGGCAAAAGGCGGAGCTATTCTTCAGTCTCGAGAGACAAAACGCGAAGCTATTTTCAAGCCTCGCGTAAATCAACCCAACTGCAGAATCAGAACTGATCCTCGCGTTAGGAGACCAGAACTGGATTCCAGTGATCCCAAAAGGCTTCAGTGGGTTCCTAGACCCTCTAAACAGGTGAATGAGCCCCACAACTCCATGACTAAGGTCGCCGATCTCAGGGAGTATCTGTCCAAGAAGCGAGGCATAGAACAAATTCAAGCTGAACCTGTTTGTCACTGCCAGCAGCTTATGACAGCAGTATCCGCTGTAATGGACAATTGTGGCTGCAGCAAGAGCAGGGTATCAGTGTTCGACCGATTAAATGAATCGGACAAGAACCCTGCTAAGAAAATAAGAACCGCTTCCCTAAAAGAATGGAGGGCTGTAACTTCCAACATGGTGGGAAAAGGGAAGAAGATTATAAAGACGGAAGATGATTCAGAATCGAGTGACAAAAAACCTCATCACATCACTCGACTTAAATCAGGAGCCGTCCCGCCTCAAAACTATAAGAGGCTTGTAAGAGATTCTTATGACGATGACAGCGACAATTCAGCTATAGCTTCACCGCCATCCTCTACATCATCTCGGCCACAAAAGGCAACATCGCACATGACAGATAAATCTGATTATATCAATTAGAGATTTGAAGCTCAAGAAAGAATGATTCGTGAGCAACAAAAGACGATTAAAGACCTTAAAGTGATGCTCTCCAAATTTGTTGAGGATAAAAAGGGCAAAGAAACTTTGAACGAAGAGGAAAAAGAAGAAAAAGCCCACTCAATGCATGAGGACGACGATAGATTTTCTTTCCATGATCCGCATGGAGAAAAAATAGAAAAATTACAAAGTCAACTCGAAGCTTTGATGCATAAAAAGGAGTTGAAAGATTCAGGGGTCTCAAGATCATACCCACCTGAATGGGATGTGGTACCCTACCCCCAGAAGTACAAGCCGCTCAAGTTAGAGCCATATGACGGGAAGGTATCGCCCAGTCAACATATTTATTACTTCTTGTCCCAAGCAGGACATCTGATGGGTAATGACCCGATTATGACCAAAGTATTCGCAAGTACTTTGCGAGGGCCTGCTTTTACTTAGTTCATGCAGCTGCCCCCAGATACCATTAATACCTAGTTCGATGTTGAGAAATTATTTCTTTCGCATTTCTTTGAGGATGATACCGAGATTACGGTTTATTCCCTCCTTGCAACTACGCAAGGGGAACAAGAAACGGTAAAATATTTCATATAAAGGTTCTGGGAGAAGTCTGTGCATTGTAAGCACGGAATGGTCCAGGAAACTCTAGTCGAAACATGTCGACATAATCTTAAGACTAATGTACTCCTAAAAATGGGGGCCATAGAGTCTAAGACATGGAGGGATTTACTAAAACAGGGAGAGCAGGCCAAAGACTTGATTCGTCGAGTTGAAGAATCCCGTGGATCAAGGAGTTCTTGAAGTAATAGGCCTTATACCCAGAATAATAGTAATAAGAATAAAGGGAAGGTGGTAATGGCATCAGAAGCTACTCCGCAAAAGACAAATCCTCCTCCAAGCCCAAAGCCCCAGAATCAGAAGGGCAAGAGGCAAAGTAGACCTTAGCAGTAAAAGACTTACACTTTCAAAGCGGAACAGACGTCTACACTCTTCCACCTCCTCATGAGGAAGGGAATGCTGAAACTTCCGGAGAATAGGAAGCCAGAGGATGCTGGTAAGACCAACGACCCTAATTACCGTTTTTATCACCGGAACGTTGGACACCCTACTAGGGATTGTTATCCCCTTAAGAACAGAATCCATGCGCTAATAGAAGCTGGAGTTCTGAAGCTTAAAGAGGAGCAAAAGAGAGTCATCGCCAATATGGCAACTATAGTGGTTGGAACCCATGAGTTCCCCGCGGGGGTGACCCCAATTCCAAATGGTAAGTTGGTTACAAAGAACCTCGATCCTCATAAGAAAGCTCAAGAAGGACTTGTTCCTGTAACAACCCAGAAGGGAGAAGTTATGTGGGTTCACCCTGACTTACTAGAAGATGAGCAGTGGACTACCGAAGGTCAAGGAAAAAAGCGGACTGTTAATACCATTTCTGCGGAGATAAGGGAAGAATATATAGTTTCGAAAGCCTTCACAGATTCTGAAGAAGAGCCCAAAACTATGGCCACTCATCAAGATGGGGCAGGCCCTTCCGGTACTCGATCTGGGAAGACATATCTTAAGGACTACACCTGAGTAGATCCAAAAGATATATATGCGGAACTTTCAAAACCGGCAAAGCAGAAAAGACTTCGCTTTCAAAAGAATCCTATTAGAGATGAAGGGGCCAAAGAGACTACCTTCAAATTTGACATAATAGCTGAGCTGGCTAACATCCCAGCACGAGTCACATTATATGAGTTGCTTCGATTGTCAAAGTCAACTCGTGAGGCGTTGAGAGAGGCCTTGGCAGACTCTGAGTCATTCCTAGCTCAGATTGTCGAGCCGGCCAATGAGGAACAGGACTCTTGCCCCTACTGTTATCAAGTGAGAAGGCAAGTCCGCAAATCGTTTTCACTCCGGAGGACATGCAGGTGAGGAATATAAAGCATAACAGGCTTTTATATTTCACCGGATATGTTGGGTCTACAAAAGTGGACCGAATTCAAATTGATCCGGGTTCTGCACTAAGTGTCGTGCCCAGAAGGTTGATGCAGCTATTGGGGATTTCCCTTCATCGTTTGACGCCTACAAACACCACTATTTACGGATTCAACGCTAATAACAGCCATCCTCTTGGTAAGATCCGATTGCGGTGCCAAATTGGAGACTTGAGAACGGAGGTCACATGCTACGTCATTGATGCTGATACCTCCTACAATATTTTACTGAGACGACCTTGGATCCACGCTCACATGATAGTCCCGTCGACTTTTCACCAATGCATGAAATATTGCAATGAGAAAGGAGAAGTCCGGATACTAGTTGCAGATAAGCAACCATTCAAAGGGCTGGAGAATTACTTCACAGATGCTGCACTCTATAAGCCAGCCCATGAAGTTTCCAATGACGATCCTAGCAAGCTTCCAAAGCCTGACGAAAGCAGTAATGAAGCCGATACCGAGTACGAGCTTCTTGAAGAAGACGATGGGGATGATTATAAAATCAACCCTCACTTAGATTTTAATTTGAGTCTTGATATAGCCGATGTAATAGAGAAAGAATGGATTATAAATGAAAACATAAAGTTAGTCTACGAGCATGCTGTAGCTACTGAGTCTGAACCCTCTTGTACTTCCATCGAAGTGGATGACCTATCCGAACTTGAAGTTCTGGCGGCATATTATTTGCCACTTAGGTCATCCCTCCTCTCTCGGTCCGAAATAGTTAAGGGAAAATGTCACTACTTCGAAGTGCCTTCTCGACAAGAGTCCCAAAAGCCGATCATGTTCGGCAAGGTAATTACGTCACCTCGACAAAGACAAAGTAGTGAAAGTGATGAACAAACATCACCTCAATTTAACTTGTATGAACAGAAACTCCGGCAAATGATGGAGAAGATGGGTTATAATTTTACCCAGAAACCGGGGTTAAACTTTGGAAAAGGGCGACGGAATCTTGTACCCTGATTTAGACCAAGAGGAAAGAGCCCAGATTATTATCAAAAGACTCGCAGGGGGTTGGGCTATATATCTACTCCTCCCTCATCACCATCTGGATAAGAAGAGAGTTCTTCGGCCAAGGAAGATACATCTTCACCCAATCATGACTCGGATCAAAGTACTGGCGCTTGGTTTCAATCTTTGACAGCCAACATGGTTCTAGCCGCACCAGAAAGGAACGAAGAACCAATTGATGTTCAAGATGATTCATGGGCTAAGCATATGGACACTCTCTGGGATTCCGCTTTGAACAGCGTGACTCGCCCACAGAAGACAAATTAGTACAAGTCAACATGGGAACGGAAGAAAATCCGAAACCTATCTTCATAAGAGACACGCTAACTCCTGTGGAAAAGGAGGAACTAATATCTCTTATTAAAGAGTATATAGACGTGTTCGCATGGAGTTATGAAGACATGCCCGGGCTTGACCCTCAAATTGCCACACACCGGCTAAATATTAAAGAAGACGTCAAGCCTATCAAACAACAGCAAAGGCATTTTCGACCGGAATTAATGGAGGCAATAATTGTTGAGTCAACAAGCTTATTAAATCTGGATTCATCCGTGAAGAGCAACATCCTGATTGGGTGGCTAACATAGTGCCAGTTTGGAAAAAGAACGGCAAAATCCGGATATGCATCGATTTTCGAGATCTGAACGCTGCATGTCCTAAGGATGAGTTTCCACTCCCTATCACCGACGTGATGATTGATAATACTTGCGGTTATGAGGGGATGTCCTTTATGGATGGCTTCTCAGGTTATAACCAAATTAAAATGCACCCGGATGATGAAAAGCATACAGCTTTCAGAACGCCGCTGGGGGTATACTGTTATACGGTAATGTCATTCGGATTGAATAACGCAGGTGCCACCTACCAACGCGCGATGAGTATCATATTCAAAGAACACCTGCGCAAAACAGTGGAGTGCTATGTAGATGACTTAGCGGTCAAAAGCAAAAATAAAGAAGATCATCTTCATGATTTAAGAGTGGTCTTTGATCTTATGCAGAAACATCATTTGAAGATGAATCCCACTAAGTCATTTATGGGGGTGTCCAGCGGGAAATTTCTTGGGTTCATAATAACTTCAAAAGGAATTTTCCTCGACCCTGAAAAGGTAAAAGCGATTAGAAAAATGTCACCTCCCCGCAATCTTAAAGAATTAAGGGGGTTACAAGGAAAGCATGCCTACATTCGACGCTTCATTTCCAACCTGTCTGGACAATTCCAGCCATTCTCCAAACTTATGAAAAATGGGGTGTCTTTCGTATGGGATGAAGCATGTCAACAGGCATTCAATGACCTCAAGGAGTACCTTACTAAACCCTTGTACTCATAACACCAGTCCCTGGGCAGCCCTTCCTTATATATGTAAGGGCCATGGATAATGCTTTAGGAGCGTTACTTGCTCAATATAATGAGCACGGCCATGAACATGCCATCTATTATTTAAGCAGAACAATGATTGGGGCCGAACAATGATATACCCCGATTTAAAAGGAGTGTTTAGCCCTGGTGTTCGCTGTTCAGAAAATGCGGCACTATCTTTCAGGGCAAACGATCCATGTCATATTACGAGTCAATCCCCTGAAAATTCTGATGACCAAACCGGGATCCTTAAATGGCCGGTTAGCAAAATGGGCTCTACTACTTCGCCATATGACATACACTTCGTTCCTCAAAAGGCAATGAAGGGATAGGCAATAGCCGATTTTCTTGCAGACCATCCAATTTGGTCCAAATCCAAACAGATGTCAGAAGTCAACACAGTTAGTAAAGAACAACCATGGCAAATATTCTTTGATGGTGCTGCCAGACGATCTGCTGCTGGAGTGGGGGTTGTGCTTATATCTCCACATAAATATATATTGCCTAACGGTTACTCTTTAACAGAACCGTGCACGAATAATGTGGCTAAATATAACGCGCTCATTATCGGCTTAAAAATAGCTCTGCAACTGGGGGTGAACCATCTAGAGGCATATGGAGACTCTAAGCTCATCGTCAATCAGATGACGGGTGAGTATGAAGTCAGACATGAAGCCCTCATCCCCTATCATCAGCTAGCTATTGAGCTAGCAGGATATTTTGAACAGTTTTACATATATCACATATCTCGGAATGAGAACGTTTATGCATATGCTCTTGCCGCAACATTGGCAATCCCGCCAGGAGAAGCTAAAAACATCACCATTGGTAGCAGAGAACTCCTCCACCCAGACACGGTGTCTCAAGCCGAAGAGGTATGCCAGACAGGCTTAATGTTGGAACCCCGTGATTGGCGATTTCCGTTTGTGGATTATGCTTTACATGGGATATTACCAGAAAATCCAAAGGAAGCCACCTTGATAAAGAGGAAGGCCAAGAGATTTTATTATGACCATAAGCTTCAGACTTTGTATAGAAAGACAAGATATAGTCTGCTGCAACGCTGCATATCAAAAGCAGAAGCAGAAGAAGTGCTGAGAGAAACGCATGATGGAGTATGTGGAGCTCATCAGCCCGGTCCAAAACTTGGAGACCGCATATGAAAGCTAGGATACTACTAGCCGAGCATGATCACGGAAGCAATGGCATATGCTAAACGGTGCCATGCATGTCAGATACATGCTAACTTCATCCATCAACCCCCAGAATACTTACATAATACCGTTGCTAGTTGGCCGTTCGAGGCATGGGGAATGGATATTGTGGGGCCTATAACTCCCCCGTCATCCAGAGGACATCGGTTTATCCTTGCGATAACCGATTATTTTTGAAGATGGGCCGAAGTCGTGCCCATGAGAGAGGTAAAAACAACAGATGTGATTAAGTTCATTAAGCATTATGTTATTTACCGTTTTGGCATCCCTCAAAGGATCATCCATGATAATGGACCGCAATTCATTAGCGAGGGTTTTCGAGATTCTGTGATAAATTCAGAATCAAGGACATCGCTTCAATGCCATATAACCCCGCGGCCAATGGGTTAGCCGAAGCCTTCAACAAGATGATTATTAAGCTCCTTCGGAAGTTCGTCTCTTCCAATAAACGAGATTGGAATGAAAAGCTAGGAGAGTGCCTGTGGGCTTATCGCACCACCATTCGCACCCCTACTAAAGCTACTCCATTCTCTTTGGTCTATGGAAGCGAAGTCGTCTTGTCTCTCGAAATCCAAATTCCATCACTAAGAGTGGCCTTAGCCACAAAGATGACGACAGAAGAGCGCCATCAACAAAGACTGCGAGAATTAGAAGCGTTGAATGAAAAGCGTCTCAGGGCCCAACAACGAATTGAGTTGTATCAAGCCCGAATCTTGCGAACGTTCAATAAGAACGTTAAACCAAGGACCTTTAAATAAGGAGACTTGGTTCTGGCTATTAAAAGGCCAATAGTTCTGACTCACAAGACTAAGGGTAAATTTGAACCCAAGTGGGAGGGACCGTTCATCGTGGAGACCGTATACTCCAGTGGAGCCTACCACTTAATGAATCAGAATGGCGATAGGATGATGATGCCAATCAATGGCAAGTTTTTAAAGAAATACTATGCTTGACGAACTAAAACGGTGGCAGAGTAACTGTCTCATCTAGTTCATAAACCTTGGTGTGCCCAGTTCAAGTTACGCACGAGAGCCTTGAACCGCCTCCAATCTCCTTCTTAGGCATGCGCAATTGAGCGCCTCTAACCTAAATTTGATGAATCCTAACCCGATCATCGTGGTGTGCCCAGTTCAAGTTACGCAGATGAGCCTTGGACCGCCTCCACTTGTTCAAGTTACGCAGATGAGCACTTGGACTTCCTTCTTAGGCATGCGCAATTGAGCGCCTCTGACCTAAATTTGATGAATCCTAACCCAATCATCGTGGTGTGCCCAGTTCAATTTACGCAGATGAGCCTTGGACCACCTCCACTTGTTCAAGTTACGCAAATGAGCACTTGGACTTCTTTAGGCATGCGCAATTGAGCGCCTCTGACCTAAATTTGATGAATCCTAACCCGATCATCATGGTGTGCCCAGTTCAAGTTACGCAGATGAGCCTTGGACCACCTCCACTTGTTCAAGTTATGTAGATAAGCACTTGGACTTTTCTTTGATGAATCCTGACAAGATCATCTTTGGTGTGCCCAGTTCAAGTTACGCAAGAGAGCCTTGAACCGCCTCCAATCTCCTTCTTAGGCATGCGCAAATGGGCGCCTCTGACCTAAATTTGATGAATCCTAACCCGATCATCGTGGTGTGCCCAGTTCAAGTTTCACAGTTGACTCTTGGACCGCCTCCACTTGCCCAATGCTGTTATAGCAGTGGAAAGAGGAGATCAAGTTCCTCGCCAACCCTATCATACTGGGGGTAAAAGTATGAAATTAATTGCCCAATGCTGTTATAGCAGCGGGAAGAGGAGATCAAGTTTCTCGTTAACCCTATCATATTGGGGGTAAAAGTATGAAATTAATTGCCCAATGCTGTCATAGCAGCGGGAAGAGGAGATCAAGCTCCTCGCCAACCCTATCATACTGGGGGGTAAAAGTATGAAATTAATTATCCAATGCTGTTAAAAGCAAATGGGAGAGGAAATTAATTCCTCGACAACTCACCATGCTGAGGGAAAAGCATGGCTAGCCCAACGCAAATGGCGATTGGTAAAGACTAATCAAATCCGTTGATAGCTGGGAGTTTGCTAAAAATCCCATAAGACCTGTCACGTTAAGTTTTTACCTCTGACAGTATGATTTGGATTATTTCCATCTCTGTTCAAGATACGCAAATGAGCCTTGGACCATTTACCTAAACAACTAAATCATTTTGACGACAAGTTATCTGTTGTGCAAACAAATTTTGTAGCCAGCAGGTAAAAGAATCAAATGATTATCTTTATTTCATTGACAAAAGAATGAAGTTACAAAAATTCTCTCTTTTGTTACAAGTTCTTATTACAAAAGGAATGAAGAATAAAAGAATAAAAGAAAACTATGGATCTCCTAAAACTATGGATCTCCTAGATGCTTCAATTTATTCATCGCTTCGTCAACCACTCGACGACGAGTTGCTTCCACGGAGTGTTGAGCCTGCCGGAGTAAGTCATCATCATTCATTGCAACTTGCTGGGTTAGATGCTGACGAGACTCATCTATAGCACGGCTTCTTATTGTCTCCTCCTGCTCGATTTGCTCCCGTTGGAGATTAGTGCTTCCCATTTCTTAACGAATTCCCCTAATTGAAGCTCATTGGCTACTAAGACCGCCCGAGCCTTAGCAATGGTCTCCTGGGCATTGAGGATGGCAGCCTGACTCCCCTCAATCTCGGAGTTCACCACCTCCAAACCCCTAAGAATAGACTCCCGACTAGCCTAGAACTCTGCCAACTCTCGAGACCATTCTTCTTCTTGGCGCCTCAATTCCTCTTGACGAGCCACCAACTCCACCCGAAGACGCGCCCACTCGATCCCAGTAATCTTCTCAACATCCGCTTGGCGAACTGTGTTGAGTATGTTCACCTGCTCTTCTAAAGCTCTAAAGCGGGCCTGGTAGGGAGCTGCTCTATCCTGACCCCCGATTCTTTCAATATTATCCAAATAGCTGGATAACATCGGACGGCCGAGACTAAAGAAATTTATTCCGCCGGAAATCATCTCGATGCATCTTCTTAGCAACCGCATAAAATCATTAACGCTATAGTTGAAGAGTTCCTCAAAAGGATCCACGCTGTCTGCATTTAAAGCAGGCAGCGCTAAAGAAGATGTTGCTGAAGGAGGAATGGTATCCGTTGGAATTGAAGAAGAAGAAGCCCGTCCCTGTACCAAGCTCATGATATGCGGGGCCAGTAAGGCCAACGCAGATGTGGCGGAACTAGGAACCCGAGGAGGAGCATCGCTAGTACAAATCACCCGAGCAGCGCCACTAACAGGAGAAGATGAGGGAGTGTTTCCACCAGAAGCTCCTCCGGTGACAGAAGTAGCTTCAAACGAGAACTTCAAATTTTCCTCATCCCCTGCTGCAAGACTTGGAGCAGGAGTTACAGGTGTCTCAACAGCCATTATGGTAGAAGGCGTTAGTATTGCTGGCTGAGGAGCACAAGGCACACCGACAACTATTGGAAAAGTCTCGTCGGAACAGATATTTGGTGTTGGAGACGGCAAACTTGGAGACGGGGTAGCTTCTCTGGCTGCAGCCTCGATAATCAACTCTGTCATGTCATCGCTCCCAAGTTCATCAATTGGAGAAACTGAAGAAGGAACAGAGACAGGAGTTGTCGTGAAGTAGTCTGCGTCAAGATCATTTGTAGAACAACCTAATCCACCCGCTGAGCCAGTGGTGCCCGAATAGTCCACCCTCTCCTCAGACTCCCCTTTGGTAGTCGAATGCATTGGCGAGTGGGGCTGACCACTTGCATTTCAGGAAATAAGCAAATGGTGTTACAATAAGACAATGGACAAGAGATATAACACGAAGAGCCATACCAAAAGATACAAGTCCAGTTGTTGGACTTGAAGGGGGAGCCGTCGTTGTCTCCAGAAGCGTACCCGTCTCACTACTCAGTGGTTGCGCTGCATGGTGTTCGACAGGTTCTACTGTTGGAGGAGCCGGAACCTCGGGAACACTTGGAGCCTCAGCAGGTCCACTCTTCCCTGCTGGCGCTGGTGGTAGAGTTGAAGCCAGCAGATCCGAAGCGAACTTGACAGCCACTTCTTGGGGGGCTATTAGAGTTCCCGGAGCCAACTTCTTCTTCTTTTTGGAGGGCCCTTTCTTTGGGGCACCGCGGCGTTTGAGGGTCGGGCTCCAGGGACGAATAACGACAGGTTGGGGAGCACCTCCGATATCAGGGTTGTCGTCATTATTATCATCATCATCATCGCCAGACTCGCTGACGTCTGATGGTTCGGCCGCGGCGCCAAGGAATTCATCCATTCCTTTTACTCTAACTCTAGAAGCACCTTGGCGGCTAATGTAGAAAGCCTCAATCTCCTTGCAACAGCTTCGGTTGATCGAGAAATGAGGCACGTCAGCATTTGCAACACTATACCAGGTGCAAAAACTGAGGGTCATGGCCAATTCTGGCAACTTCTGGGGAAGGGCGAATTCAGCTCCGGTCCCACCAGCTGCAAAATGAAACCAGCCGCGGGCACCCTCGTACAAATTTCCCTCATAGGCTAAACTCTTGTTTGGATTACCCACATAAAGTTGGGAATATCCAAATTGGCGAGCAAAGCAACTCGGAATGTACGGTTCGATAAGCATTTACCATCTTGACGATACACCAGGTGCCCGGGTCGGATGTTAAGAAGCCACCAAAACGCTCCCCGAGATAAGGCAGTAAAGTTATCTGCTCCTGCAATATCTTTTAACTTCAACCCGTATCCTCCACCAGGAAAGTCGGGGAAGTACCGGAAGATCTCAAAATTTTGGTGGTGCCGGAGAGTCTTCCGAATTTGGGACATATAGTGGTGCTTCCATGAGGAGCGCTCGTATAGCTCCACAAAGTAACACTTGTCACCAGAGCGGCGTGAAGCAGCACTCATCAGAGACGGACAATGCATAACGAGCCATGCCATCAAATAAGTATAAGGAAGCTCCACTCTAGGGTTCGGAGTCTTCACTTAGGCGATCTCTTTCGACTTGCCTTTCCCTTTCCCCTTGCCCTTATCGGCAGGGATGAAGTCATTGCAGAGTGTTCGCAATCCATGCTGTAGATTGCACACCATGGCGGAAATAAGTCCGAAAGGTCGGCCGTATGCAAGGAGGACTGCTGGATATAGCACAGTCATTGCAATTGCCTCTTTTGGCAATGACGGCACGATACATCTCTTCAGCCACAACATCAAGAACCCAGCAATAAGGCCTCTATTGGACACTGGGGACTGAGCTTGATAGTGGTAACTCTTGAAAGAGATACCAGGACCGAATCTACCTTCGTTGGATTCAGTGGTATAATACATTAGCTGGGTCTTGGCGATGCGGCAATCGATCTCTGTGATGTAGACAGGAGCATGGCCATGAATAGTTATTGAACTATCCTTAGAATTCAAATTGGCGAAGAGGTAATCGGCTCATTTCTTATGGCTGATACCTTGGTTACGCACACCTGCTATGTCAGCACAGATGCGGTAATGGCACATCATCTCCCAGTATGTGGCATAGATGCGCTCGTCCTTCGCCAGTAGCATGTTCAACCTCTCAGTAGTGGGGATATACTCCTCGTAGGTGACTTCACCCATGGAAAGCCCAGATACCTCGAACATCTCATGGAGAGCGAATCCTAGCTCACCCACTGGCGTAAAAAGAGTACAGGTCTCAGAGCTGTACATCTCCAGAAAGCAGAAGAAATGATAAGCACTCTGAGGAAATCCAAATTGAACATTTCTGATGGTCTTGAATAGACCAATCTCCTTCAGAATGGGTTCATGAGAGTCCAACATATATTGAACAAGGCGGGCCCACCACATGTTACCAGAAGAGTAAACCCAGCCAGGCATCCTGAAGTCGCTAGCCGGGTATTGGCCTTCTTTCTCCAGAAACTCACTTAGGAAAGTTCTTGCGCCGATCGGAACCTCTCCTACTGGGAGCTCCTTGCCAAAACGGCCTGAAAGTAAACCAGTGATACATCTAGTGGGGCCATCTTGATAAGCCCCATGTGAGCCCAATTTGCCCGTTGGGATGCCATCCTGTTCTTGAGTTAACCCCCACTTTAACTCACGGGGCATCGCCAACCTCTGAAGGTAGATCAGGGGATAACCACGCTCCATTCTGGGCAGAAACATTCAAACTTCTCCAGAATTATAGAGCCACTTGCTTTCCTCTTCAAAGAGAATTTGGTCTGATTGCTCCATTATATCTCCGAAGAGAAATGCGGGCTTCTCTAGCGCTTCTCTGTTCATGGTTTCAAAGGCCGCATCAGTTATAATTTCCCGTGCAGTAGTGGGATGATATTTGATCAACTTCTCCCTGCGATCTCTCGGATCTGGTTTGTACGAAGCCAGGATGGTGGTGAAGCGAAACTGAGCTGATGGATCCGAACCTCCAGCAAAGCCAAAGTAGTGCTTATGAGGAAGAGCTTCCACCGAATACCCTACTACAAAAGGGAAAACCAAAATTAGAAAAGTTTCTATGAAACAGAAAATTTTTCTAAGTATGGAGATGCGAAACTAAAAATTAGACCGCGCGAAGCTAAAAGTAACTCCGCTCGAAGCTAAAAATTAGACCGCAGAAATTAAAATAGCCTCGCGTTTTAACGCGACTGCTAAAATAAATAGCCTCGCGTTTCAACGCGACTGCTACTCAAAATAGCCTCGCGATTTAATGCGACTGCTAAAAAAATATAGCCTCGCGTTTCAATGCGACTGCTAATCAAATAGCCTCGCGTTTCAACGCGACTGCTACTCAAAATAGCCTCGCGTTTCAATGCGACTGCTACTCAAAATAGCCTTGCATTTCAACACGACTGCTAATCAAATAGCCCTGCGCTTCAAAACGCGAGGATGACGCGATAGCTTCGCGTAAGAAGAAAACCAGAGACTTTTCTTCTTCTCCAAGCCATACGGCCAGAGTACGGCGATCTCGCCGGTGATCGATCGGTCAGAACCAAGCCGAATCACTTTCTAAATGTTCTAAAAAGTCCCAAAAAGTGAGATCCTTACCTCTGATGGGCTAAACATGGACTGGCTCGCCGCTACCACCACTGCTTGAGCCAGTCGCCGACGATGGGGCTGCGCGAGAAGAGGCACGAGTCTTGGGCGCCATTTCTCAAAAAGTTGAGGAAAATCGATGGGAAATCGGGAGACAATCGGTCGGAAAACGTTCGGGTCGCCTGAACTCTGATCGCCTGAATCTCTAAGATCTCTGGAGAATTCTCAAGTGAAATAAAAAGGAAAAGAAATAGAGACTTCATTTAAAAGAGAGAAACCGCCTCTTGGAGTTCGGCGCGAATTTCGGAGAAAAAGACTTATCAGTTACTCTCCAAAAAACACGAAGCTATTTGCCTCGCATAACAATGGAAAACGCGAAGTTATTAACTTTGCGCAACTCCGCAAAACGCGAGGATAACTCGGTGTTTTAGCTTCGCGTTCCTATGAAGAACTTGGGTTTCTGGCTAGTGCAATTAGGCACTTCCACCTAAGTTAAGATGATCTTTACTCGATCATCTTGGTATTATCAGTCTAAGTTACGCAAATGAGCCTTAGATTATTTTACCAAAATTATAAACCATCTATTTGTTAAGCAAGCAAGATTCTTGAAGCCGACAGATAGAGAGGAAAATATTTGCCTTTATTTCATAAAAAAAAAAGATTACAAAAGAAGAGGGAGTTATACCTCTCCCAAAAGCTTCTACATCGACTCATCAATAACCTAACGGTGAGACTCCTCTGAGGGGTGTTGAAGTTCAATTCCAGGGTCACATACACAGGATCTCCTCTGTAAATGTTAACTATGATCTGTTTAAAGTTCTTAGTGGATTATCCGAAGATACTGCTACAAGAATCCTAATGAAAATGCACAAGTTGAATTCGAAGTGCTGCAAGCCCTTACAGAGATTGTCATCTAACAGAAATGGTCCTCAAGAAAACTTAATGAGCTGCCGCAGGGTTCTTGTAACTCCTTCAAAAGTTTATCTTTTGGAGCCAGGGCTTGAAACCTGCAACTATGTTGTAAAGCATATGCTTCTGGCTTCCTTAGAGTTACTTTTGTTGACGAAGACTGGTAAAGCCACATGCACTCCTGTTCAAGAAGGATCTGGTTCAAGTACTTCACTGCAAAAGTAGAATCAAGACTTAGACAAAACTCGAAAAATCTTCTAAGTATAAAAACGCGGAGCTAAGCTAACTCCGCGTGCAGCTGAGGTAATAGCCTCGCGTTTCAAAACGCAGAGGATGACGCGATAACTTCGCGTAAAGGAAGAACAGAGTTTCTGTCTGCCGTTTCCTTTTCTTTAATAGTCTCGCGTTTCAACGCGACTGCTGATCAAAATAGCCCCACGCTTTCACTGCAAGGATGACGTGATAACTTCGCGTAGAGAAAGGCCAGAGTTCCTCTCTGTCTTCTCCCTCTCCTTTAAGCCTTACGGCCGGAGAAGGGCGATCTCGCCGGTGAAGTAAACAATTGGCTGGTTAAAAACCGAGCCAAAACATCCCAAAATGATTCTAAGGAAACCAAAAGTTAAGATTTTTACCTTCAATAATCACAGCATGGATTGATACGCCATTGTGTCTATTTCCACGGCCGTCGCCATTAGCACCGGCCGCCGTGCACGAAGCTGTACTCTTCTGAAGCGACATCCTAATGATGAAAATCTATGGAGAGTCGAACGGAGATCAATTGAAGATCGTTCGTCGACATCGCTTGCTCGGTTATCGGAGCTCGGAATTTCTAACTTCTCACAATGAAGAAGAAGATGAGTCAAAAGCCTCTATTTAAACAGGATGATCCGTCACTTGGTATTCGGTGCGGAAATTCAGAGTAATTAATGAAACAATTACTCATTCCACTGAAAAGAAGCTATTAGCTCCGCGTAAGTGAGCAAAACACGAGATAAACTTGGTATTTTAACTCCGTATTTTCTGTTTGAAGATCCAAAGTATTTTAAAATTTGCTAAGTTCTAAACCATTTTGAAAACTTTGGAGGGGGTTCTGTTGGCAGTGAAAATTTCTAAGTTAAAAGGATTTTCCACAACAGAACGCGGAGCTAACTCTATAGCTCAGCGTCTGGCTAATTTTAGCCTCGCGATGAGTAAAATGCGGGGCTATCAATAGCTTCGCGTTAGCTCCGCATTCTGGTTATTTAGTGCTGCGTTTTGATGCAATTAGCTTCGCGTGAGCAGATAACCAGAATCTCAATATGATTGAGATTATGATTTGGGTTTATCCAAATACCCGAATTGAATCCAATCAGAATTGTAAATCAAGAGATTTTAATCAAAACTAAGATATTTGATTGGAATCCTTGATGAATACGAGTTCTATTTAGATAGAAACTCTTGCATTAACCTGGGGATATAAATACTTTCTTGGTGAAACCCTAGGGGTTTTCTTTTCGGCAATTGAGATCTTTTCCTCTTGGAGAATTCAAGTTACGCATAGAGCCTTGAGTTCGTGAAAGACTAGAGAAGATCTTCTACAGTCGGCCGCCGTCTTCGAGAGAAGAAGAGTTCGACGTTCGATCATCCAAAGGAACTACTATAGATCCCATCGCCACAGATCCCACACAAATTATTGTAAAAGAGAGAGATTGAGATATAAAATCCTCTCGTTTGTTCTTCTTTTTATCTTGTTCACTTTCATTGTAATCTAAGTTGTATTCAATGGGAGGAAAGTAAAGAATTTCTGCTGCGAACAACTAGTTTATACCGCTCAAAACTTATTCCATCATTATTATTCTTCTTTTTCAAATGTCTATAAAGGTCCCGCTTGATCTTAATAATATTTTTTACTTCTTTATTTTGCCATGATGTGTCCTTACATGGTGGAGCACCACTCTCACCGCTCTTGACTCACCAAATATATTTTTAACTACACTCTTAATATAGGTAGCCATTTTGTTTCATATTACATTAGAATAATCATGGTCCCTCCAATCTATTTTTTGTACTATACTATATATACAAAAAAAAAATTAATTACCTTCTAATCGCCATCACTTAATCTTAGAATCTAACTTATACTTAATCTTTTTAAGTCTTTTTCTAATCTAAATATCTAAAATTAAGAGTTTATATTGAGTAATTACACTCTCACCTGGCACAACCTTACAATCTATACAACTAGCTCTATCTACCCTTTTAGTTAAAAAGAAATCTATTTGGCTCGCAATCGATCCACTTTTAAAAGTAATCAAGTGAGAAACTTTTTTTTTTTAAACCAAGAATTCATTAAAATCAAATCATAAGACAAAACAAAATCTAAAATTGAATTACCTACTTCATTTCTTTCTCCAAAACCAAATGTTCCTTATACACTATCAAACCCATTACGACTACTTCTTACATACCTATAGAGATCACCACCAATAAATAGTTTTTCTCTAACAGGTATTTCTTGTACTATCTCATCTAGATTCTCCCAAAATTGATGTTTACTGAATTCATCAAGTCCTACTTGTGGTGTATAGACACTAATAACATTTTGTCGTGATTTTTTTTTTAAGTATAAAAATTTGTACAGACATAATGCATTGGATCGAGGAGGGAGACGAAGCATTGGTTGAAAGTTGGAGAAGCTGACGGCATGATGGTAATTTTATTTTTTCTAGTTAGCTTGCATTTGAGTTACTCTCTGATTGTTTTCCCCTGGTGTTTATGAAACTAGATAGAATATATAAAGAGTATATAATAATGCCGCTTGCTATGGAGAATACCGGCTAAAATATAACCAAATACAAAATACAAAGAGTCGAACTAAACATCACAATAAAACTACATGTATATCTCACTGATAATTAGTCGCTCATTGTGCTGCAGATCACTAAATAGATGAGAGCAAATTATGAAAAGTTCCAATCTAATTGAAACTCACTTAAATTATTTCTCGGAAAAATTAAAAAACTTACACATTAACAGACCATCGTCTCATTTTGATTTACAAAGAAGCATAGAGAAGAAATCTCACAACATAGCAAAACTCCACAGCAAAACACCATGTCAGTACCCACAATAAGATCACAATATTAAGATACACAAGTGACTGATAACTCAGCCCCATGATTACTCAGACCCCACAATGCCATTGACACAAAGCTAACGATCAGCAAGATTAACAGGCCTAAAATAGTCCCCTGGCATTCTTATTCGATTTTAACCACTGGGGCTCAGTTAAAAATTATACAAAATCCATACGTAAGTTTTCGGAAAATTGTACTAACAAAAGAGTTCTTACAGTAAAGCCGAACAATTGATGACATCTATACAACCCTGCGATGTTGTTTGCATCACAATCAACAAGCCAGCCTAGGACAAGGATTCAAATACAACCAACTCTTTCACAATAATTCATCTTCGTAAATATAACATATACCTACAAATCAAATGGGCTCAGTAAAACATTTCATTTGATGGAACATACAAAAGAATTCGCGTATCGACTATAAAATCTCTAACATCTTGAGGACATGCCTGCACTACAGCTTCAGGTACAAAGAGCAGTTAAAAACCAATAGCAATCTCATTGCGTTTCTGCTTCCCTAAATATTTTCATTTTGACCATGGTGAAGCATGTGTCTCTATATCATTCCTTCTCTCGCCCTTTTCCTATCTTTCCTGAGTTTTTCACGCGCCCCTGGTAAATAAAACAAATAAATTATAGGCAAAATGTGGATGTAGCTTATGACAAAGGAGCTTGAGTAGGAAAACACAGAAAAGACTGGGGGCGAAAAGGAAAACATACTTTTCTTTTCTTCACGCTGTTTTCTTTTCAAGTTCACCGATGCTTTTCGCAGTTCCCTTGCTTTATCTACACTAACAGAAACCTGAAAGAAGGTAGGCTTGGGATAAGAAGACTGGGGAAATACTAGGTACATTCAACTATTACCGAAGGGAAAACTGATTGCTAAAAAGTACCAGTATCAACTAAGACCAAGTGACAACTTTGATAAGGTGAGTTCAAAGGCTTTGTTCCAAGACAACTAACATGGACACTGAAGTAGCTGCATAATGATGTTGCTAGTTCACAATTAAAAACAGTGCTTACTATGCAAGGCTAACGTATTTACTATGCTCTTCAAGGAAAATCAAACAGGAGTGAGCACAAATTTCCATGTGTACTCAACTAACTGTAGGTCTCAAATGCGGAAGTAAGGCAACTGCAAGGTATCAGCTTCCTTCTTTTGTCCTTCCCCTTACCTCCTCCTCACAGCCACGTTATTTGTTATGTACAATTAAATACACCAAAATCAACTAGATTTGAACTGAAAACAAGGATGAACCAGAAAAGAAAGATTGGTGTCCTGTTCCTCCTCTCCTTGCATGTTTTAAGAGTCAATGTGCATTCTGCTCTGGTGTATGCTAATCCTCTCTTTTTATGTTTGTGTGCGTTTGCGTCTCCTTTCATGTTTATGAATATGTGTGTTCCTACTTTCAGGCTTGTATGCATCCGTGTGTGTGTGTTGTCCTTTAATGTTTATGCGAGTGCATTGTTTTGGTGTCGTGAAGGTGAGGGTTATGGTGACGAGAATTGATGATCACAATCACTAACTTCCAGTGTTCTAAATATCGGATACCGGTAACATACCGATCAACCAAATTACATACCGGATACCGGGCGGGATATCGCGATATAACCCTAAATACCAGAATGTTATATCGGTGTTATACCAGTTAAAGAATAATCATATAAATAGCTATATAGAACATATTAAAACACATAAATGAAGTTTATAATACTTACCTTGGCTTATTTACATTAAACTTACGAATTTGCAGATACCGTTTAGAACGTCCGCATATGCACAAAGTGACAGATAATCATAAAATTAAGAAAAATAATGATGAAGTTTTATCGAACTATTTTACCTTCAAATGTCCTACATCTCAATCAATAAAAATTTTAAACTACCTATTTTAAACTACATATTACTTCAACAAATCCTACAATTAAAATGTCCTACATATTAATTCAATAAAAAAAATTTACTACATATTACTTCAACACTCTAATTACTCATTACTCAACAAATTCTTAAATCCCAATCAAATTCACTTCAAAATCCCTATATACACATTAACTTCACCTCAAAATTCCAATAAATTTGTTCGCCCACTGATCCATTGAATCAGTGTCCATGATTCGGCAGAAATTGCACCAAAAAAATTAAAAATTTCAACACAAAACGCAATTAACTTCAGTTAACTATTACATTTATAAGACAAATTGAAAAAAATTGTAACTCTAATTAAAATTAACATGAAATTAACATGAAATTAACAAAAAATTAATTACCAGTGGGTCAAATCGGCCGGCGAAAGTGAAAGTTGGTAGAGGAATTGGCCGGCGAAGCTCCTGTTGAAGTTGGAAGGCTGGCAAGCTCCTGTTGGAGGATCAGAGGGTGTGAGAAGAGTTGGCGACTCGTCGGATGGGGATCGATCGTTAGCGGGAAGAGTCGGCGACTGGCTAGAGTTGGGCTAGATCGCTCGATTTCTTCTTCTCGATCGTTCGGTGGGAGAGAATTTCAGAGAGTGGGAGAGAGAGGGGGAATCGGTCGATTTGGGAATCTAGAATTAGGGTTCGCTCGTTTCCTCGATTTCGAGGGGAAGAGAAGAGAGTGAGAGAGAACGATCGAGTGTTCAGCGAATTTTTTCATCCCATCCGACCTGTTAAATGTGTATTTCCTAACGGGTCAGATTTTTAACGGATTAACGGGTTTAAGCCTCAACCAAAACTCATTCCCATCGAAACCGATGTTAAGTAATACCGGCCGATATTTTTTATCTTGTTACCGGCCGATATATCGCCACGTGGCCGATATATCGGCCCATACAGGTCAAAAATGAGAAACGGTAAAAAAATCATCTTACCGTCTCGTTTCTTTGTATTTTCCGATATACCGGCCGGTATTACCGGCCGGTAACACTGCTAACTTCTATATTGATTTGTTAGAAACACGTTAGTGCAACCGGTAACACCCCTTGCCCGAAAGAGGAAGGTTCCAGATTCATTTCCAACGATGCCAATCATAGAAAATTTAACTTGCAAGTATTCAGGCTAAAGTCTTATTTTCAAAACTTCTGTGTCTGTGTGTGGGGGTGTGTGTGTGTGTTTGGATTCATTGCTCAGATGTGTAGAGCTTCATTTATATCTGTAACTCTCTTAATGTATACAGGAAGTGACTATTTAGATCTATTATATAGCCGATTTACTACTGGATTTTGGTTAATATGGATTAATTAGGCACGAGTTGTTACAAAGTCTGTCAACCATCATCCTGTAACACACTCCCCAGCATCATATATATGTTCATTAATATATGTCCTTGGTTCCTCCATATGAGGATGTCGTGATTATATACAACTGACTCCTTGAGATTACAGTGATACCAGAGACTAGTGGTCGTTTTTATGTTGGTCAAGAAGGAAGAAGAATTTTTACATGCTAAGAGCAAATACTTATGTAGTAGATCTACAACAATGTCACATCTATTATTCTATCTGATAAGAAGCTTTCGAGATCAAACAGTCGTTCATGCGTTATCAATAGGTCTAGTAAAGATCTACTCGAAAGCAAAATCTGCAGAAAAATCAAATTCGTAGCTCAGTTAACAATATTTGTGACCAATATTCAGCCAGTTTTTTTCCCCCTCCTTCAATTTGAATAGTCTCGAAATGGTAAGTTCATAAAAGGGTTCTTCGGCATAAGATGAACACCGTTATGATAGATCATAAATGCCTCGTGAACATGTGAGAGGCTAGATAGACTTATATTGTATGGGTTATTGGATTGAATTTCAGATTCTTTCTTTAACATAGTTAATTGATTTAGAAACTACTATGGTTTAAATCATTAAGATATTACTTTATTTTTAGACTGATTTTCAAATCTTTTTTATATGTAGTTAATTGATGGAGAAACTGTGTTCTAAATAATTAATATATTATTTTATTTTCTTTCTGCAGAAACAAATAAGTTTTAATGTGTATTATATATAGACACATAAATAAAACACATACAAAGTTATGCTGCTGTATCCATGTCGCATAGTATCCCTATCACATTCTGTATGTGTCCATACTTTCATACGGAAGATATCTACGTCTATTTCCATGAAATAATATTAGAGACTGTAGACAAAGGAAGTATTCTATGTGACTGGGTCTTTATGGTAGTACTCTCATTCCCTCTTTCTAGTGTGAGTCTTTCTACGATAAATGCAGCATAGCATAGGCCTGAAACAAACATCTAGTCAATCCAGTGAGTTAGTAATTTTACTAAACTACATATGCACCAAGCTCAGTATGTTGTTTGCTTCTCATAATTAAATGCTCCATCACAAGTTCAATACAAGGGGTTTGTCACATCACTTGCGGATGATAACTCAGAAAGGGGAACAAAAAATTGCAAGAAAAGTGTTTAGGTAGGGAAACCAAAGAAAATGCCAAATTAAGGCATGCATACCTCTCGGCCAGAACTCCGAAAAGCTTGAAGTGGTTCGACACAGTCCTGACCAATAACCACAAACCCTGTCCTCTTATTCTCTTTGGAATGCGTCCATTGTTCTAACTGCTGCTGAAGAATTGGAGAAACACCAGCCTGGAAAGAAAATTGAACTCACCAATAAACAAATTCAGTTCTTAACCTGTCTCCATAGAAAAATAGGTGAAAGCAACTTGCATGCATTAATTGGCAAAATTTATACACATGTTCAACATAAAAAGATAATGGGATATCAAGTAATAAGCAGCACTCGTACCAGGTTACAGCTGAGTCCAGAAGATTGTTAAACAAAGCTTCAGAAGCAGTAAGAAAGCATTCCAAAGATTATATATTAGTTGTACAGTAAGAGTTTTGTTCTCAATTTTTTTTAAAAAAAATAAATAAATCAATAGTAGTATATAAGATGCACAATTCATCTTAGCCCAATTGAAATCAGTCACATGATGCAAACATGAAATAGAAATAGTGTAGAAAGAAGGTAACAGAATGAGGCGACAAAATCCAATCTTCTGGACTTCTAATCGCAAGGCTCCAGCCCGGCCCATTTCCATTCTCTTTCTTGGAGATAGTCGTTCACCACAATTATGAACCATTTCCCTTTTGGCCATGGTGATGGAGGTTGGCTTTTTTCATCCAACCATCCTCACTTTATTTCTACCTTACTGCTACTCCGTATTTGATTAGGTTTCTTATCACAGGAAGAGAGAGAAGTGTTGGGTTATGGAGAAAATAGCAGACATAAATTTTTAATTGAAATTGAAGAATTGTCCCAGTTTAGAGTGCAAATGGATCTGATATGGATTGGAGATATGACTTACCATATTTGTATCCTTTTTTCGATTATCAATATGAATATGGATATGTTTCGGTTAAAAAAATTCATATCTATATCTCCTTAAATAACTAGAAACAAATATGGATAAGCTAGAGGAGAAAGATATACGGTTTAAGATTGAATATGAACTTAAAAGGAATGGGATAAAAAAGAATATTGATGTGCATAGAAATACAATCAATATTAATGCATAACATAATGCATTAGGTATGGTTAGGCTATAGCACATATAACGTAATGAAGAACGTTGGTTACACTATATTTTAAATATTTATTAAAATCAAATATTAAACTATCCACAATAATTTTAGCATATAGGAATTTCTTTCTTTAAATATCAAATGCAATAATTTCTCATTCTCACATCCACCACCATCATCATACTCTCAATTCATACATGAGTACTTCATAAAACACAAATTTACAAGAATTGCAGGCACAACAAGCATATTAATAGCGACAATAGTCATAAGGTAATATCAAGCACAAAAAAAAGTAATCATAAACAAATCTAGCACTCTAATTATTAACTAATATAAAGCAAATTAGTCACCTTAGGAAATTATCTCATGAACATTGAAATTGACATTGATTGTGGAAAACATCTGAATCCGACAGGGAGTAAAGTCGACTGTCAAAATTGGTGAGAGAGTCAAAATTCAAATGGGCTATGACGTTGTCACTGGAGGTGGGATCACAAATTTTTATACTTCAAAAAAAAATCGTGACGAAATGTCATTAGTGCCTATCTGTAACGCCCCGCACCAACATGTGGGTAACGTTCGGCGACGTATTATAAATAAATACGCCAAGCCTAAAGTACTTTTAAATAAACTGAATGTTATCGCCACTAAACCACATACATATGCATTGAGAGAAAAATAGGAAGACAATAAACAAACTCTTTTTATTCCAACCAGATATTAAATAGATCAATAAAAGATCCAAAGAAAAGATCCAAAGAAGGGTAACACTTATTACAACTTCACATTTGAGCTTTGGAAACAACAAAACAAGGTAGAAGGAAAAGTTTGAAAGAATAAAAAAAATAAAAGATCTCCTAAATAATGAAAACACAACTAACTGTCTGCTAACTCTATGAAATTCTGCTCCAGCTGTGGTGAATCCTCTCCTTCAGTATCCTGCAAATTATCTGGGCGTGTCAAACCAGGGTCGTTAGAACGACCTAGCAAGTACTACAAGAGGAACATAATGATATACAGGCACGCTATGTATATAAGTATATATATATCTGTGTAAGCAAAGCATGAAACTAATTAAAAATACTAAAAGTCATGATAAGATTGATGAAGTATAAGTCTTTAGAACGAAATAGAATATGAATCTAACTATAGATATTTTGAACATGATATTAGTCAGGAAGTATATCTGTTTACACATGTCATGAATAATCTTGTAACAGAGACCAATATAACAAATGAACATGCATACTATATTATTATTATTTTTGTTTATTTATTTGGAACTGTCAGAAGTAATGTGACACATGTTTTACAAGTATCCCGTGCATATCCGGAACCACGGCCATGATTCCTGGTACTGCTCCAGGACATACCGCTAGGTACTAATGAACAAACTCTGATGAGCCTAAGCTCCAGGCGCGTAGCCCTATATACTAATGGTGATCCAGTAATCACCCAGAACCCCCATGGTTGGGTTCCTATGTTCGGTTGTACAACCTCAAAAATGTAAAACTCCTAAAACATGTGTACAGTTCTTTCATCAAGTTCCCCCATAACCCCAATTCATTTTATGATTTTAAAAAAGGATTTATAACATGCATTATATTAAATCTCAATTATAATCAAGTTAACAAATCATATATGCATTAAATAAAATGCTTATATAAATGTTATTTATAACCATACTGTATATGTGGACATTGAAGAGTGGCTAGTTGCAAGACTTTCAAGGATTAATCAAAAACATTTTAAATTTAGAAATAATTAGAAAGTTTAGGAAGCAGTGCAATAAAATAAATAAATAACTTATAAATATAAAGGATAGGGATTTACTATTGCTAATGTAGATGAATATGATAATTTTTGCAAGTAAAGCGTTAGCATGACTTAATCTATTCGTGGAAAATGAAATTACAAGCTTCCAAATGAAGTGAATTGGATTATTTTCATGTTGTTCACATATTCAAGAATAACATTTATTTGCATAGGACTTTCATAAACTACTTAGACTTAATTTGAACAATACATCAACCAATTCACAACCTTGAATGTCTTGTCACCAAACATTCTCTCCAGTATGAATATCTCATTTTCTACTATACTTGTAACTTTGCATGTATTCTCAATTTTTTTTTTTTTTTTTACTGTTCTGTTCACTGCAGTTCTTACAAGTAGAACTTGATGAATCCAGTAAACATCAATTTTGGAAGAATCTAGACGAGATAGTACAAGGAATACCCGCTAGAAAAAAACTATTTATTGATGGTGATCTCAATGGGCATGTAGGAACTAATCATAATGGGTTTGATAGTGTACATGGAGGATTTGGTTTTGGAAAAAGAAATGAAGTAGGTAATTCAATTTTAGATTTTGGTTTGTCTTATGTTTTGATTTTAGTGAATACTTAGTTTAAAAAGTGAGTTTCTCACTTGATTACTTTTAAAATTGGATCGAGTGCGAATCAAATAGATTTCTTTTTAACTAGGAGAGTAGATAGAACTAGTTGTATCGATTGTAAGGTAGTACCAGGTGAGAGTGTAATTACCCAGTATAAACTCTTAGTTTTAGTTATTCAAATTAGAAAGAGACTTAGAAAGATTAAGCATAAGTTGGATCTTAAAACTAAGTGGTGGCGATTAGAATGTAATCAAAAAGTTTTTATAGATAGAGTAATACAAAAAACAGATTGGAGGGACCATAATGATCCTAAAGTAACATGAAATAAAATAGGTGGTTGCATTGAGAGTGTAGCTAAAAATATATTTGGTGAGTCAAGAACGGTGCTCTACCATGTAAGGACACATCATGGCAGAATGAAGAAGTAAAAAATGCTATTAAGATCAAGCGGGATCTTTATAGATATTTGAAGAATAATAAAAATGTTGGAATAAGTTTTGAGAGGTATAAACTAGCCAAGAAGGAGGCTAAAAAAGTTGTTTGGAATGCAAAAACTAAATTATATAAATAAATGTACGAGAAGTAGGATAATAAAGAGACAGAAAATGATATATATATATATATATAATTGCTCGAATAAGAGAGAGAGTCTAGAGACTTATATACTGTAAAATGTATTAAAAACGAGGATCAGACGGTTCTAGTTCGAGACGAAAAGATTAAAGAAAGATGGAAAGATTATTTTGATAGATTATATAATAGTAGTTTTACTCAAGATTTGGGAGATCTTACTATTGATAGTGAGGATATGAATCATAGTTTTATGTGCAGAATTAAAGAATATGAAGTAAAAGAGGTTTTGAAGAGGATGAAATTAAGAAAAACTGTTAGTTCAGATGAGATTCCTATAGAGATATGGAGATACTTAGGAGGGATTGATGTGAGGTGACAGATCTTTTTAACAAGATTTGGCAACTTAGAAAATGTCAAATGAATGGAGGAAGAGTACTTTAATATCTCTATATAAAAATAAGGGTGATATTCAGAGTTGTTCTAACTATCGAGGAATAAAACTAATGTCACACTATGAAACTTTGGAAAAGGGTAATTGAACATAGATTGCAGCAAACTGTTAAAATATCAGAGAACCAGTTTGGATTTATACCGGAGCGATCGACGACAAAAACTATTCATTTACTTCGTCAACTTATAGAACGATTCTGAGAGAGAAATAGAGATTTGCATATGGTATTTATTGACTTAGAAAAAGTCTATGATAAAGTACCACGAGAGATACTTTGGTGGACATTGATGAAGAAAAGAGTCCCCATCAAGTATATTGACATAATTAAGGACATGTATAATGGAGTAGTGGTCAATGTCAGAACATGTGGTGGTTTAACAAGTGATTTTTCTATCACAATTAGATTGCATCAAAAATCTGCATTGAGCACGTTCTTATTTGCTATAGTGATGGATGAGCTTACTAGAGCTATTCATGATGAGATACCTTGGTGTATGTTATTTGTTGATGATATTGTCTTAGTTGATGAGGCAAGAGCAGAGTGAATGCCAAGTAAAAATTATGGAGGCACGCATTAGAATCTAGAAGTTTTAAATTGAGTAGGTCTAAAACAGAGTATATGGAATGTAAATTTAGTAAACGACAGACCATAAACTATAATGCTGTAATACTGGATGGGTAAGAAATACAAATGAACAGTCAGTTTAGGAATTTAGGTTCTATTATTCAGAATGATGTAGAGATCGATAATAATGTTAACTATAGGATACAAGCTGGCTGATTGAAATAGAGTGCAACGGGAGTTTTATGCGACCGTAACATTCCGTTAAAGACTGAAGGAAAAATATTATAAGACTGCTATTAGGCCAGCTTATCATATGGCACAGAATATTGGGCTATAAAGAAATGTCATTCACAGAAGATAAGTGTAATAGAAATGCGCATGCTCTGCTGGATATGCGATAACACTAGGAGAGATAAAGTGAGAAATAAAGTATTCATGTTAAGGTACGTGTAACTCCCATCGATGTGAAGATGCGAGAAAATCGCTTACAATGGTTTGGTCATGTGCAACATATGCCTACAAATATACCAGTTCGACGAGGAGAGTTTATCAATATAGGATAAGTTATAAGAACAAAGGAAAGACTGAAGAAAACATGGATGGAGGTGATACGAAAAGAAATGGATTCTAGAAGTTTAAATGAGGACTATCAAAGTGATCGATCCGGCATGATTCTTTTTTGGTTCATATAGCCTACCCCCAAATACTTGGGAGAAAAGGCTTAGTTGTTGTTGTTAAGATCAAACACAATAGAAATAACGCATTATAACTTAAAAGAAAACTAAGTTATGCAACATTAGGTTATTTGGATTTTGTACGCCTTGTTCTTCATATAATCATAAGAGAAAAATTCATACAAAATGCATTTGGTCTTGTTGTATATATGAAAGTTGGTACACTTTAAAAAGTAAATTTTCAAAAAAAACGTACAGGGATGATTTTTCATAATCTGCATATCCATATCCATAACCAGATTGTTTTCTCAATATATACGTATCCGTACCTAGCTGGATGCGGATTTTCCGATCCGGATATATACAAGGATATCTGGATCCATTTGCAACCCTAGTCCCAGTGTATGAAGAAAAGAAAATAGTACAACTGCAGGTATAGGGTAAAAAGCTACAGGCAAGTACCAATCTCAAATTCGAAAGAGGAAGGACCTCCTAGGTGTATAATCATAAGATATTGGATATTAAGGATGGAAAATTCTGCCAATTCAATTTACATATCAAAAGCAATAGAAAACAATCCACGAAATTACCCCAGCCCAATAACGTCGTGAGAATGTTTTCGATTGCAGAGGCTGCTCTAAAAGATGTTTCAGATCCTGCACAGAGAAAAAAAAATGAAACGACAAACAATGAGGAATTATTCTACCTAATAACCTTAATCTATTAAAAAAAAAACCAGCCAACCCATCACTCACCAATACACATTGCAAGAAGCACTAAATTGGTGAAAGAATTCCACTCATAAGAACAACAGTAACAAATGAACATTGTATAACTATAAAAAGGAACTGCCAATAATCACATAATACCTTCTCCAGCCTCTCTAAGTTACGAGAACCACTCTTCTTTTGCATACGTTCATTTGCTTTCTCGTCCTCGCTACTGCTATCCTCTACTGTCAATTCCACAAATTCAGCATTCCGTTCAAGCCATTTCTTCTTCACGTTTTCCTAGAGAAACACACATAGGAAAAAAAAGAGGACAGAAGATTCACTGTAAGCAACTTCTTTGTAAATATAAAGGAAAAAAAAGGGTTTATCCTGTTTATATATAGACATTATGCCCCAAATAAATTTAAGTTGTCAGAAAAAATTCTCACAAACATATGAACTAAACTACTCCCTTCTCTCCCCTAAAATTAGTACTCACACGACAAACTCATAAATAGGGAAGTTCCCCTGACCTGCTTGCCCTTCTGCTTAAGTTTCTCCATCTCACGTGCCAGATTTACTCTCTTCGTTACTTGAGGCAAGTAACTTTCATCTAAAGGAAACTGTTGAAGGCTTTCCTGCAAATTAATAACATGCTTCCAAGATTTTAGTAACATGGGAAAATTGGTTGTAGCTAAAAGAGCAAAAATAATACTCAAAGCATTATGAAGAAACTTCATATGTACACACCAACTTGTCAAACTCCAAAACTTGACAAAGGGATGCAATTTACTGAACATTGCTGGTATTTGGGAAAAAGAAAGAGAAATATTGACAGCTTTGTTCTTGAGTTCTATTGGAGAACTTAAAAGCAATTAGCAGGTTACATAGTTTGTTTTTATTCTTTCTATGAAACTAGATTGATTTTGTCCCACGGAAACCCCTGCCCCCTCCTCTTTCCCAAGCAACATGTGTGCGCGTACACAACACACACCCCCAACCCAACTTCCATTTTTTGCGGTGCTTGGCAGATAAAAGAAAACCACTCATCCCCTCAAAAGGGGCCAAAGCAACATATAACTTCAGATTACAGATGTCCTCTCTTTTCATGAAAATTGGCAGGTTTTGGGAATTAAAGGTAAGTTGGTCAGAAAGAGAGCTGACAGACAAAGTTTGTGTTTGGCAAGTATTCAGCGAGGCCCCAACTATAACTAGTTACAATATGCTGCCAAGAATTTCAAATAAAATATCACAAGTTTCATATGATGAACATCATGATATCATCAATCAATTATATACCAGAAAACTTTATTCAGATGAATCGGCCCTGAAGTTCGACACATGAAAGGAACAAAAAGATATAAGCACATTAATTGTGATGGTGTGGTACTGGACAGCAGAACTTCTTTTTCTTTTTATTATCTATGCCTCATTTTTCTTTTTCGTACTCTTGGTTATGTGTGTGTATTGGTGGGAGAACCTGTACCCTTCAATTCAGCTAGGGGATGTTGGGTGTGAGAGAGTAGAAAAGCTTAAAGAAGTTAGTGGGAAAAAATGGGATCCGATATGGAGTTTTAACTAAAAAATCTTATATATTATTACAGAGTAAGTCCCAGTAGGGCAAAATATGTTATTATTGTTTTTTTGCATGGTACTAGAAACATAACAGATTACATAAAATGTCAAGTGACTCTTTCCACTAATCTACTATAAATAATGCAAAACCTTTAGAGGAAATTGTAACAGCGCTAATCACAAGTAGCTCGCTCTCTACTGCTGCTTCTATAAACAACCATAAGTTACTAAATTGCCAGTATAAGGTTTATCTTGGGGATATGAGAGTATGTGCAGTGGCACAGGCCCACATACACGCATTTCATAAAAAAAAAAATTAGAGAAAAAGCGTAGGCTCTCTGGAAGCCAGAAAAATTTTCAATTTGGATCACATGCTTGATAGATATGTACATAATTAAAATTTGAAAAGCATATCATAGGAAAACAGGTGAACACATGTCAAACATATAGCTATCTTTATACTTAATTTTGCATAGGAAATAAGACAATTATAAAAAAGAAAATAGGATAACAGAAAATTGTTATGTAACCTTTGACATTGATTTGCAGAGAAACAAACTTAGTTTTGTCACTAGGGGAGATTAATGCAATTGAGCACCCATCAGCAGAAGCTCGTGCTGTTCTGCCACTTCTATGAATATAAACCTAAAAAAGCAAGAGACCATTATTAACTGAGAAGATTAACAATCAGACTGATAAATATACTCTCTTTAACCTACCTCTGATGAATGTGGCAGTTGATAGTGAACAACAGTTCTGATGCCAGAAATATCAAGGCCTCTTGCAGCAACATCAGTAGCAATCAGTACTGCATCCTCAATGCTACGAAAATTATCAATTGCCTGATTGACTCAACAATATGGTAAGTGTTGGGCAACAGGCCCCACAAGAACTAATAGCCACTACTACAATATAACAAAGACAGTAAAGAAAATAACTGAAAAAGACAAGAGGCACAGAACTTACGTAGTTCGGTCAATGTGACCTACGTCCACGGCCGGAGAAGGATCCAAAATTTCACTATTTGTGGAGAATACAAATACAAATACAAAAGTATTTTGAGTATTTGGTATTTGGGTGTATTTTTGGTGTGTTTAGATATGAGGGGAGAGGGTTTATTTTATAGCCCTCTCCCCCTTCCCTCTCAATTGCCTTTGGCGATATGGGACTAAAGGGAAGTGTCATATTTCATAGCCATCATGACAGTAACAAAGATCTCAATTGAAAAGTTTGATCGGAGTGTCAACTTCGGTATGTGGCAACTCAAAATGGAAGCCATCCTTATACAGGATGGATGTGAGTTAGCACTTGAAGGAGAGGAGAATAAGGCACCGGAGATGACGGCGAAAGAATTTGCAGATCTAAATAAAAGGGCTAGATCTGCTATTATTTTGAATCTCTCTAACGAGGTTTTGCAGGAAGTCGCCAATGAGAGGACAGCCAAAGGTATGTGGGATCGGTTGAAAACCATGTACATGAAGAAGACGGTGGAGAATCGACTTTATTTGAAACAAAAGTTGTATATGTTGAGGATGATAGAAGGTACATCTATACTCTCTCATCTTGATAAATTTGATTCCATTATTATGGATTTGGAGAATGTAGATGCTAAGATTGAAGATGAAGATCAAGCCATTTTATTGTTATGTTCCCTTCCCCAGTCCTTTAAACATTTTCGGGATACTATGATTTATGGGAAAGATTCAGTCTCATATAATAGTATTAAATCTGCATTAAAATCTAAAGAGCAGATTGATAGGGACATCACAGGGGAGACTAGTGGTAGTCAAGCAGAGGGATTATTTGTTCGGGGTAGATCTGAAAATAGAGACCCTAGTAGTAGCAAATCTAAAGGAAGGTCAAAATCCAGACATTACAATTTGATTTGTAATTATTGTAAGAAAAAGGGGCACATTAAGGCTATAAATTGAAAAATAAGGAGAAAAATGTACAAAATAGCAGTGTCACCGCTGAAGCTAGTATAGCAGCAGATGAGAATGAAGGAACTATATTTGTAGCAACAGATAATAAAGTCAGGTCTAATAATGAGTGGATCTTAGATTCGGGTTGTTCTTACCACATGAGTCCCAGTAGGGAACACTTCTCCACATATGAACCTGTTAATGGTGGAGTTGTTTTGATGGGCAACCATACTGCCTGTAAAGTTGTTGGTAGAGGTACAGTTCGAATCAAGATGTATGATGGCATTGTCCGAACACTCACTGATGTTAGATATGTTCCAGATTTGAAGAAAAATCTCATCTCTTTAGGCACTCTCGATGTTCTTGGGTGTAGATATTCAGCTGAAGGTGGAGTTTTAAAAATTTGTAAAGGTGCCCTTATACTGATGAAAGCTAAAAGGTCTGGAAGTTTGTATATTTTGCAGGGATCTACTGTCACAGGTACTGCAGAGGTCTCTACATCCTCAGATATTGACATTACCAAATTGTGGCACATGCGGTTGGGACACATGGGTGAGAAAGGCTTAACGCTGTTAAGCAAGAAAGGCCTACTTTGTGGTCAAAGTACTGGTAAGATGGACTTTTGTGAGCATTGTATTTTTTGGAAGCAGAAAAGGGTTAGCTTCAATTCTCCCGCTGTCCATAAAACAAAAGGTACTTTGGACTATATTCATTCTGATCTTTGGGGGCCATCTCGTGTTCCTTCTAAGGGTGGTGCCAGATATATGTTAACTTTTATTGATGATTATTCAAGGAAGGTTTGGATGTATTTTGTTAAGAATAAAAGTGATGTTTTCTTGACCTTTAAACAATGGAAGGTTTTGATTGAAAAGCAGACAGGAAAACACATTAAGCGGCTGCGGACAGATAATGGCTTGGAATTCTGTAGTACAGATTTCAATGAGTTTTGCAAGAGTGAAGGAATTGCTCGGCATTACACTGTCAGAATGACGCCTCAACAGAATGGTGTGGCCGAGCGCATGAACCGAACTCTTTTGGAACGAGCTCGGTGTATGATCTCAAATGCTGGGTTGACAAAAGATTTCTGGGCAGAAGCCATTGCTACGGCGTGCTACATTGTCAACCGTGCTCCAAGTGCTTCTATCGATTTCAAGACTCCAGAGAAAGTTTGGTCAGGTACTCCTGCTGATTACTCTAATTTAAGAATTTTTGGGTGTTCTGCTTATATGCATGTTAATGAGGGAAAGTTAGAGCCTAGGGCTAAAAAATGTATTTTCCTCGGTTATGCTTCTGGAGTGAAAGGATACAGATTATGGTGTCCTGATCTCAAATCACCTAAATTTGTAATTAGCAGAGATGTTACATTTGATGAATCATCTATGTTGTATCCTAGAAAAGAGTCTTGTAATTCAAAAAAGGATGATAGTACTCAGAAGCAGGTGGAGTTGGAGATTGGAAATGCAAGTTCTTCACAAAGAGTCTCTACGAGTCAAAGAGATCAAGTTGGTGAACCAGATCTTGATGAACCAGTAGAGGAATATTCCATAGCCAGAGACAGACCAAGAAGAGAGATTCGACCACCGCAAAGGTATGAAGATGTTGTTGCATATGCTTTAACAGTGGCACAGGAAACAGGTGGAGACGGTGAACCTTCCACCTATTTGGAGGCAATTCAGAGTGCTGATTCAGAAAAGTGGATGGTGGCTATGAATGAAGAAATGGAATCTCTTCACAAGAATTGTACTTGGGATCTTATGAAGCCGCCGAAGGGAAAGAAAACAGTTGGTTGCAAATGGGTCTTCAAAAGAAAAGAAGGAACTTCAGGTATAAGGCACGATTGGTTGCAAAGGGCTACAGTCAGGTACAAGGTGTTGACTTTAATGATGTTTTCTCACCCGTTGTAAAACATAGCTCTATTCGTGTATTACTTGCATTGGTTGCCATGTTTGATTTCGAGTTAGAACAGCTTGACGTCAAGACAGCTTTTCTACATGGCGATTTAGATGAACAGATCTATATGAAGCAGCCTGAAGGTTTTGAAGTTGAAGGTAAGGCAGACCATGTATGTTTGTTGAAGAAATCCTTGTACGGACTGAAGCAGTCTCCAAGACAGTGGTATAAGAGGTTTGATTCCTTTATGTTGGGTCATGGTTTCTCCAGGAGCATGTATGATAGTTGCGTATACTTCCGGAAGTTAAATGATGGTTCATTCATTTATTTGCTATTATATGTTGATGACATGCTCATTGCGGCTAAGAATCTTGCAGAAATTCACCAGTTGAAGGCCTTATTAAAAGGCGAATTTGAAATGAAAGATCTAGGAGCAGCTAAGAAGATTCTTGGAATGGAGATAAGACGTGATAGAGGAGTTGGAAAATTATTCCTGACCCAGAAGAATTATATCAATAAGGTTTTGGAGAGATTTGGCATGCGAGACGCTAAACCAGTAAGTACTCCTCTTGCTAGTCATTTTAGACTATGTGCTGCTCAATCACCACAGTCAGAGGAAGAGATTGATTATATGGCACGAGTTCCTTATTCTAGTGCCGTTGGAAGTATCATGTATGCAATGGTTTGTACTCGTCCAGATATTTCACAAGCAGTTAGTGTTGTTAGCAGGTATATGGCAAATCCAGGCAAGGAACACTGGCAGGCTGTGAAGTGGATTCTCAGATACTTGAAGGGTACTTCAAGCAATTGTTTGGAGTTTGGACGTTCTAATAACTCATTGGTTGGTTTTGTAGATTCAGATTACGCCGGTGATCTCGACAAACGCAGGTCTCTTACAGGTTATGTATTTTGCATTGGAGGTTGTGCTATCAGCTGGAAAGCTACTCTACAACATGTAGTGGCTTTGTCCACTACTGAGGCAGAATATATGGCAGTTACAGAGGCTATTAAAGAAGCTTTGTGGTTGAGAGGTTTGTTCGACGAGTTATCTCTACAGCAAAGGGTTATTACCATTTATTGTGATAGTCAAAGTGCAATTCACTTGACTAAAGATCAGATGTATCATGAGAGGACGAAACATATTGATGTGAAGTATCACTTCATTCGTGATATCATTACTGAAAAGAAGGTCCTTATTCAGAAAATCAGTACTAAGGACAATCCTGCCGATATGTTTACAAAGACTCTTCCTGTTTATAAGTTCAAGCAGTGCTTGGACTTGATTGGCATTCAGAGGTGGTGATTCAGCCCGTTGGGGCATTGCCGGAGAAGATGGAGTAAGCGATAAATTGTTCGGGTCAAGGCCAAGGTGGAGATTTGTTAGGTGGCCTCTCTCTTTCTTCCCTTTAGTCCCATATCGCCAAAGGCAATTGAGAGGGAAGGGGGAGAGGGCTATAAAATAAACCCTCTCCCCTCATATCTAAACACACCAAAAATACACCCAAATACCAAATACTCAAAATACTTTTGTATTTGTATTTGTATTCTCCACAAATAGTGAAATTTTGGATCCTTCTCCGGCCGTGGACGTAGGTCACATTGACCGAACCACGTAAGTTCTGTGCCTCTTGTCTTTTTCAGTTATTTTCTTTACTGTCTTTGTTATATTGTAGTAGTGGCTATTAGTTCTTGTGGGGCCTGTTGCCCAACAGTAAGCAATGTGTATAATAAAAAATATAGAGAAGTACATTTTGCCTGAAGGTAATAAATATGAAAAGGATTTTTTATTATAGTTGCTTTTCAATTGCAGCTTATTATCAGTCTATATTTCTGGGCAAGAGTCCATAAGTTTTTGCCCTTTTGTCAATCAATAAGCATCAATAATATCTTTCAGGGTGGGGTTGGGGGTGCAGGTGGAGATCGAGGCAGCCCAGAGAAACTTAAGGTTATACTTGGGAGATTAGTTTCGAAGTGTTATAGGGTGCTTTGGAGGGATGTATTATAAATGTTCATAAAAACACTTGCTTGTAAGTTTTTGGAGAAGTGTTTTAGAGTGTTCTTAGAACACCCCAAGGGCCCAAAACAACTGTAGGTGTTTTGGGGTGTTTTCTAGAACACTCCAAATAAGGGATGTTTTGAAGCGTTCTGAATTATTTATCCAAAAATACCCTCTCTTTTTCTTATTCCAACTCTTTAAGTTAAATCTTTCTAACGTACTTACCTTTTTCCTAATTGGGTATATTTATCTTTAACATGTTTATAAAATCCACAAAAACCCATGAGAAAACTCAACCCATATTCACAAGCTTGAACACCCTAAAACCCCTGATCTGAACACTCCAAAACACATACCCCCAAAACACACTTTAAAAACACCCCAAAACACTTTACTTTTAACATCCAAGCACCGCCTAAAGGTTTCTTAATAGATAAGATTATTTGTTATTTCTATTTGGACACTGAAAATTTAATATTACATACTTATTAACCAAATACCATTCAGTTTTCATTGAATAAGATGCTTCCAGTAATTTGCTTTCTGTTAGTGCATCATAAAATTGCAACTTCTCCATTGTTCGCACATTTTATTAAAGACTCAGAATAATAAGATGCTAAAGTTTGTCCTGCATGATGTTGATTGGCCAATGAATAATTGCCATGTTCGATGGCAGACTGAGACAGGAGACTATAATCACAGTTTGAAGGACCAAGGAAGAGAATGCACGATTAGAAACAAATATTCAATAGACTAGAACAGGAGATTACAGACACATTCACTGATAAGAAAAGCTGCACATTTATCGATCCAAACAACTGAAACATCCATAATCAAGAGAGAAAAAGAAACAATATGCATAAATGAATACATCCTGAACAAGTACAAAGCAAGCATTGAAGTTGTTATGTTTCTTAAATCTCAAGAAAACATCAAACATTAAAGGTTTCACAGGCTATGAGCCTATGAGGGATCAAGCAATTGATGGTTGTCAATGAGAATATGTTTTGTGGTTTATAAGTATAAAAACCTGAATATATTCACAAAGAATGATTTGATGAGGACAGACATTATACATTGTCGCCATTAATATCATGGACAGCCAACATGAATAATCAAACAATCAATTATGCTTGTTAGCTTAAGGTTCATATTCTAGTATTATTTGAATTGTGCAAGTGGATTTTTACTCTATATTCTACAAAGGTCAAAATACATGATTGTCCACCATTCAAACTGAGACTCCGAGACCAAGATACCACAATATCAATCATAAAGTTCAAAAGTCAAAGCGCCCAAAACCCTAAGACACGTCAAACATTCATGTCTATGCTGTTTAGGTTTGTGATCGCATTCAAACTGCTAAAATTTCACCCAAATGTGTATGCATGCAGATCATGACAGTTATAGCACTATTTCGTAACAAAGTTAAGTTGACTTGCCTCCAAAAATCCAACTAATAGTTGTTTGGCAAAGTAATTAGAGTTTAGTTAACTCCAGTTACCTCAATAGTCAACTCAAGTCGAGATAACTCCAGAACAATGGAGGTACAAAAACTCAACTTCTAGCGCTGTTATCTCAAACCTATGTTTTCAACCAATCCTTCACAAAATGCAAATATGAGTTTAGAGAACTAGAGTTAGGGCCTTAGAAAGTGGAGTTTGCATAACCTACATCTCCACTTAACATCTAACTCCAGTTTCATGAACTCCGTCCCCAGACAGGCCCCTATACTGATCCTATCTTTTTAGGCCCACGTGACAATCCACATATTTAGGCATTGGATAGCATTCAAGTGGTAATTATATTCAGATTGAGAGGATTTAGCACTCATGTTATAAGTAGATACATGAAGGATGAGAACCAAGCATAAATGTCAAAGTTTTACAGTTTACTGGAAACATAAAAAATATAATTTTGCCACAAAAAGATATCACCTTCAAGCGGGCTCTTTGTTGCATTTTAGCATGAAGCTTAAATAGTTGGATGCCAAGATAGCTCAATAAGGATGAGATCCGGCGTAAAGCTGCAATTGATGTGCAGAAAACAATTGTCCATCCTTGGCCATGAACACTCAAAATATAATATAGATAAGCTTCTTTATCTTCTTCCCTGCATCTGGAAAGACAGTGCATTCATAAGTGAGCATAGTTATTGAATGAATTAAAGATTGCTTTGAACAGAGATGCATCACAGCTAATAGAAGTAATAGTCCTAAAATAAACCAACTCTCTTTTAGCTAAACAGCTAATTATTTCACAATGCCCACATCTCACAATTAAGAGAAGGCTCCCGGCAAAGAGAATCTATGAGCCACAACAGGAAGAGCATGACTAAATGGTAAACCAATCTCACAAGAAACAGATATCTTTGCATTAGCTATTGAAAAACTAGATCAGTCATTATCCAGCATGGCATTATATAAACTTTTCCTATCAAAACACGATCAGGCATGGCACATGTTTTTTTTTTTCAGAATGGAATATGATGTGAAGCTTAAAAAGCTCCACAAACTAAAGGTTTCGGTTTCTCACCCCTCTCCGAGGTCCGTTCCCAATTCCTGGTCAAGGAAACTACGAGCAAGAGAGGGCCAAACAGTAAAACCATATGACCAATTTCCCAGATAGGTAAACCTACTTTTTCTGAAAGAGTGTAGTGAAGAGACAAGATCACATGACCTGCTAAAAGTGAAGAGCCTTACACCTGAGACACCAAAATCAAGCCAGAAAACCAAATGGAATCACATTTCCACACCAAAAAAGTCCTAAAAGTTTTAGTCAAAAAAACACTAGAACAGAATAGCAAGGTTTAATTCATATACAAAGGTAAAATCTCAAATACAAAAGAGACATATATAATTAGCAACAGTTATAAAAGTGGTCATAAACAACATGAATTACTTCCCTCCTATGCTACAGGGCCAGCCCCTCCATTGATTTTTAGAGCTAAGGAGCGTAGCGACAAGATTTAGAGGATGTACATAGGAAAGTGAAGATCTACAACAAAAGGACAATAGGTATAAAAATTAGGCGACCATTCTCAGTTCTTCACATTCAACCCCCATGTTGCGGGGGAAATGCTTAGATGTACTAATATTTTCGTGATATATTATCCGAGTTCAGAAAGAAAAGAAATCTTGAATGCGACATGGACATGTTAGTTAATATATGGGAATTTTACTTTCAAGGTGTGAAGCCTATTTTGATAATTTTCGGACTATTATTTTTGTTTCGATTTATTCATGTATATCGACTATTGAAATTTGTTCTGATCTATTAATAAATAAATAATTTCCTAGCAAAATCTATCTCCACTTCAAAAGGATATTATAACAGAGATGTAGGAGTCCTGCCCTATTCCTTTGATATTTAAGATGCTTCTAGCAAAGATTAAGAAGCCCAACGGAGGAGGTCAAGGGTGAATTACTGCTCCATTCCTTCAATACTCAAGACGCTTCTAGCAAAGTTTAAGAAGTACGAGGGAGGAGGCCAAGGTAAATTACTACGCTATTCCTTTTCTATTTCAGATGCTTCCAGCAAAGTTTAAGAAACACAACGATGGAGGCCAAGGATGGGCATGGGCAAAAAGGATTAACTATATCATATATAGCTTTCTCCTGACCATAAATCCACTACAAAGAGATTATAAGATAGCATAAAACAATACAATTTCTTTCTTGCTCCCATACCTGTCTAGCTGTTACGTATACCATTAGGGCAATCTAATATCATAGAAGCAAATACATTCTGATCATCATGAACGATAAATAAATAATAAGAATGCCTCACATATTATGTTCTTTTTCTTGGTTCAAAATTTGGGCATTTTATATTTTGGAAGTTTGAATCGTGATCCATTAGTAAAGAAAACCTAGTTAAAGCAATTAAAAGTTTAAAAAATAACATCCTGCCAAGTAATGCTTCTATGCATTCTCTTTATACGACACCAAGACTGTATAATGCGTTTAGCATCTTTTTGGCATCTGTATAATGCATCTAGCATCTTTCACTTTTAGTTTAAACATTCCGTAAAGAACAACATTTGCTTAAGGTTGAATTATATTAACTAATGTGATATCAATGTCAGAAATGTTAAAGAAGCAAATACAGATTATGGATTTAACTCGAGATCATTAACTATTTCAGAATAGCTTGTAAGCTAAAATAGTTTATTCACAAAGACAATAACGCTTATATTAGTTTATATTTTGATGGAACTATTTTGTGCATACTGAGGCCTTAGCTCCATCCTGAAAAAGTGCTAAGTAGAATATTTAATACCTTTAGATTGAATAAGAGATAGTTCAAGTTGGAGTGCTAATTATGCATCCCTCATGCCCAAATGTAAAAACAAAATTAAGGGCCTTGAAACAATAAATCACATCATAAACTTAAAAGGAGAACATTTAGCATAAAGGGATCATTTAAAAGTAGCAAAACCTTAAAGAAACCAGAACAAAGCCATAAATAGGACAACCAGCTAGCTATGAAGCATGGATACTTCAAAGTAAGTGTTGTGTCCGTACCGGCTATGTACCGTACACCAATACTTGTACGAAACTTGTCGATACATATCCGAAATATCGAAACCATGACGGACTTTAAGAACATAAAAACTTGCGTATCAGAACCGTATCTATCTACTTTCAAAAAATCAAACAGATTGAGTGTCGTGAACGTCTTCACTTTCAAAAGTCAGAGATTGAGTCATTGAGTCATAAACTATCTAAAAAGACAAAAATAATATTTTGACATAAATAGGATACTAAACTAACAGGCTCCAAATATATTATAAAGATAGAGACTTCAAATATTTTATTTAAGGCATTGGTCCATTAAATTGAATTCAAATTTTTTTATTTAATATAATTTATTTAATTAAAATATATATTTTAATTTGTTCCCGCACCCGTGTCATATCGTATATGTGACTTGTATCCATGTCTGTACATCATAGCCAGCTAGGAACAGATTAAGTATATTCTTAGGCAAGAACCAACTAAAATAGCAGAGTTGCATACGACCAATCATTCTCAAAAACTCAAAGATGGTAGGTTATGGCAAATCTATTGCAAAAAGAAGATTAACCAAAATAAAATTAAAGATTCCAGATGAAATTAAGTTGTACAGAGGATAAAAAAGAAGATAGCTTAAATATGATTAGCTAAAGACTTAAACAATCAACAATCACCTTTGTGAGGCTAACTTTCACCACATTAATACCAAGAATAAAAGGATAGAAGCATACTCGATGAATGACTCTTCAAGTCTTATCAGCCAGAATAGTTGCATTTGTCAAATCAACAATTGCAGCATCAAGTCTCATTCCTGCTCGCTCTGAAAGTGTTTCAATAGAACTTATCCTTTCATTGTTGGCTGATTTGGAAGTTGATGATGACCTCTTAAGTTTTCCCCGGAAATTATCAGACAAAGCTAATGTAGCAGAGAATACAAATGTTTGCCTCTTCTTTCGCTGCAGATTTGGAACAGTTTTGCAAGTCTGAGTGGCTTGGGAACATTGATCAACAGAATTGCCAGCCAACGGAAGCATGTCAATGATAGATTGTAACTCTCGAAAATGTCCATTCTCTATCATTCTATCAGCCTCATCCAGGACAAAGAAAGACAAAGAATGCAACTGCAAAGAACAAATTAATTAGACAACTCTCTTGTCTTCCCAGAAGATAACGAAACCAAACACAGCTACTACATACTTAACATAGTTTCTTAAAAACATGAGAATTGTTCTTCAAAGAAAAGTATATATACAATGCTAACACCAAGTCAACTTAAATATATCAAGGACAATGTTCTGCCATTTTCATTTGCACGACTTTTAAGAACAAAGGTTTCTGTGAACACTGTCAAGCATCAACATACATAGTGGTTGAGGAAATTACAGTACAGATATAAATGATCTTGCCAGCTTCCTTCTTAAAACATGAAACTATGTATAAACTTGAACCAAACAACATGAAACTCCGCACATTCAAAAAATGAAAATGCAAGCCAACTGAATGTCCTGTGCATAACATAAGAGTTAGCTAGTTTGGCTACTTACTAAAAAATGAAAAGGACAACTTGTTTGAGAACTTTCATTAGAGTGTACCACACATAAGACCACCTTCTCATCTACGTACGATCCTTCATTTTTATCTGTTTCTTTTAAGATTAATAGAGATTATATTTGCTAATTAGAATTCCACAAATCTTTGTAAATGGGTTAATCCGAAAATATCGGAACATAACAGGATTGATCAAAATTGGATCCATATGTGAAACAATCAGCAGCCAGTGGCAGGCCGTAGAATTAGCAGATAAGACTTTTGAACGTATACCAACATGCTAGCAAAGGAAGAAATGTCCAACAATTAGGCATAGAAGTGATCCCGTTTCTTGAATAAACAAAAGCGATTTAGTTAAAGGAAAAATGGGCTAGGAGACCTGAAAACTGGATAAATAAGCACTTCATGCTATGACGTGAAAACTGGAGAAATAAAGCACTTCTAACAAACCTCAACAAGATGCTGGTTTCCTCCGGCCATGAGCTCCCATAACCTTCCTGGAGTTCCAACAATGATTTCAGGCCTTCTCTTTAAGAGTCTCTCCTGCTTTTCTGAAGACATACCACCAATTATGGGAACAACTCTTATATCAATATACTTGGCTATGGCTTTAAGATGATCAGAGACCTACAATAAGTATCAATAAGTAATTATGGCTAATAAAATATCAGCCAATCTTGTTATAATGGGAAAAGGAAGCAAAAAATAAACTCGCCACTCAAATGTATATAGAAGACTTAATCAAAACACAAGAAGTAGGATTTGATATTTTTGTTAATTATCATCAGAGCAAGGTCTGGTATGATCTAGAAACTGACTAATTAAATACACTGCATCAAAAATTACATTCTACAACACAAGCAAGGTACTTAAAAGTTAAAACAGCTAAACCATTGTATCCAAATGTTCATTCTTTCAAGCAGATATAAATACAATGTGGAAGCTTATACATTAAAAGCACCTGAGTGCATCGGAATATCAGTTGTTCAAGAAAGGCACTTCCCTTACCTTTGAGACCCGTAAATACTTTGTAAGCATACAGTTTATTTGCTAAAGTATCAGTTAATGGTACTTCCCATGGTCTCTGTTAAAGGTAGATAAAAAATAACAAACTGAACGTGCTTACTTATGGCAGAATTTTAACCTTATTACAATGCCTTAAAAGGGATTAAGAAAAACAAATTAACAGTGAAAGGAGAAATTTCAAACTAAAATAAAATGAACACAAGGATGAACAAAGAAGGGACACCGGGACACAGATAAAATAAACTAACATACCGCAAAAAGAAAAGCAACAGGAAGTAACAGGTAGCATGTAGCCTAAGATAAACTAACGTATACCTCCAGTTTCCAGTTTCCAGTTTCTCTCCAACTAAAAATCTAATATAGTACTTAAATATCTGATAATTATATTAAAACACTCAAAAAGATGACAACCCTATCACAAATCGAATGCAGTATGTGTCAAAAGAATCTATTCTTTAAACCCTTAAAATAGTTGGAATCCTGAAACTGAAATGGCCTACGAAATAGTGAATAGTAGCATTAAGCATGGTACAGTAACCTCATGATATTTTAAAGCAGCTACTAACTTAATAGTTTAATTGGTACGGCAGTGAATACGCGCCTTTTCTCAATCTTTATCAGATTATTTGATAATTTGCAATAAACGTTATTTTAGAAAGTTGAATTAATAGTTATATGTCCAGATGCCTTTCAGCCAGGTACGCTTTCATCTTATACCAGAAACTATGATAATATGAAGTTACAAGAAGAGACTAGTATGAACTCTGCATTCCACACTCACTAAAGAAAGCTTCCAGAACAAAAATTTATATTAAAAATCAGATTTACAAACTAATTCATAGTACAGTTAATACTATACTAAATATAAAATTAAAGCCTGGACACAGTAATATATAAAATATATAGAAAGAATTTCCAAAAAAGTGATCAGAATGTGAAGTCCTCGTACCTGCAAGGCAAGCTCCCTTGTTGGAGTTATTATAAGAGCCCTAAGAGGCCCTCCCTTAACATTTTCAACTGATTTTCCCTCATTTTGGAGCATTCTAGATGCTTTTTCTTGTTCTTCATGAAGACGTTGCAAAATGGGCAACCCAAATGCCAGTGTTTTTCCAGATCCTGTCTCCGCAGCACCAATGACATCCTGTCTTAAAAATTCAGTTAGAAAGTTCCGATATGGTCATTAAGACATTAACTTGATAGTAATTTGCAGAAAGTGCCAATTATGTGCAGAAGAGAGCAGAATAAGACTTGAAAAAATGTATTAAAAAATTAAGTTCATTCCGCCATCATTGTGCCATTTCAATATATAAATTAGCAAGTTAGCATCTAGGTAATGCTATGAGAATGCCACATCAAGGATGAGGACACAAAAGACAGTAAGAATAAAACACAAGGTGAGAGGGTCATAAAATTGATAAAAATCACAATAAGAGTTGTTAATATAAAATCAGTTAAATCAAGCATTTACTTGTATAGTGAAATATGCTAAAGGATTCCAACATAAAATCAAGTATTGTTTCACACCATAAATAAGAGCGGACCAACCTTTCCTTGATGGGCAGCAGCCGGAATACAAGCTTTTTGTATGGGTGTCGGCTCTCTAAATCCCAGTCTGCGTATTGATTTAATAAGATGAGGATGGAGCCTCAACATCTTCCATTCATAGACTTCATCATCATTGAGGAGTAATTCATCATTAGTATCATCCTCAGTGTCATTTTCAAGAGGTTCATCATCCAGAATAGGAACCAACTCCGAGCAAGGCTCTATATTATTAAAAAAAAGAAAAAGAAAAACTCAAAACTCGGATATACCGACAGATTGCAAAGCAAGCAAAGTACATGAATTTTAAGCAAGACATATCAATGTTTAGAATATTTGAATCAGTATAGCTTATTGGCTCACCACTTATTGGTATCAAAATCTGCAATATAGAGCACACAATATCAACAATATCAGAAATATCGAAAATATTTAATTGTTATTATATGATACAGTGTGTATCGATTTTCTCAAAATCTAATACAATATATATGATATATATATATATATATATATATATATGGGTATCAGTTGATATGCAAAACGTTGGGACATATTTTTATAAAGAGACTAGAGTAAATGTTTAAGAAGAAGAGGACAATTGAATTTGCTCATATTAGTACTTTATTTTTTGAGAATAAAATGATGGGCACTAATAAAAAAAGAGACTCGGATTCTGACTAAATGCAAGTTACCTTTTCAATTTTGATATTGTTATAATGTAGATTAAGACTCAATAAATCTACAGCAACATATCATATTATAAGCATTTTAGAAATCTTTCTCGTCAACATCATACCATATGGAAGAAACTCTTTCTCAACCACTAAATTCAAATTTTTCTTGTTTTCTATTTTTTCTTTTATTTAAATATGAGTTACATACATCATGCTCTTGAACCAAAAGTTTTCCCTTTTAATTTTTTGAGTTGAATAGTAAGCCTAAAGAGTTCAAAAATTAGAACCATCACAGACAGTTCAGCTGGGAGCAAAACCCTAAACCCTTATATATTAAAATTCTAATTACTTTCTCCCTTTAAGGTTTCAATCACCAGTGCTTATCGTGCGCTTAAACTAAAAATTCTCCCTTTAATTAGAAAGGCCAAAAATCCCTAAAAACCTAAACCAACATCAGAAATTCAGCCACTGACCAAGATCCTAAACCCTAATCTCTAAATAGCAATTTTTTTTTTAAGCCGGCAAAAAACACTAATTTGAGAAGTGCTAAAGAGATAATACCTTCATCTTCAACCTCAAGGGGCTCTCCATTCTTCTCTGTCTTTTCCTTTGCTTCCCTAATCTTCTTCTTCTTCTGATTCTTCTTCTTCTGATTCCTCCTACTCTTCTTCTTCTTTTGTGTAGCGCTCTTCTCAGACTTGTTACCATCATCCTCTGCTTGAACAACGCATGAATCATCAGCGCTCTCGCCATTAGAATCCACATCTCTTTCTCCCCTCTTCCTCTTCTTGGACTTTGTTTTGCCATTTGGATCCGGATCCGGTATCCGCCAATCAACCCGTAATCCATTTCATCTATCTCCTCCAACCCCAGAAAACCTAAACAAAAAAAAAAAATCATAATTTTTTGAAGTGATGGTGGTGATTTGATGAGGGTATGAAAGGGGACGCAGTGCACCTCCTTCGTCGCCGCCGGCGATGAGGGCGAAGGGGTCGTCGTCGCCGGCGAAGGATCCGTTCCATGAGAGAGAGTCGAAGTGGGTCGGGTCGGGTTGAAGGGGTATCCGCTGCTTGGGTGGTGGAGGCGCGTCGGCCATGGCTTCCCTGTCGCGTTTGGGGAATGGGGAGAGGCCGGAGGGGATCGAGGAGGAGGGCGGCGTCGAAGGAGAACAACTTTTGGGGAACAGAGAGAGAGAGAGGAGGGCGGCGTTGCAGCAGATATTTTCAGAATTGAAATAGGAAACGATGGTGAGAATGAAATTAGGGATTTGAACCCCAGATTTGTATTTGAACCCCAGATTTCGATCGATGATGTACTTACGAGATGATTCTTAGTTTCCTCGTTGACGGACTTCTCCCTTAAAACGCAAATAATGGGGAACTTCTAAAGGGGCACAACTTTTTTCCTAGTGAGCCCAATTAAAAATGTCGATTTTATTACAAGTTTGCCATTAATTTTATTGGACTGAATTGCCCTCGTCTTCATCTTCTTTCTCTTCCTCTTCTCAAATCAAGCTGAATACAGTGAACCCAAAAAAAAAAAAAAAAAACCTAAAATCTACAACTATTCCATCAAATCTTTTTCCATATTAAATAATATCACAAAATAAATTTCGAAAATTGAGTTTATTAGATTTTTGCTTACTTAAAAATCCTAGAAATATTGCAAATTGATAAAAATTAATAACCCAAAAAAACTCATGGTCCGGACTGATAGTCCGGACAGCAGTATTTTGTCCGGACTGTAAGTCCGGACAGCAATCTGCTGTCCGGACTGGCAGTCCGGACAAAATTATATTTGTCCGGATTTCCAGTCCGGACAGCAGTCCGCTGTCCGGACTGTCAGTCCGGACAAATAAATTTTGTCCGGGTGTATACCCCGGACAGAAGGTAAGTAGTATTTTTTTGTCTTTTATCTACAAAGTTGTTGTGGCATAGTGGTTAGGAATCTTTTAATGTCACATGTGTGACCCAAGTTCAATCCCTGGCAATAACAAAGCTAGTTTTTAATTTTTTTCAAAAAATTGGTTTGCGATTTTTTTAACATTTTGGTTGTTGTGATAAAAACATACCGCTATTAATTTTTAAAATTGGTTTGCGATTTTTTTAACATTTTGGTTGTTATGACAAAAGCATATCGCTATTAATTTTTCTTCTTATTAGACCGCCACTATGATATCTAATCATATTTTACTTTATTTTATTTTTTCCAAAATAAATGAAATTTTCTCCCAACTAAACAGAATTTATTCAATTTAGTTTCCATTTCTATTCGATTTGGTTTTTTCGAAATTGATAAATATTTACATATGTTAACCACCATAAACAATATGAAAAATAGAATTAAATACTTGCAACCCATTCCAGAAAAAAAAAAAAAAACAATCACCAACAGATTCAAAACACACTAATATACCAGCTCAATCATATGGTAAAGAAAATCACGTAATTTATTATTAACTCAGAGTATGAGAAAGATACAATCAACCAACTGAGATTAGAGAACTTATACATAAAGTTTATGCTTTCCGACTACAAATTTCATCAATACACAAATAAATCCAAATAAATTCAAAAGATAAAAAATAAAAAAGGGAAAAAAATTGGCTCTCTTTTCCATCCGCCGCCGGTCCTTTAGTTGGGGTCAAAAATTCTCGGTGAGCCTCATACCAGGCGGAAATCCTTGCATGAGTCCATGCCTGCATATAATCAATAATTTGGTGTTTAGAAGGGAATTCAATTAGGATAAACATATTTGAGAGAAATGCATTTAATTCAATACATCAAAAAAGTTCAGATAAAGATAAGAGAAATGAGCTTATTTTATAAATGTAAAAGCTACTTGAGAAGGCACCTGACCCAAAGTCTTTTGCACAAGATCTGATTAAAGCAATGTAAAGTGTTAACACATAAAATTTAAACATATCCCAAAGTGCAAAAAGAAAAATAGTTAGAAATTATACACAGTTTTAGCAATGAAATAACAAGAGAACATGAGATATCACGCTGAGATGAGAAAATGTTGTATACACTTAATTGCATAATCCAAAAGCATAACATCAAAAACTAAAAAGAGAAGAAGTTATTAGGCCACTGTAATGAGATAATTAGACGGCTCAAAGCTCCACGCTGTCCAACTTTACAAAAGACGGTCCAAATCACAAAAGAGAGATATGAATATTAATAATAGGAAGGAAAAAAAACACTAAAAATCAAATATCAAAGTTTAAGAATCCCTAGAAAGAAACTTCAAACCAAACCAGTAATTGACACATAAACCTAAGTAATCAAAATTGCATAACTAAGAACCTCTATACATAATAATTAATAGTAGTAAACACGAAATCACAAATATAAACTTGCACCTAATTCTATTTAGTTAAAAAACCAGTTTAAAAATCTACAGTAAAAAAGATCAACCAAATTCTTTGCAAAATATAAACAAGAACTTATAACCTATGTGTTTATATGTTGTTGTTTTTATTCATGATAATAGTAACACCACGATTCTAGGCTAATAACTAGGATTTTTGTGACATTGCATACTCTTAATTTGTTTTCTAACAAGATCTTATATTTGCCCCTCCACTCATTAATATACATCCAAGCAAGTAATTTCAACATGCAAGTTTGACATACATGAAAATCAAGTGTGGCATGGAAATAGGTTTTTTTTTTAAAGATGGTTTTATATTTTTAATTCATGTCCAATGCATCCATTTGGATGGCCAAAAATTGGATTAGAAAAATGATATCAGGGCATCGCTTTTTTAATCTAGGAATCTTACAATATTTTTTAAATTAAAACAATAAAATTACTTCTATTTGATTCTGTCATTTTTCAAAATGTGCGTTTGCATTGGAACTTAGTTACTCATTTTGAGGACAAGGGCAGCTAAATGCCCAATGTAATGATTAATTGTATGCTTTTTAACATACCAAACTCAAACAATCACTTGCAAAGATCGAACCTTTATCGATATTCTAGAGCACAAGAGCAACAAAAAACCCTAAACTCCACATCCACAACCCCTAAACAAAATCCCAACTTTATTAAACTACCTGATCAACAAAAACCCTAAACCTCAACCAATGGAATCAGGGAACTTATATCTCCCTCCGACCAAAGAAGGAACCGAGGTCGCAGTGGCAGCAGAGATCCGTCCGCGGCCGCGTGAGACGCCGGCTCCGGATCCTCGGCGGCGGCGACGTCCGATTGCCGGCGAGAGCAGTGCCGTCGGGTCTACGAATGGAAGAGAGAGGGAGATTTGGAAGGAAAAGGAGATAGAGAAAAGGATAGAAAGGATGAGGGGAAGTGGGAGGGGAAAGAGGAAGCTAAGGTTAGGGATTTTTGTGGGTTTAACCGGTTGGAGGAGAAAAAATGAGAGAAGATGGAGAGGAGAATGTAAAATATAGGTGAAGGGTATTTTCGGAATACCACATGTGCTCACTAGGAAATTCTACCTTTAGTAAAAATAATATGGGCTCACTAGGAAATCTGGGCTCACTAGGAAAAAAGTTGTGCCCCTTTAGAAGTTCCCCAAATAATGTGAGTTGATATTTGATCCATATCGAAGTAGTAGAATTTTACCAATAAATGGAGTAAAAATCTATGCATTATCTGCAATGTGGGGTAAGTTCGGTTAGTCTTAAGGCTTTTAAGATTTGAAGATCGCGTGTTCGATCCCCGCTCACTGCGATTGAAGTTTTTTATAATATTCATAATATGTTATTTGCATATAGGCCCTCTTCTTTTGAATAACTCACAATCTAACTTTTAAAATATTTTATATGTTATTTGCATATAGGGCCTCTTCTTTTGTATAAATTTATTTATTTTTTCTAATTGGTAATTGCATTTCAAATGGTTTATTTTTATACATAATGTAATACTAGCTAGCTTCATGAGTTCAAACGTTCAATTTGTTAAAATGATTCATATCTCTAGTACTCTTAAAAACATATCGAAATATATTTGCAAAATCTAGTGTTGAAGGAACATGGCTGCCTGTGGAAAAAAAAGAAATTGTTCAATTTGTTAAAATGATTCATATCTCTAGTACTCTTAAAAACATATCGAAATATATTTGCAAAATCTAGTGCTGAAGGAGCATGGCTGCCTGTGAAAAAAAAAAATCGATAAGTGGATGATTTTATTTCAAAAAAAATAATCATAATATAAATTTTCCTCGATACGGTGAGAAAAACTTATTTTGGAATGGAAAAAAGCTAACTCCTTACAAATAAAAAACTTCTCTGTAATACTTTTTTTCTGGCAAACAAAATAATTTTCCAAAAAAATACTTCTCATATAACAAAGACCTAAATTATGTTCCCCAAAGAAATTTCAGAAAAAGAAAAAAAAAAAAACAAAACCGGCTCCTTCATCCTTATATAAGTTCTTCTTCATTCTCCATCTTAGTTATATTACGATTAGTTCTAATATATATTTTTTTCCATTTTCGTGAGATATATTATAAATGCTTGTGTTTTTAGTCATTATAATTTAATAATTTAAATTTTCGTTTTATGTTTTTTTTTTTTCATGATAACTGCACAGTAATTCCTATCTTGCAAAGAATGCCGCATGGTGGTTCAATGGTATCAATTTCATTCTCATGTTCTCTCATTATACATTATTTTGTTGATAAAGTAGAAGAATTCCATTTTTGATGGATTTTTCTCTGGGATCACAACCTTTTAGTTTTTTTATTTTAATTTAAGTTTTTTTTTACATATTTAGCTTAAAACTAGATTAATTAACTTTAAATTATTTGCCAATGAGTATTGTCTACATGAGGTGGCATTGCCTCTCTCAAAACTGTATGTGGTCCTAATTTCGACTCTTATTAGGACCCAATTTAGGTATTATAAATTTTTTTGTTGGGTTTGGAATTTGACCCGCAAAAAACTGATTATAATCTAATAATAATAATAATCTTCATTGCTCGATGGACTCATGTCGGCATTTCATTCTTTGTTGTTCCATGGATTCGGGAGGAGAAGAGACAATTTGTCATATAAGAATACCTGAAATCTTTTAAGTGTTTAGAAGGAGGGAGTGACGATGTGTTGGAGGCTATGAGTGTTTTGTACTGCTCGTTTTTCCGCTGGAGGAGCAAAGCCCAGTTTGTTTATTTGATTATGGAGAACAGTATAGCTTTTTTTTTGGCAATTTTTTTTTATTTCTTTTGCTTATTTTTCCACTCGTATGAAGACCATAACTATTGTGCATGCAATATAATTATTTTGTTAATCATTTTTTAATGAAATGCGAGCCACTATTTATCTTAGCTAAATAAGATGCATTCTCAGACCATACCAACTAATAACTATATGCACCACACTCCGCAGCACGTGAAAACATTTCCGCAATAAAACACAAAGAAGAATGGGAAATTATATTCACACACACATTTTCGTCTATCTTATAAAATTGTAGAACTGACCCGATCTGAATTGTCACTCCCAAGTGTAAGAGATAGACAAGCAGTAATTCAGGTCATAAATACCCAATATCGTTCTATCGAGGATCTTTTAGTTATTGTGTTTCGACACTAAAAAAATATAGGTTACGAAATAAAGAAGGTTGAGGATTTATTAATTAACTAAATTGATTGATTTATTAAAAATGGAGAAAATTATTGATCAGATGGGTTAACACCTCGTAGATTGAATTACTGGATAAATTTATGTTTAATTATCTCAATTATATAAATCACGTGGTCTCATACATCTGGAAAATATATTATTGAAGCACCAAAACAAAAAAAAATAAAATAATCTTGTTGGTTCATGTAACCAACCCCCAAGTTCTTGGGATAAAAGACTTGGTTGTTGTTGTTGTAAGCACAAAAACAAAAGAAGATGTAATATTGATATTTTGGCTTTTTTCCATAATTAATCCTATATGTATTTTGTGACATCTAAGCATGCCATATGAATAATAAAAATAAGCGTTCAAAATCTAAACATATGCTGTACCTAAAAAGTCTACGGTATATAAAAAACTAAGCAACATATAAATCGTCAAACTATACATCATCAAAGTCTTAAAGTCATATTTGGCATCTAACTAGATAGTAGGGTACCAAAAACATCAATAATTACCTAAAATAATTAAGCATAGGAATAAGCAATAAACTCATACCAGTTATTCATCTAGGGTTTGTTACCTTATCTAAACCAATGCAGAAAATTAGCCACGAATTTTCATCATAACCATCAACAATTGAATTAAAGAGATTCTTTTATTAATAACTATGTACGAGTACAGGAAAATCTCTACAAAAAATCTATCTTTTAACTCTCACTATTCTATTCTAAAAAACGTCATCTGAAACTCTCACTTAGGTTTTGTATATCTAGACTCTCAAAAATCCTAACAGGAATTCTATTTAAAAGGAAATTCAATTTTAATAAAACTCTTCAAAGTTGTGCTATTGCCGACTTGGTTGTCGACCACAGCTTCAACAGGACCTCGCGAGCTGGGTTTATAGTAAAAAATATAGGCTAGCTGTCGACGGTACTAGATGAATGTCAATAGCCTATGTCAACTTCTGATCTGAGACCGATACGTGTTATAAAATAATCAGAGCCAACAAATCTATTTGTTATAAATCAAGGGATACATGTATTTATAGGTGTCTCAATACCATACAAACAATCCAACAAACGATGTGAGATTAAATCTAAACTAAGCCCAAAAATAATATAGTTTTCTAATATTACACTCCCGCTCAAATTGGAGAATAAATATCAATTATTCCAAATTTGTTATATAAATTAGCAAATATTCTTACTCTTAAATAGTACAGAATAATTTAAAGTGGATGAGCAGCAGCAGCGAACGGCAGTAGTAATAGTAGATGAATCACTTGAATCATCAGAGTACATCGGTATTCGATCAGCCACATCAGTAGCAACAGGTAAACTTCTTTTTTAGAAATATTAGTAGGCAAGAGATATAGAAGCAGTAGTAGGCAATATATAAAATTCTTTCTTAGAAGTAATAGTAGGTAACAGATAAATTTTTTTCTTAGAAACAGTAGTTAGCAGCAAATAAATTTCTTTCTTTGAAACAGTAGTAGACAATAAATAAATTTTTTTCTTAGAAACAGTAGTAGGCAAAGAAAAGAGTAAAGGGTTGTATTAAGCCTGAATTACACCCTTTTGCAGTCGAGGAGGGACCAATCAAAGTCCCTACAGTCATGAAGTATAGAAGAAGTAGAGACTGAAGTAAACGCGTAATCGAATAACAGACACGGAATCAAATTAGTGATGCAATTGTGGAGTCGGAATCGAAGTTAGCCATCAGTTAGGATGGTTGAGATTGATTGATGGGATTTATTTTGTAACGCACTCTAATATCATATTATGAAATAATCAGAGCCGACCAATCTATTTACTATAAGTTATGAGATACATATATTTATAAGTATCTCAACACCATACAAACAATTCAACAGGCAATGCGAGACTAAATCTAAACTAAATCCAAAGACAATATTGTTTTCTAATTTAACAATACGCACTGATACACTTCTCGTTTCGATTTCCTTCCATCTATAACCACGTAAAAATATCATAGAACACTAGAAAAATATTAAAGTGGAGAGTTTGATCAGTAAAAATAATTCATCATTAATTTCTCATATTAATCAATAAAATTAGATTTTGAGTGCATAAAATTAATGGTTAATTACAGTCAGACTCTCTGTAGTATTGGGGGTGTGTAACTTAACGCCCCTGAAATTTGAAACTCTCAAAAAAATCTCCTCAACCTTTAACAATGTTAGTGAGGGGTTAGTTATTATCACTCCCCTTTTATACTAAAGTACACTCCTTAACTCTAATACATATTTTATCCTTACCCCTTTATTTAACCAGCACACCCCTCTCTCTTTCTCTCCCCCCTCTCTCCTTCTTTCTCTCAGTCACTCACGCACCCACTTTCTCTCTTAATCTCACCCCCTCTATTTTTTTTGGATTTTTTGTGTATGAAACTCTATTAAGTTTAAGATTTGAGTATGATTTTCCTTACATTTTATCTCTAACTCTTTAACTCTGACTCCTTAACTCTCTTAATCTCTCTTAGTTGCTGCTAGCAGGAGCTGCAGCAAGTAGTTGCTGTTGCAGATGCTGCTAGCAGCAACTAAGAGAAGCAGGTGTTGCTGCTTCTTATCTTTTCTGAGGGTATTTTTGACTTTTTATAATACGTGTACATCACGTGACCTCCTAATTCAAGTTCAGTTCACACCGTTAGGATGCCCAGGGGTTTTTTTGAGAGTTTCAAATTTTAAAAGTGTTTAGTTACACAACCCCAATACTACAGGGGGTCTGACTGTAATTAACCCTAAAATTAATATAAAATTTTACACTTTTCACTCCTAATAAAAAACCTAGAAAAAAATATGTTAAAAAAAGTGGCATTTCATGCCTACAACCAAATAAAAGTATAATAAGGATTCACAAATAAATGATAAAAAATAATAGAAAACTCATAACTTATAATACAAAAACAAATACTACATGAACAATCTCAAGTCACAATACTATAAGGCAAAATGGCTAGTATATGACAGATGAAATTAACCCGGTATGTCTTGGAAATTGACTGAAGAACACTATAAGCTGCCCTCACATTGACTGCAGAACAATAGAAGCTACCTTCATGCTGTGGCTTGGAATGCGCAAAAATGTCATGCTGGGACATGTTGGGGATATTTGATTTTAAAGTGTAATAAGGAGGGATGCTGCTGGCAGTTTACTATGGAATGATAAAATTGAGATACTACATTATATTTGCAGCCTACATTTTACTCTTGGCGTCTTGAATACTCTTTACACCAAACTCCTATTTTGAAATACTATTATTTTACTCTCTGCGCCCAATTTTTTTCCAAAATACCCCTCCTCAAATATTTTGGTCGGGTATTAATACCCGACCAAGAAACGTGCTGGTCGGGTATTAATACCCGACCAAGCAAGCAAAATCTCCTCCATAAAATAAAACTAATTAAAGAAAAATTTCAAATAAATATGCATAAAACCTAAAAAAAATTCAAATCGTATTTTAGATTTGTTCTCTGACAACAATTACATATTAAAATTTTCCATTTGCATAAAAAAACTCAAACTCAAATTCCAAATCCAAATTTTACTTGTTACGGTGAAATCAAAGAATTTAAAATTCTTTTAATCTTTTCAGGAACTTTAATGTAAAAAATTTTAAGAGGTCAAGAAATCAAATTAATAATTTTGTAGGAGATGTGTTTTTATTAAATACCAAAAAAGATTATTTAGGGTTTAACAGAGAAAATAGAGGAGAAAGACGATGAGTCATAGTTTCAAATTTTAAAAAGTCTTAATTTGTGATTTAAAAGGGTAACTTAGTCAAAAAAATAAATAGCAAACTTATAATTATTTACAAGTTTTAAAACCGTTCGTGAAGAAGAGTAAATTTCCGTTTGTAAATAGAATTTTCCGATTTAGATTGATAGGCTAAATGTGTAAAATGGACATGCATACCCCTCCCATGTTTTTCTGCATCATCATATATCCTTACATATCTATACCTTCATCTTGCCTACGAACAAAAACTGCATTTTCCCCTGTCCATCTACTTAAGAGAGTATGTATCATATAAATATTGTGTTTCGACATATAATGTACTCATAACACTGTAGTTTAGCTACAAATGACCCCCAAAAATTAATTTGCCCCACTGGCTGTTGTGCACTTTGAGTCAGATTCCTCTGATCATGTTTATTTAATGGTGCAACTACAAATATTTGGCAAGGATTGGTTTCATTTCTTATGTTTCTCAAAATGAAGCTCGTATTTCGTCATTTTATTTATAGGTATATATCAGCAAGTCTCTCAAGGCAAGCCTCACTTAAAATAATTTGCAAGTCCCATTTTTTACTATTGCTCATCATGCCTTGTCAGTTTATATCTCTATTTACATTTAACTTAGATGACTTACTGGTTTAATGTGGAACACGTAGTTTTTTTTTTACTATGGAACTTTTAGCTCGATGATATTATTACCCCCAAAGTTGTGTAAAATTTTCATAAAGTATACTTCAATAGGGGCATATGGTTTAATATAAAAAGCTCAAATTTAGATAAGTAAATAGTCTTTTTTCTTGAATACTTTTTGAAATATTCTTACTTGATATTTCAATTTTTATACTTCTCTCTGACATCGGAGCTAGCTTTTATTATTAGCATATGGCCATTGACATGGTTCACTACATTGGAGCGGGGCCATTGATGAGAAAACTGCAATACGCACATCCACAATTATGGAGGTAGACATCAGCCAAGTTTTAGTTGCAATCTCATATAAGAGATTTTCCTATGCTTTTGTTTATATATTTTTTGATATCCATTCTTGATTGATTATTTGCATATCTACATATTTGTGAATATTGGACCAGAAGGAAAATTCTTTTTTCCCATCACCACTATAAATGTTTTTTCATTTGGCTATTTGGTTTATGCCATGTGCTCAGCTGCACTACACTTTATCATCTTCCATTTCAAGACTTTTTTAGAAGTTGGAAAATGTTGGAAGGTTGATTCTTGATGACTGATGCTTATACTTTATGATTGATTGAGGGTGACAACTAGGAAACATGGATATGTCACTGGGGATGTTGTGTTTGTATTGGATGTGTGTCTGATCCAGACACATCGTGTTGGACACTACAAACGGCGTGCTCAATAAAATAAAGAAAAAATGTGGTGTCATTGCTGCGCCCAAGCTTCTTGTAGGTTGGGTCTTATGAAAGAGAAGTTAAGTAGTTTGGAAAAATCAGAATTAAAGTTTACTTAATTGGTAATATTTATGTATAGCTAGTTAGTTTTATGAATTTATACTATAATATTTTCTTATGGACATAAATTTTGTTTGATTTATATATTTGAATAAATGATTTTTTGTATTCACATTCTATATGGATTTATGATCCACTATTTTTACCACCATTTCTTTTGATCTTTTTGCCTATAGAGAGTGAGGGTGTGAGAGAGATGTATGGTAAAGGACGAGGCTTATCCTTTCTAAAGGAATGAAGAGACACGAACAAAAATTCCGTGTCCCGTAATCGTATCCATATCCGTGCTTCCTAGGGTAACAATTTGAACGTGCCTCAAACCAGAACGAAGAAATGGGTTCTGATCAATCGTGAGGATTGGTATAACTAGCATGTTGTACATATTATCTGAAATGTTGGGTTTAGGTCTTTGTTTTTTTTGAGGTTAAAACAGTGAGCAAGAAGCCCTCCGTGTTCTATTAATAAGCCATAACAGAACGGGTTACATTAACATAAACTAGAATGGATTTCATAACCCACCTAGACATAAAGATAACAAAGTCAAAATACAAAATACAACCAATAAAACAAAACAAAATCCACTACCTTCGATATCGTCAGCTGATCATCTTATCACGATCAACTCTACCCTGCTCCTGTGTGCAAGTCTTCATTCTCCAGTCCCTGATCTTCTTCCTCTGTATCATGTTCTTCAGAAAGACACAATTTTTCCCTGTCTGACAGGAGGCCTGTCCAGAAATGTATATCAATATATGTGTGATAAAAACAAGTAAATATGGAATGCTTTTGCTGTCGGAAAATCCTATTATTTCTTTCTCTCCATACATTCCAGCATATTGCTGCAATTACTAAGTGACAGATATGAGCACCATGACATGTGTTCTTACTAACTACTTTATGCCATATGTTAGACATCTCGGACTGTCTGAATGTAAGCCGTATAGCTACTGCACACTTCTCCTATAGACAAGATGTGAAACTGCATTCAAGAAATAGAAGCATGATAGTTTCAGCCGCAGCCCCACACAAACTACACATATTTGGTCCCTTCCAGCCTCGTCTTTGGAGATTATCCCATGTGAGTAAGGTTTCTTTGGTGATAAGCCATAAGAAACATCTGATCTTAAGAGGGCATCTAACGTGCCATATTTTTCTTGCATGTACCATTCTGTGACCTCCGTCTATGATGAACTTATATGTGGACGCAACTGAGAACTCACCATGTTGCTCCCATCTCCAAATGGCAGATTCCTTCTCTGTTTCCGAGGGAGACTGAATACTAAGTAGGTTCCTAAGCTCCCTGATCTCCATACTTGCATGATTTCGTGTGTGAGCTTCCAATATCAAATTCCAACTATTACGATGCCACATCGTTTCAATAGTTGCCTCCTTATCAAGTGAACAAGCGAAAGCTTTTGGAAATAATGTTGCTAACGACGTGTCTGAGCACCATCGATCATGCCAAAACGATACCCTCCCTTTCCTGCCCACTTTAAAAGAGATACTTGATTCAACAATCTTCCTAGTCGCCTTCATCCCTCGCCACAGGGACGATGTATTGCAGGCGTTAAGTGGTATGTTTCGCCAACCTCCCTTTCTTGGACCATACTTCTCCCAGATTGCCTTCTGAAGTTGTCCTTCCGGATCCGATAGTAATTTCCACCACCATTTTGAAAGTAGGGCCAGATTGGATATCTTCAGGTCTTTGACTCCTAATCCCCTCTCCTCTTTAGGTTTACAGATCTGTCTCCAGGACACTAAATTATATTTGGCTTTTTCCCCCACACCGCTCCATAAAAATCTTCTTCGAATTTTATTAATCCTCTTTCTGACCCAGATTGGGAGTAGGGAGATTGACATAAAATACAATGGTGTAGATGAAAGCACTGAGTTGACGAGTATAATGCGTCCCCCTAGTGACATATGTTTAGCCTTCCAGCCCTCAAGTTTCCGCTCAACCTTATCAATTATGGGATACCAGTCAGTCTTTCTTAGTTTTCTATCTCTGAGTGGAACCCCAAGATACTGGACAGGGAAGCAATCTGTCTTGCAACCAAGTATATTTTGGATGATAAAATCCGATAAAGCCTTTTGGCCTAATATCACCATGGAACTTTTGTGAAAATTGATTTTTAGTCCTGACCAGGCCTCAAAGCAGCAGAGAGTCCACTTTAATATGATGGCGGTTCTAAGGTTGTTTTCACATAATATTAGTGTATCATCCGCATATTGTAAGTTGCACACCACAACCTTTTTGCTGGCCGGCAGACCTTTGAATAGGCCTGCGTCCACTGCTTTTTTTAAAAGCTGATTTAAACCGTCTGCCACCAAGACAAAGAGAAGGGGAGATAGTGGGTCCCCTTGCCGGAGTCCTCTCTTGCATACCACCTCCTTACCTATTTCGCCATTAATGAGCGCTTGCACTTTGGCCGATCTTAATCACAGTTCTATCCAATTCCTCCAGCGTTCTCTGAATCCTCTCTTCTTTAAAACTTCTAAAATACACTCCCAGTTTATCATATCGTACGCCTTTTCGAAGTCAAGTTTAAGGAGGAATCCTTGTTTTTTTGTTTTCTTACAGTAATGTATCACTTCTTGGGCAAGCGCGATCCCCTCCAAAATGTTTCGCCCTTGTATAAATCCTGATTGTGTTGTGTCCACCAAATCTGGTAAGACTACTGCCAATCGATTTACCAGGACCTTCGAAATGATTTTGAGGCTGCTATTCAACAGAGCTATCCAATAGTCTGTGGTGTCTCTTTCTTTGGTATGAGTACGATGAGGGAATAGTTGATCCTGTCAATATTAACTTCTCCTTTAGCAAACCCTTTGAGTAAGGCCATTATATCACCCTTCATTTCTTGCCAAAAGGTGCGATAGAAAAAGAGCGGGAAGCCATCCGGTCCCGGTGCCTTCTCCGGACCGAGTTGCCATAACGCTGCCTTTACTTCCTCCTCTGTGATTTCAACATCTAGATTGGATAAATCTATCGACTGTTGTCCACTATCCTCCTTCATCTTTAGTCTTTCCGGGTTTTCGCTTCCGAATAGGCTTTTAAAATGGCTATGAACATGATGCTTAATCCTTGTCGCAGAAGATAATGATCCTTCCGAGGATTCTAGCACGTGTATAGCATTTTTTCTTCTCCTCGTGTTGACTATTCTGTGAAAGAAGACAGTATTTGCATCCCCTTCTGTGAGTCATTTATGATGAGCTCTTTGCCTCCACTTAATCTCCTCGTTCTTATATATCTCTGTCGTAAGCCTACGCAATTTTTGAAATCTTTCAGATTTTTCGTTTGACAGATTCTGTCCTTCCTCCTCCCACTCCAAATATTCTATTTCCTTGATGGCTTCGGCTTTTGACATCCTTATTTGTCGGTAGTATTTCTTTTCCCATTTCAGCAATACTCTTCTTAATCGTCTAAATTTGGCAATAATATTCTGAGCAGCCTCGGATGTGTTTGTCGGCTGAGACCAACTTTGTCTAATAATTTCGTGAACCTCCTCATATTTCATCCACCATTTTTCAAATCTGAAGATTCGGTCTTTTTTCGGGCGGTTCTCCCCTGAGCAGAGGCAAATAGGAACATGGTCCGATGTTGGTCTCCTGATAGGATGAACATACGCACCATAGAATTTGAGTTCCCAATCTGTTGATATAAAGATTCTATCGAGTCTGGCTAGACTCGGGTTCTCCCGCATGTTAGACCATATAAATCGTCGTTCTGTTAGGGGAATTTCAATAAGGTTTAAGCTTGCCACCAAATCATTGAAATGATTTCTATCCCGGATATTATTATCCCCTCCTTTATGCTCATCCGAGAACCTAACCACATTAAAGTCCCCTCCCAAAATCCATGGTCCCGTCCTCCACATTCATGCCCTTGTGATATCTTGCCATAGTGTGCTACGACGGCAACTCTGGTTTGGTCCGTACACACTCGTTATGGTTTGAATCCAGCCATATGCTTTCCTCATGATTGCCACCGTCAGGCTGAATTCCCCTGTTAGTGAATCCAGTATCTCATATGACTGGTGATCTACCCCAATCAATAACCCACCAGACGCCCCAACCGCGTTTTTAACGTGCCAGCTATATCTATTTCCTAGCTCGTTTAATATGCTTGTTTGAGGGTTCGCTAATTTTGTTTCTTGGAGACAAACTATATTTGCTACCGACAATCTACAGGTTTCTGATACCATACGTCGTTTGGTCTTGGTGCCAATCCCCCTCACATTTCAGAATAGTGTATTCATAACTAACTATTGTAATCTTCTCCATCTGGACCCCTCATGGTCAACACTCCTTCTCCCCTATCATACTGGGGTTATGAATTAACCCAAAACACTCTATATGTCTAATTAAATGAAGATTACTCTTTTGTGTATCAATATCGGTGCCCATATCAATGTCACATGTGTGTGCAAGAGATAACAACAAATCATCTGGTAACAAATTTAAGACATCGATAGAAGAAAAACTCATACCTTGTTCGTAGTTTGAGAGTAAAGCTTTGCGTCTTGTGGCTAATGACGCAATCTCTCCAGATTGATAATCAAGGCGTCCTCGCTTCTACTCCGATCTCCTACTGTGTCTAGTAGGTGTCATTGTAATCCCCAGATGTCATGTTCCCTAGTCCTTCGTGTCCTCAATGTGGCTACCCTGCTGGGTTTCCTTAGGATATCGGTCTTCCTCCCTGCTGTCGATTCCGGGATTATCCTGCTTTGTCTCTCCATGCTTCGCCAGATTGACTGGTGATACATCTGTTGTGGCTGTCTGCTCCACATTAATTGCGCTTCCTTCCTTTGCTCTATCCTTCTGTATATGTTGCTTCTTGTATTTATCTCTGATACGCTTTGGAAATCTGGAAGGCTGACGTTTTCTACTTCTTGCCAGTCTAGCACCATCATCACCGTTAACTATGTCAGCTAGGAGCTTGGAAGTAGCATCCTTAATAACTTCTTTGTCAAATCTCGATAATAGTGATAAAAGCCCTAGCTGTTTTATGGATCTGGTTGTCTGATCACTGCTATCAAAACCTATCTCCTTGGCTTTTTCAAAAAGGTCGGCAACCCTGTCTGCTGTATTTTCTTTGCTAGGTTGCTCACTTATACTGAAGTGTGCTTTTTTCCCTAAGCCCTGTTGATCCAGAATAAACACTCCCTGATTATTTGCAGTTATTGTTCTCAGATTGGAACCACTTTCATCTAATATCAGCCCATCATGGCTATTTGTGGACCCACCATCAACTAGGTCCAACTTTTCATTTGATTTGTGACCAATGAAAAATTGACCTTCCCCTCTTTCACCCAACTGGGCCAACTCCCTGCCATTATTTAGGGACCCACCCTCTGCTATTTTAACCGAGTGTTCCCCCACCCCCCTTTCACCTACCCTCCGGTCTTTGGTCCCCCCTAGAAGTGTCCCCCCCTAAGCAGTCAGCTTTATGGAAAGCTGACTGCCCTTGAGCAGTGCACCCGCATGTCCCTTTTTCCCCCGAAATGACTCTTGCGCTTCCTTTCTCCTCTGGCTCCCGCAGTTCTTTCTCTGCCATTTCCTTTTCCTTTTCTTGCTTAGTTTGGTTGTGCTTTCTCTCCTCGAGTTCTTCAGTACTCCTTGTGGGTGTAACTTCTGCAGCTCTTTCCTCTTCCATCCTATTTCCTGTCCGGTGACCTCTGTGTGGTGGTTGACCCTTCCTATTTTGACTGTCCTCCTGTCGCGCATGCTGGATCGGAGGGTTTGAGCTTTGGTTTTTGTGCCACGTGAAACGCCGCTGGCTCCCGGCGGCCTGGATCGAGGATTCAGCAGTGGACAGGGGCGCCTTATCGGTTTTCCCTGCCTCGGTCGGACCTCTGTCCGTCGCCGTGGAACCCGACGTTCCTTGATGTGCTCTCCCCTCGTTCAAAGCTTTCGGTGGCAAGGACAACATGTCGATGATCTTGATTGAAATTATACGTAGTTGGCTGCCGATCACTATCTTTATTTCCTTCGGTATTGAATCAGCCGAGTCGCATCCAATCCTGATTCTTGCCATCACCAGATCTCTCCGTTCAAGTGTGTCTTCCTCGACGTCAATCAGGTGGGCAAATCGAACCACTATTTTGCTTAGGTCATTCCTGTTCCAGTGATGTAAGGAAAGTCCCTGGATCCCTAACGTTGCGGTTGTGGGGAGGATCTGGACTTGATCATCTTCCTCCCCGGTCCATCTATACACCGTAAAACCGGCGTTATGATTGCGATAAGGGATGGATGTCCTTCCCACTGCATGATCCAACCCCTCCTGCAACGGGAATCTAGTTAGGTAATACCTTCCCGCGTTTGAGAAACTCCAATCGTGACGGGCAAAGGCCACCGAAATTAGCCTAAGCCCTCCGATCATCTCATCCACGGACGGATTGCCGTGCCCCGGATACACCACTCCTATGATTTTGGATAGTAACTTCCTATCCTCCGCCGCCTTGTTGGACGTTGGGAGGAACAGAGACGGTTTGCCTGAGCCTTCCTTTGTCTTTGTCGATTTGTCTTTAGTTTCCTTACTGTCCTCCATCTCTAGAATGTTGTTTTTCTTTACTGTGTGTATCTTCGCCACCGGGTGTGCCTTCGCGGCCCAGACCTGTATAGACCGCCCGTCGGTGGTAGCTCTAGTCGTATCTGGACGACTCTTTTCTTGGCCCACTTTAGAGCCTTTTGCCGGAGGCTTCTAGGGACGTACTGACCTGTTGTCCACCCCTTTGTTACTTGCCGAAGCGCTCTGCTTCTCTGGAAGTAGTGGGCATTCGGCGATTATATGTCCAAGCACCTTACAGAAACGGCACCGGATGAACGGACATTCATCCTTAAAGTGGCCCCGCTTACCACAGATCCAGCATTGTTCGCCGCTATCACTTCCCGGAGGTGATAACTTCCTCTTTCTTGTTATATTGGGTTGCATTATTGTCTTGTGTTTCCTTAGCGATCCCTTCGATCGCACTTCAGTCCATGACCCACCTGTGTCCTCTTCACGGATGTGGGGGCCGTCGGATTTCGATACTCTTTCCAGCATCGCAGTGACCTGTTCGCCCGTATATGTTGCTTTGGGGTCGATGGTGGATTTCACTGAGCTGGCCGGCACTGGATGACCAGTCGCCTGGGCCGCCGGCGATTCCTTGACCATTTCCGCTCAGCTGCGTCTCCGATGTTTCGGGCTCTTATCGTCGTCACTACTTTCCGGTTCTCGGGTTGTTTTGCCTCTTCCCAACCAACTCCATTTGAAATCCATGCCGATGATGCTTGGCTGAGGCAACCAGCTCCCCGATGATGAATCAGTCAGTTAAGACTTGACTGAGACGAGCTTCTTCTCGAAGATACTTGGCTGGAACCAGATTTTTTTTTTTTTCCAGGTTCGCCGGAGTATCGTCGGAGAGTCTCGCCAGAAATTGCCCCTCTCACCTCCCCTCTCCAATATAGTTGATTAAAGTTAACTATGGTTTAGGTCTTTGTTTCAGTTACTTTTGGTGACTATGGTTCAGATCCCACAACCATCACGGTCAAGTTCATTTTCTACCATGTCAGATAAAGATCCAATCCATTCCCCATCTCACGTGATCTTGCTATTCTTAATTGTTCAATCCAAATCCAACCCAAGATGATCCAGTTTTAAAACAAGCAACACAAGCTTGAATTTGGGCTTCTTGTTTATTGGTAGTGAGCTTTTCATCTAGAAGCTTGACCATATATTAAATGGATTTATTTGATCTAATAGGCGTTGCAACTGGGGCGTGGCGCAGTCAGACAAGGAGAGACACCACTCTAGAACATAGGGTAGGGTGCTTGATATGTCAAAGGGTTTGGCCAAGTCATCACCTCAAATGAAAGCTGAGGGTCCACCATGCAGTGGCCTTGCTAAAACTCTGTCCTGTGTTTTTATTATTAATTTGTATAATTTGACTAGCTGTGTCCCCTTCAACTAGTAAGTAAACATGTAGAGTGATTCAGGAAAAGTGTTAGAATTGAAAGAACTGTGAACAAAGACCGACCCCACCCCCCCGAACCACCACCTCTCGCCGACCATATTGTTAAATAGGTTTGTTTGATATGAAGACATTGTCACTTTGGATCTGGGATACTCAGTCAATGCAAGGTGCCATTCTAGCACCTTGGGCACTTCCACACCCTGAGACTTGACCAGGTAGGCGCCTGAACTGGAAGACGAGGTTCCACCATTCAGTGGCCTTTTCAAAACTCTTTTTACTAGATTTTTGTAAATTTTAATAATTTGACTAGTTGTGAACACGTAGAGAGTAACAGAAGAAAAGTGTTGGAATAAAAAAAAAAATTAATAACAATTAAGAAAGATAAAGCTTGATGGGCCTAAATACAAAACTGAAAACCAGTTTGACCCAAAAATTTAAGCCATTAGGTCAAGTCTTCAACTTTGTATTTAAACCTATAGACTTTTTTTTGTCCTATCTGATGTGGGACTATATTCATATATGAACTAACGTAACATGTCTCGTGTGTGTGCCTGCCTTCCTTTCATCTTTGTTACAGTTTTCTCCCCCAAGCAAACAAGCAAATCCTTAAGCACTTATGAATTGCTCCAGAGATTACCTGGCCGAAAAGTGACAAAAGTACATCAAGTAAGGTAAGATTAGTTCTAGCCTAGGACTGGAATATTCTTCTTCCTTCATATATTACTTTCAATGTACTCTTTGCATTATTCTCCTCTCTTCTATCATTTTTTCTCGTCCTTTATATATTGTTAGTGGTGTTTTAAATATCAAATATTAGTGATCATCGGTTGGCAAAGTTATATACCAAAATCGTATTTCAGTTGACATATCGTAATATTTACTAATAATCAAATTTCATATTAGACAACATATCAGAAATATAGGGATAACAAATTAGTCTCGTTTGACCTTTTCCATAACAAAACACAAAGTGGTCCTCTTTTTCCAATAAAAACAGAATAAGTCTCTTACAAGTTATAATTTTTTTTTTTTTTTATATAATGACAAAGTAGTCCTAGAATTTTGTTTAACATGCCTAGACATATGAAAGCCTTTCTTAATGACAAATATATTTCACTCTAATAAAGGTTTACAATTTTCTTATTGTCAATTTTCATAGTTTTTTAGTAAAATCAACTCGTTTTTTTTAGCAAAAATTTTAGTTTTCAGTAAAACCACTATAAGCGATTTTCTCACATTTTCAATGAGAAGATGCGAGAAAATCATTTACGATGGTTTGGTCATGTGCAACGTAGACGTACAAATGTATCAGTTCGATGAGGGGAGCTTATCAATGTAGGACAAATTAAAAGAGTGAAGGTAAAACCGAAGAAAATATAGATGGACGTCAAACGAAAAGATATGGATTTTAGAGATTTAAATGAGGAGATATTACTTGATAGGAATGAATGGATAAGGATTATCAATGTGATCAATCCGACGTGATTCTCCTTTGGTTCATGTAGCCTACTCCAAGTACTTGGGATAAAAAGTTTAGTTGTTGTTGTTGTTGTTTAGTGGACTTAATACTAACATCAACAATGTTTTTTAACCTATTGGTCAATATAACTAGTGAGCAAAAAATTTGAAAAGTAATTATTGAAATCATACATGTTGATCATATTCATATTTTTTATGAGTTCTAAGAATAATACAAGGATACAACTTATAGGATTTCTTTATTGTAAGTCAATCATTTGAGTGGTTATTATGTGTTTGTTTGGATTATTAGACTATATTTTGTTTTAAATAAAGATGCATGTTTCAACCAAATGAAAGGGATAAATTTATCATAATCTCATAAATATACATGCATAAATTATATAAAAAATTAAGGCTTAAAATATCATAAATGGTATTTGTATTGGTCGATTGTTCATGGCATCAAAATCGACAAATCAGTCGATTGCCGATATTGGAAATATTGGCAATATCGATATTATATTTTATATTGTATATCAAGTACCTCAATATCCAATATGTGCGATATATCGGTGTCAATAATAAGTAAACTTATGATGCACTGACACAAGTGTCAATAATAAGTAAACTTATGACAATGTCAACACATATATGACATGCCGATACGAGATTAATCGTAAGAAATACATAGAATATGTGTACTTGATACGGACACGGCTCATGATACTAGTGTCCACATCTCATGGAGTAAAATTTTGTTTAAAACTATTTAAAAAATGTTTAGAGCCTTAAGGTAAACTTTGGCAATTCACAAAAAGTCTGTAGAAACCTCTTAAGTGCGTTTAGATTTAAACCAAATGGCTTACCTTTAAAATTCAAAAAATTAGTAAATATGGTGTTATTGCTCGTTGATGTTAGAACTGCTTGTTGATGTAACAGCTCGCTGTCGTCATTCGTGATGAAGAAAGAGGATCCAGACTAGTAATCGAGCCCTAATTCCATCACTTCCTCGATCACTTCCTCGTATACATTGGTGGGATCGAGTATATGAGCTAATCGGTTGGGTCAATTTTTTTTTTTTTTTTTTTGCTTGCATAATTAAAAGAAATCATGATCTCGCTGGGCATCTTGCTTTCAAGCTGAATATCGACACATTTCGACGAGATTAGATGTACAAATACACGTATCATATTGGCTATGGGTAAAACTCCAAGATATTGACGATATATTGGTATCATGGCGGATATTTAAAATATTGATTGACTCCTCAGTTCTCCTCTTTTCTTATTTCTTGTTTGTGCTTCTTCATATCTATCTTAGTCTTGATATTCCCTGACGCAAGTAATTTGTACTGACCCAGGACTCTTTGTTAACATTTATATTGCAATCCTATTTGTGTTGAATGAAATGTTTTCGAAATCGTTGCAAGGCAGAGAAGTCATAAGTGCTAACACTTTAGCAACTACCCTGAATGCTTTGGCAGTTAGCACTCATATGGGTTCTTAAACTATCGAAATGAATGATAAGGTTTTATACAGATTTTATTACCTATGCTGCTGTGCTCAACCAGAAAACTCTGCACTGTTCTTAGGCCTAGGCATAGTTAGCTGTTTGGGAAGCAAAAATCGCACTAAATTTGGTGGGAAACAAGTGGAACGTATATATGGATTTGAAGAGGGAGAATAAGATGAAGCCATGAGTTTCTAAGGGGCTGTTTATTTTTATAGTCCTTTAAAGTGTTTAGTGTTGGGAAGAACGTCGAGTCCAACAGAGAGCATGAAAAATCTAAACACAAAGTTGAGAACCAATTTGACCCAAAAACTTAAGCCTTAGGTCAAAACCCCAACTTTGTATTTGAACTCATAGACTTTCTTTGTCCTATCTGATGTGGAACTATACTCACATATGTACTAACTTAACAATCTCCCCTTCATTGTGAGTATACCAACTTAACTTTTATTTCTTTCTCCTATCCGATATGAGACTATATTCACATATGAACTAACTTAACAATCTCCCCCTGAGTATACCAACTTAATTTTGGCAACCATCCATATGGAGGCAGACACTTGGGAAACAAAATCCAAAGTTAATCCGACCAACTTAAATTTGACAACCATCCACGTGGAGAGCCGATACGTGGGAAATCAAACCCAAAATTAACTTAACCAATTCGGACTTCAAACATCTGCTTCACTCCCTCTTAGGCCATAATCTGGCCCATTGACCCGATGACAATTTAGTTCGAATCTGGGCTCTAATATCAATTGTTGGGGAGAACGTCGAGTCCAACGAGGAGCATGATGGGTCTAAACACAAAACTGAGAACCAGTTTGACTCAAAAACTTAAGCCATTAGGTTAAAACCCCAACTTTGTATTTAAACCCATAGACTTTCTTTGTCCTATCAAATGTGAGACTATATTCATATATGAACTAACTTAACATTTAGAATGCATGTTTTTAGTACTTTAACCTATAAATCCTTTTAATTCATACTTTTAATGTGATAAAGAAAATTATTTATTAAACCCTTTAAGGTATTAGGAATTCTTAAGTCTATTTTAAAGGATGCTATTTCTGATTGCTGGAACCAACAACCTGTTGAAGCATATTTTAGCATGCCTAACGACAATTTTTGGTGTATTTGGTTTCCAGGTATTTAGAGCTTCAGACATGGAACTTGTTAGAGTTCTTCCTAGTGCTGATGATAAGGTTAATGTTGCTTGTTTTCATCCCTTAGCTGGAGGAGGTCTTGTCTATGGTACTAAGGTGACGTTCAAGATGTCGGCGGTCTATGGTTATAAACTTGTACTCTCAACAATAAGTCACATTTATTTTCTATGGTGAAATGCAGGAAGGAAAGCTTAGAATTTTTTCAATATGATGGTCCTCGTGGATCCAATTTCTCTGGACAAAATTCTTTGTTTGAGGAGAATATGCTGTGAGGCAACAACTCTTGTGCTGTGTTGTTTATGCCATTGTTCTTCAAATTCATATCTGGGATATAAACTTTATTTTTCTTGATTTCTTTTGTATCTATATTCTTAACAACATGCTTTATGTATATAATTTGCGTCAATTATCAGTATTCTCAGCTTAACTGGTCAGTCTGTGAATTTGCAACAATAACAGTGCCAGTATTTGATACATTTGGGGTTGACTACATGCATCATATTTCAACACTCAGTTCTTTGGTGTGCTGCTTTCTATTTTCGAATTTTAAAATTCCTGTTTTATTGCATTTTTTTTTTCTTGATCTGATTCATGTCTTAGATGTTTGCAACCGTGATCCTGTTACTCCCAAGTTTGCACATATATATTTACAAACAATCTCGAGCAATTCCCTTAAATTTATTCCAAGGTAAAAAGACCTCAATCTTCTTTTAATTATGCTCACTGGTTAAGCTTTTGTCAAGAAAGATTTATTATTAATTTCTTTTTCCATATTTTGAAAAAATGTCTTAATTGTATCTTTCCACATAAACCTGTGGTCAGTCTTCTTCTTATGCTTCAGGCACTACATTTTGATTTTATTTATATACAATCTAAACCTATAGTTTTTCTGAAGCTTCGTGAACTAGGCTATTTCATGAAAAAGAGCAGGGTGATCTAATAGGTGAAATGTTCTATTACGGTGCAATTCTCTTGCCTAATTCCTGTTGGTATTGTAAGCAGCAAGATAAAGTGAAGAGAATCTTACAAGTAGTTTGAAGAAGAAAACTAGTTCTTTGAATAGGACAGTAGTTGAAAATAGTGTTTATCTGGTTTTGTTAACCTCCAACACTATAATACCATGATATGGATGCAACAGGATGAAGTTTATGCTCACAAACTTTCAAATAGCACATCTGAGGGCAATGGGACATCATATTTCCACATCATATCATATATATGATGCTAAATTGTGTGCGTTAGTGAAAATGGCTGGTGGTTATGTCAAATTGAGAAATAAGAAAAATATGAGTTCCCAAACCTTAAGCTAAAGTGGGATACAGTAGCACACACATTATACATATGCATAGGCATGCTAAAATTGTGAACATCTTGGTTCATTTGAAGCTAAGGTGAGATATTGTAGCATGCTTCCAACTGCGGTGACATGCTCGCAGACACGAGGGGCTGAAAATATCTGGCACTCAATATCAGAACCTCAGTTCTTGAGCCTTGAGCTAAGGTGCATGCCATAGAGGTAGTTGGCAGAGGATGAAAGTGATTAGGGCAGGGATTTTCTAGATTTGGAAAGAACAAAAATATAGTTTGATAAATCAAATATAAGTTTTAGGTCTCATGCTCAGGCAAATCACCATGCTCACTCTAAGAAAATCACATATTGACAGTGTTTTAAATTCAGATACTGGGATATAACAATCAACGAAATTATATACCAGATGTTTGATATCGAGCAATATATCGCGATATGATACTAAATATCGGATGTTATTTTAGTCTCATTATTATTTAAAGAATATACGTGTTATTACATACATGAACCATATTAAACTACTTAAAATAAGTTTAGAGTTGTAAAGAATACTTATCTTAGTCAAATTTTCTCAAGAGAGACGATTTACTTGAGAATCAAGAGGGGAGGTGGGTCTGCTCAAGAAAGAAAAATAGTTATCTATTTTAGAGAGGAATGGAGAGTTGAACTATGTATAAGAGAGCAATTGAGAAAGGGGTCATTATCGGGGCCATAGGTTGTCGGGATCGAAGCTATCAATAGTCAATGTTGGGAGTGGAGAGAGAAACACGCAGCACTTTCTGCCATGACTTATTTCATGTGATTGTTCGATCGTGAGAGAGCAAAGAGGAGGAAGAGATGAGGTATTTAATGTCAATTGACTCACGCATTGTCGGGGTCGTCATCGGGGCTCGCAGGGTCGTCAGGATCGGAGCTCTTAATAATCGATACTGAGAATGGAGAGAGTTAGGTGTGGAATTCTGCTGGCCTCTTTAATATGATCGCTTGATCAAGCGAGAGAGAACAAAGAGGAAGAAGCAAAGATCGAATAGTTGATAGATTATATTTTAAGGGAGAATGAAAAACTGGAGATTTGATAATATTTATATAAATGAGTTTGGGTGTTAAAGAGTTCAGAGTAATGGTTTTAAATCCCAAAAAACTAAAAAACCCGATAATATGGTAATCTCGTTGATATTTTCAATTTCGTTTACTAGATAATATATTGCCACATGGTTGATATATCACTCAATATCGGTTCAAAATGAGAACTAAAAAGTTGGTCTTGTCATATCGTTTTACTCCCAGTACAAGTAATACTGACCGTATATCAGTATATTAGCCGATATTTAAAATACTGCATATTGAGATGTCTTAAAAAACAAATCATGCTCTTAAGAAATAGGTTCAATTTCAATAGTCAGGCCAGCACAACTTTTGGGATTAAGGGCTTGGTGTTGAGAGGGAAATTGGGGGCATGGAAGAAACCTGATTCCCGCTCCTTTTAGCTAGTGAAGTCAAATTCGAATCTGTAGGGAAAAAATTAAAAAATACTGGAGAGGGCTGGGAGGCGGCCAACGTTCCCACCCTGCTCAGCTTCTTCTTAAACACTTTTAGCCACTAAGTACATGTGCACATATTGTAGCATAAGATGACGCTTTGAAACAGTGATAATATTTGGATTTTAATCCAAGTTTCCTTCTTTCCCAAACCATTAGCACGACCCTTAGAATTTGCTTGTTTGGGTGCCTTTTTTTTTTTGAAAGGGCTGGGAGGCAAAGGCCTCTTTTTATTTAATCCAAAAGATTTGTATTGGTTATATAACTATCTTTTGGACAATGAATAATAACTTATATTGGGATTCCAAACAAGCCTTTCGGATTGTAATGAATTGTAATACTAAGTATTCAATTAGAAAGGAATACAACTGCACTCCAAAGGAGTCTCATCCTGGATTACAAGCAAAATGATTTTCATACCTATCATCTAATAAGGGCCCTTATTATTTTTTCTTGAGGTCGGAACTTAGTCGTGTTATGGCATCAGCTGAATGCCAATTAATGTTCTAGAGTATCCATGTTATGTATTGTTGCTAGTTTCCTGCCCATGTAGACATTATCATAAGAGCTGGTAAGCGAGTTGGAAGATAAATCATGTCTTATTAGTTTTGTAGATTTAACTCCTTTAGGGATAAATTAACAGATGTATCTGAGTGCTAGGGTATCGTCAAGTAACATAACAATGAGTTTGTGTGCTTTTTACCCCCTAATGAAACACATTTATTAGAATTTGGAAACCTACACCTATATCATTAGTTGTGTAACAATTTAGATGTAACCGTGCATTATTTAATCAAATACATTTTTATCAAAAACAGGGTTATGTTTTGCCAACTGCTTTATGATACTTCCCCAGTCGAACAATCTTCAAGCGATTTGAAGAGGAAGAGAGTATCGATATACCTGGTGATGAACTATTTGGCTGTTAAGGAGTTTATGAATTACACACGTTGAAATCGATCGATATCTGGACCCCATAACTTGCTCAAACCTGTCATTTGAACTTATGTTTTCATTGTCGTGATTTCTTTTGAATATTTTTGCACTATTCACATTTGTAACATTGTTATTTCTGGCTACTTTAATTGATACTACATTTTTTATATTTCTACAAATTCCTCTAATCCAAGTTTTTGTATCTTGGTCGAATACTTAGATCTAATGTTGAAAATAACGTGTTATGAAACTCGTTATATTGCGTTATGATACCTAACGCAAGCTCAACGCTATCTAACTATAGAAATTAACTTATTGCACTGTAATAGTGCATTTTTACGTTATTTTATGCTATGTTACATTATATTGCATTATATTACGTTATTTATAGCTATATTTTTGAGTAATTTCCAGATTGTTGCATATTATTTGTTAATAATTGTTAGCTGATTGTTACAATTTTTTACTTCATTACTTATTGTTTGCTTATTTGATTACTTGTGGACTTGATAATTTATTAATTTGAGATTGCTTTCTATGATTCCTCTCCGATTGTTGAATTTTTTTTAAATTATTGTTGATTCTATTGAGCTCTCAACTGAGCTGAAATGAGCATTAAAAAATATGAATTGAGCATTATAAAGTGTAGATTACAATATAGGTGATGAATGTAACTGAAATAAATAAATTTAAAATCTATTTTTTGCATAATGAATGAAATTATGGTTGCAAACTTAATATTATTTATAAAAGTAAAATGTTAAAATTATTATGAAATTTGCTAGAAACTTAGAACAGTTTCTTATTATAATAATATGATTTTACATTTATCTTGTTGAAGTTTAAATTTAGTTTTTGATTTATAGAAATTTTATATGTAGTTTATGTTTATTCTTATTAAATAAATTGAAAATTGTATAACCTACTTTATGTATTATGTTATATGTGATGTAACCTAACGGAGGCAAAATATTACGTTACTGTTGCTATTTTAAACATTGCTTAGATCATTGAAGCATTGTTTTTGCTTCATGTATAGTGTCTAAGTTAATTCATCATTCTCACAACTGAAAGATAATTTATTCTTTTTTTCAGGTTTGACAGGTGCAGTAGTATGCTTTGGAATGTTGAGGGTTAGTCATATATTTTCTTGCTTAACCTTGTGCTGTACCGCATACTATCTTTTCTAACTGCATCTTCAAGCCGATTTGTTCTTTTAGGTTTATTGTAATAGCGCAGAGATCTGTTCCTGTTGCATGTTTCCCATCCATTGATTTTCTCTTAATTCTATTTGGTCATGTGTGTAATATGGATGAAGAAGCTTTCTTAAGACTAAAGCTCTGAGCAGGTAATCCAAGCCAAGTCCATCTAGTACCCCTAAACCTTGCAGTGATGAGAATGTTTAGAGTGCAGTTAGTTAACTCAGTCGAGAAGATGCCACAAACTGTGTCATAGCCCCACTGCTATTGTTTAACTCTAACCAATGATGGGAGATTAGTGGCATTTCATGTAAAGTGGGCAGACCACCACCTACTGAGAGGATGAGTGCTCATTCACAGGTCACAAATGAGATCATGAGGAGAAAAATTATTAGCAGAGCACCTAAACCCATTGCATATGATTTCTCCAAAGCATACCACATGACATGCATATGAGGAGTTCCTCTTGGCTCCTGAATCCTTCTTACATTTTTTTCTTATTACCTTCCTACGAATTATTTCTCTTTTAGACCCTTCGACATAGCTGCTATGAAGACTAACTAATCTGAACTATATCCTAAAACCCTGCTATGGATGTAAGTAATTTGATCTACATCCTATTCCACATCTGAATGTTGACAAACATGGACATTCGGTATCCACATGTTTAATATATAGATATAGATATGGAAGATCCTAAATTTTCCTAAATATACAAGCACAAATTCAAATATACATGAAGATGGAGTAAAAAAAATTTAACTGTTAGTAATGTTAGATCGATATCTGCTGTGATTTATGTGCATGTACATGCGTTTGTGCGCGCGCGCGTGTGTTCATTTTTACTTTAGAAGGAATTAAAATAAAAGGTCAAACTAATTTTACAATCCATAGAGTCATAATCAATAATATTCAACAAGTATTTGAGCTCTACCTCATTCTGTACCATATATTAACATTTATTTCATCATCTGAATAATCAGTATGCATATGTGTATCTACTGGAGGAAAGCAAATACAAATATGACAATATCTATAGCTGCTTCATATTTGCCACTTCCCACCTGTTTTCCTATTTAACTTTATCAGAATGGGTTTGTCCATTTGTCTAAAATATGCTTATGGATGTGAGTGTTGTATATTCTACCGTAGGTGCATGTTTGTTCCTCTGAGTAGTGCATGAGAAGAATTTTGCAGATCTTTTGTCCACTTGCTGCATGGAAAGGAGGACCTAGAGAGCTTGTTGTTGCATATCTAGCCTTTGTAACTCCTCAGAAGAATGTGGAAGGTACTGCAATATAGTTTCCACTCCATCCTTCTCGAGAGTGGAAATTTTCCTGGACATTGATGATGACTTAGGTCAATTATGAGCTTGATTCTTAATACATTATTTATCAAATATCATGTTTGTATGTTTCACCATTTAGATAACCAACTTTTTATTACATTTTGTTGGCTAATTTTGACTGAACACTGATGAAGCCCACTCATTCTCTCCTTTATCCTATGGCATTAATTATAGTAACTCTTCATAAAGTTTTTGGGGTGGCTTTTGGTGCATAATGCCAGAAAAATGCGTGAAACCCAAGGGTACATGTTAGAATATTTAGCATATTCGAGGGTCTTTTATTTATGTAACATCTCTGTTTTCTCTATTATATAAATAGTTGTAATAATCCTAGATGGGAATGTTGTCTTTCTTCTTATCAACTCTAACGTGGTATTAGAACAAGATTTCTGTTATCAATATCTTCAATTCTCAAGTCTGTGCTGGGCGATTCTCGCAGAGTGCGTACCTAGCACTAGGCAATCTAACGATGCCCTCCGCTCTACGGTAATATACCGATATCTGACCAAGAGGAATCTATCAACGACCATCAGCGGACACACGGTCTACTAACAAGGATCTACCAACACCTTCTATTGAGGCAATCTACCAATAGCGTTATACTGATGTCTCTTATTGACAAATATGTAATGATGCCTCCAACTGATGAAAATCTATCGATGTCTCTGAGACCAATCTACCACTGTGCTCCTGCAAAACGGCAATCTGCCAACATTTTCCTACTAATAGTGATATGTTGATGCCCTCGTACCAAAATTGCCTTCACTAAACTAACTCTCCTAATTTTATTGTGATCGTTCACCTGATTTAAAATGAAGATACTTATTATTGTCTTGATCTTTGTTTGGTCCTCACAATTTTCAGACTTTATGCAGTTCTGGTCATCTTCAGACTTTACTCATCCAGACTTCTTATTAGATCTTGGACATCTTTAAGCTTTTCTCAGGCCAGGTTGTTTTCACTAACTGCATCAGTTTGTATAGGCTTCACAGTTGGATTCCAAGAAAATCCACATTAATTTGGTTGGTTTCAATCTATTTTAGTGGTTCAAGTTTTACTTATAATTGGTTGAGGATATTTAATGATCTTTATAACAAGATGCGACTATATGATAATGCTCCAACTTGAATGTGCTAGAATTAGAGCTTTTTAGGATCTTTATGTATTTTCTCTTTTTTCTATACTATACAAATAACATGTAGCAACCTTAAATGTGAATATGTCATTTTTCTTCTTATCAACTCTGACATTACATAAGGGCAGTGCCAATTTTTTTTGACAGATGAGAGACCAGAGAGGTCTTAGCCTTCTGATATTATGAAATTGTGAGCAATTGTGGCCTTGATTAGTTTACATATAAGTTGCAGGTTCCTCTTCTCAAGTAGCACCTCCACTTTGGTTTTTTCTTCTTTGCCAGGTTAATGTTAGAATCATGTTTTGGTACCAATCAGATTGTCAAGCTTAAATATATATATGTTGAGTTGACTTTGAGAATACAATAAATAGTGGAACATGTTCCTGTACACTTTCTGCAAAACTACATGGTCTTGCATATCAGTTTGCAGCAATTGTGGCCTTGAATAGTCTACATATATCTTCAGGTTCCTCTCAAATTGCACCTCCACTTTGTTTTTTTTTTCCTTTTTCTTTACCAGGTTAATGTTAGAATCATGTTTTTGGCACCAATAAATTTGTCTCCACCATTATATGTTTCTGATTCTTTTTCATTTTGTTCGCTATCTAATTTTAAATGCTAACAGGGGGATGGAAATATGATGTTTGCATCTTGATTGGGCTCAGGAAGCATGCATGCATGCTTTTGGAGGCGGAACACTAGCACTTGTGAAGATGGCTGCCCAGCCTGATGCTCCTAATGGTACTTTCTAATTGTAAATATACACCAGTTTTGGCATTGGCATAACGAGGCTGAGCTTGTACCAGAATAGTTACTAAGGGTGTCAGATAAAGTTGTAGTTGGGTTCCAAGGAGTCATTACTACGGTAGCCATATGGAGAGTTCAAACCAATTGTGCATTATTTTTCTTCTTCTTAATCTAATGGTAGATATCAGAGTTAAAATGTATACCGCTTCAATTCAAGGTCGGGAAGTTTCAGAAGCCATTCTGCTGAAGCCAAATTCTCGTTTAGAAGTTAAAATGTTGCAGAAGTGAGGAGTGCAATGACGTTTTCTTGATATAAGATAAATACAGAAGTTCCTAGTTTTTGTGGATGATATGGGGACTGAGATGAATTATGCATTATAAAAGAAGACACATATTTTGTATTTTTTTTTGGTTGATATCTTCTCAGTGTACTGTGTTCTGAACTGAGTCCAATATTTGCTGTTGGTATGTTGTATGATGAGCTCTTTATCCAGGTCTCCAATTTGTACTGTGAACTAATTTTTTTGTATCATTTTATGGTACTGTACAGACTATATTAACATCTATGTTGTATTTTGTTGACAATTTGGGCTTCTTGTGTCCTTTTTTTTTTTTTTAAATGTTCAATTTATTTATTCATTTTTGCAGCAACTCTGTTGTTACATTTTTCAAGGACTTGATGGAGGATGGCATAGATGTGGAGAGGCAATGCTCCATGTGCCCGAGTCCTAAAATTAACCCAAGACAATGGTTGATAGATAGGATTGGATCAAAGGAGGCTATCAAGCTAATTTTATTATGAATCATGTTTAGTTAGCAATAGTTCATTTATCTTTATAATTACATTTGTTCAATATTGTTAACATGCAATTTCAATACTTTAAATAAAAAAGTCAGGAACTTAGTTAAGTATTTTATCATTGGTAGGTCTACTGATAGGTGAATGGCACATTGAAAAGATATCCAAGAAAAAAAAAATAGTTTAACAAAATTAATTAATTTTGAGACTGATAGATCCAAGGAAATCTTGAGTTTTGATACTAGCTATAATGTTTCACTATCCGATATATGCTAAATCGTTTGACGATATATGATAATTCAACTATCCTCAATATATTATAGTTAGCACAACAGGAACATATTTATAATGTAAATTCTCAAAATATTAACTTTACTCGGATAAAAGTGGACGTAAGCACAAGGATACAGTAAAATAAAGCAACTACTCCCAGAGAAATATAATAAAAATATTTTTTTAACATTTATTTCAATCTAATACTTAATAACTGAATCATTTTTTTTTTAAATAAAACGGCGGGAGTGAGCCCTCCGTGTTCCATTAGCAAGTGGATAACAGAACCATACAAAGAGTAATGAAGTACGATCACTCATATGAGTGATTGTCATAATACATTAGGTGCTAAAATCAAAAAAGCAAAGAAATGATACATAGAAACTACAAAAGGTCCATTCGGCTATCAGAGGTCCATCCATCAGTTCTTCTTGTAGCGTGCAAAACGGAAGCACTGCGTCTCAAGTCAAGTGTGGCTTGGCATTTTCAGAAGAACCCCCTGAGATATGTATGCGCTCCTCATCAGAAGGTATATATGCTGAAAGAAAAAAAATCATGTATGACTAGGCGGGTGCAACTATGTAATGAACGAGCAGCAGAGTTAAAAATTATATTATTCCTCTCCAACTAGACATTCCAACACAAGGCTGCTTTTAGGGTTTTGGCTTGGGTTGATGGGTGGTTAACTAGACATTTCAATAACTGAATCATTGAAATGTCCAATCAGTAAAATACTAATGTAGATCTGCATGCTCTTCAAAGTAAGTCTTCAAAGTAAGTCATAAGCTACTCTGGTTCTATTGGTTCACCTCTATGTCTGGATGTACGTACTGAGTATTGTTAGTAATGCAACTATAATGCAATATAATAGTAAGAAAATCAAGAAATATCGATAACTGAATAATGAAACCATATAAACAAGTCTGTAACTAACTATGCTTTATCCATTTGCTAAATGTTATATCTTATATTTACTTATTTATGTTTTTCAGTTTTTTTATTATGATATTTCAAAACTTTAGGAAAGTACATAATCAATATATCTAATAATATATCTAATACATCCACATAAACTCCTAAAAAAATGGTAATAATAATCTAGATACCCTGTAAATGCCAAAAAAAAAAGAGCATTAATAGTTTTATATGAAGCTTATCCCAAACACTCTCCTATGAAAAAGAGTAAATGTAACATGCAATGTCGATTCTGTTGATTTCTCCCAATTCCAGTGTCATTTATTAAGTTTATTCTTTTCATTTGTATGTAACAAATAAACAATGTACGATACCATGATATAGTGACAATTATAATAAACAATAACAATAACAATAATCATTCTTTCAATCATTTCACCTTTTCTTTTAATTCAATATTATTTGGTACTTCCGTGATTAATCATGTCTTTTAGGGTATTCTTATAATTAAAAGTTAAATCAAGAGTATTTTATCATGAATCATGTTTAACAATCAATAAA